>JAKCPB010000542.1:0-564633 GCA_021442155.1 Cymbidium sinense | reverse complement strand
TAAACCTAGGCTAACCACTGATAAAATAAAACTAAGAATAACCACAAAGGCTTTCGCTAAAACTGAAGCACTAAAGCCTAAATCCTAAAACCCTAAACCCTAAATCTCAACCCAAACCCTAAACCTAAAAACTAAACCTAAAAACCTAAAACCTAAACCTAAAGTAAATAAACCTAAAAAAATAAAAGTAAATAAAACCTAAATAAAATAAAATAAATAAAATAAAATAACCTAAACTAAAAACCTAAAAATAAATAAAATAAAAATAAAAAAAATAAAAAAAATAAACTAACTAAATAAAATAAAATAAAGCTAAGAATAAAAACCTAAATAAAATAAAAACTAAACTTAAACTAAAAATAAAATAAACCAAAAATTAAATAGAATAAAAATTAAATAAAAACCTAAACCAAAAAAATAAACCTAAAAATAAAGCATAAAAAATATAAAAAATAAAACCCAAACCTAAACTAAAAAGGAAAATTAACCTAAAATAAAAATAAAATAAACAAAATAAAATAAACCTAAACCCAAATTAAAATAAGTTAAACTAAAAAAAATAAATAAACCTAAACTTAAACCTAAAATAGACTTAAATTAAACCTTAAACTAAATAAAATAAAGTAAACTAAAAATAAATATAAACCTAAACTAAAACATAAAACCTAAAAATAAACCTAAAATAAAAACCTAAAACCTAAACTTAAAAAAATAAACCTAAACATAAACCTAAAAATAAAAAATAAAACCTAAACTTAAAAATAAACATAAAATAAACCTAAACCTAAAAAAAATAAACTAAAATAAAAACTTAAACTAAAATAAATAAATAAATAAATAAAAAAATAAAAAAATAAAATAAATAAATAAACTAAATAAATCTAAACCAATAGTTTACTTAATTTGTTTTATAAAACCCTAAAACTATCCTAAACCCTAAACATAAACCTACAAACACTACAACCTAAAACCCTAAACCCTAAGCCTAAACCCTAAATCTAAACCCAAACCCTAACCCCTAAACCCTAAACCCTAAAAGCATAAACCTTAAACCCTAAACCCTAAAACCATAAACCCTAAACCTTAAACCCTAAAAACCCTAAACCCTAAACCCTAAACCCTAACCCTAAACCCAAAACCCTAAACTTAAACCTAAAACTAAATAAATTGAAAAATAAACCTAAATCATAAAACCTAAGTAACTTAAACTCTAAGAATGGGCGTAACTGAGGGACATCACCATCAACTAGGCTCGCTTAGATATACAGGTGAAAAGGTGGATCTATCAGTGGTGGGGATCTAGAGGTGTGGGAAAGTGGTTGTTATGGTGGAGAGTGATGAGGTTACAACCATGGTGGTGTGGAGGGAGAGATCGGGATATAATGGTGGACTACAAGAGAGGCGGTGGTTCCATGGAATTAGAAACTATCTTTATAGAAGAGCTTCTAGTAATCTAGTTTTGATTTGCTTTAAGCATGCTCATTTTTTTTATCTATGTCATTGCTTGTGTCTTAGAAAACTTGGTGTGTTACTTGGTTGATGAAATCAAAAGAAGAAAAAGTTGAATTTGAATTTTCTCTATTAAAAAAAAATAAAACCATAAACCCTAAACTAAACCACTTGACCTAAAATCTAAAACCTAAACCTCAACCCTAAACCCTAAGCCTTAAACCCTAAAAACCTTTAACCCCCTAAACCCTAAACCCAAAACTATAAACCCTAAAATTGAAACCCTAAAATCTAAACCCTAAATAAACTAAACCTAAACCCTAAACCCAACCAAACCCTAAATCTAAACCCTAAACTTAAACCTCAACTAAATAAAACCTCAAAATAAAATAAATAAATAACCTAAACCAAAATAAAATAAAAAATACAATAAAATATAAAGATAAACTAAAACCTAAACTTAAACCTAAACCTAAAAAGAAAATGAAATAAAAATTAAAAATTAAACTAAGATAAAATAGATAAAAACCTAAACTAAACTACAAAAATAAAAACCTAAATAAAATAAAAAACTTAAAAAAATAAAATAAAATAAAACTAAATAAAAACCTAAACCCTAAAATAAACTTAAAATAAAAGAATAAAACCTAAACTAAACTAAAAAAAAAAAAAAATAAAAATAAAATATACATAAACTTAAACCTAAACTGAAAATATAATAAAATAAGCAAAAAATAAACCTAAGCCTAAACTAAAAAATAAAACCAAAGAATAAACCTTAGATAAAATCAAAACCTAAACCTAAAAAAATAAAATAAAAATGTAAACGTAAACTTAAAATTAAAAAATTTAAACCTAATCCTAAAAAATAAAATAAAAATAAAGCTAAACTAAAAAATAAACCTAAACCTAAACCAAAAAAATAAACAAAAACAATAAACCTAAACTAAAATAAATAAACCTAAAATAAACAAAATAAACTAAATAAAAAATAAAAATAAACCTAAATAAAAATAATATAATAGAATAAACTAAAATAAAAAAAAAACTAAATAAACTAAATAAACCTTAACCTATTAGTTTACTTAATTTAAAAATAACCTAAACCCCTAAAAACCCAAAACCTCCCTAAACCCTAAACTAAACCCTAAACCCTAAACCTAAAACCCTAATCCCAAAAGCACTAATCCCTAAACACTAAACCCTAAACCCCTCAACCCTAAACCCAAAACCCTAAACCCAAAAAACCTAAAAACTTAAACTTAAACTAAATAAAGCCTAAAATTAAAATAAATAAAAAACATAAACCTATATAATAAAATAATGAAATAGAATAAAAATCTAAATTAATATCTAAACCTAAACATAAAAATAAAATAAAATATAAAATAAATATAAAATAAATAAAAACCTAAAGTAAACTAAAAGAATAAACCTAAGAATAAAAAAGCTAAATAAATTTAAAGTTATGAAATAAACCTAAAATAAAATGAAATAAAACTAAATAAAACCTAAACTTAAAAAATAAACCTAAAAGAAAACCTAAAATAAATAAAACATAAAACCTAAAAAACTAAAAAAATCTAAACCTAAAATAAAAAATAAAAAAAATAAAATAAACCTATACTTAAACTAAAATAAACTAAACTAAAATAAATAAAACCTAAACCTAAACCCAAAGTAAACTAAACCTAAATGAAAACCTAAACAAAATAAAATAAAATAAAATAAAAATAAACCTAAACCTAAACTAAAAAATAAAATCTAAAAATAAACCTAAAATAAAAACATAAAACCTAAACCAAAAGAAAAAAAATAAAAACCTAACCTAAACCTAAAATTAAAAAATAAAACCTAAAACTAAAAAATAAAATAAAAGTAAAACTCAACCAAAATATAAACCTAAACCTAAGAAACAAACTAAAATAAAAAACCTAAACTAAAATAAATAAACTAAACTAAAAAAAATAAAAAAAATAAAAAAAAATAAAAAAATAAACTCAAATTAATAAATTATAAACTAAATAAGCTAAATAAACTTAAACCTATCGATTTAGTTAATCTAAAAAAAAACTAAACCTTAAACTAAACTAACCCTAAAACACTACAACCCTAAACCCTAAACTTTAAAACCTAAACCCTAAACCCTAAACCCTAAACCCTGAAACCCTGAACCCTAAACCCTAAGCCCTAAACCTTAAAATATATAACCCTTAAACCTATACCCTAAAACCTAAACCTTAAACTAACCCTAAACACTAAGAATAGGTAGAATCTTGATGGCAGGAACATCACCGTCAGCTAGGCTCAGTATAGATCTGGCGGTGGAGGCAAAGGCAATGGTTATCATAATGGTGGTGGGGGATCTAGAGCTACTGGTGGATATGGAGTTGGTGGTCAGAGTAGTGGTGGTTATGGAGGTGGGAGGAGTGAAGGAGGTTACGACTGTGGTTATGGCAGAGGAAGAGATCAGTGATATGATGGCGATCTCGCACTAGGCGGGGTGGTTGATGGGAACTAAACTAAAGAATGGTCAATCGATCGCTACTTGAGAAATGTCATAGTAGAGATTCTACTAATTTAGGGTTTCAATTTTCTATGCTTATTTTTATCTATGTCATCAGTGTCTTAGAAAGCTTGGGGCTACTTAGTTGATGAAAAAAAATTGAATCTAAATTTGTTTTCTATTAAAAAATCCTTAAACCCTAAAAAAAGCCATAAATTAAAACTTAAACCCTAAACCTAAAACTTAAACACTAACCCCTAAACCCTAAATCCTAAAAGCTATAATCCCTAAACCCTAAATATTAAACCCTAAACACTAAACCCTAAACCATAAAACATAAACCTTAAACTTTAAAACCTAAACCCTAAACCTTAAACCCTAAGCTTTAAACCATAAAACCCTAAACCCTAAACCATAAAACCCTAAACCCTAAACCCTAGAACCTAGAACCCTAAACCTTAAACCCTAAACCCTAAACCCTAAAACCTAAACCCTAAACCCTAAACTAACCTTAAATCCTAAACCTTTAATTAACCCTAAAACTTAAACCTTGAATTAAGATGTCATTAGGAGTAGATCTAAAGAATGAACTAATCTTAGCATAGCTAAAGAAAATGTCTTCAAGAGACGTTCCATTGACTACTAGAGATTCCAATACCCTAAACTCTAACCCTAAATCATATTATAATACCATATATTATAGTATAATGTAGCATCATATATTTGAGCATGTAGTGATGTTTTTTTTGGAAGTTATAAGATGTTTTGAAATGTTTTAGAATATTATTATATTGTGTCCTATAGTCTATATTAATATAAATTATTAAAATATTAATTTAATAAAAAAGATGATGAAATTTATTAAATTTGTAGTGAGAATTAGGTTGTAGTACCAAAGGTGTGCTATGCCACTTGTAGTAAAAAAAGTAAGATTTTATGTTCAAAAAAAACTATTACATGTTGTAGCATAGCATAACATCATATATCATAATATATTGTTAATTTTAAATTCTTTTAGTATTTTACAATCTTGCAATCTAGCATTATTTATAAAAATGTTGATTTAGCCTTTAAAATGGTATTGAATTTAATAATAGGTGAGTATGGCATCATAATGTATTATTTCACCTTAAAATATGTAAGTGATATGATTAAAATATATAGTTTTTATTGTTTAGACTAATTTTATGATTTTTATCTTAACCAATCCCTTGTGATGTGATATGCAATATAATATATATAACATGTTATAGTTTATTATAATATAGGATGACATAACATAGTGTAGCATCATGCATTATAGCATACTATTGTGTATTACTACTTTTATTTAGAATATTTTAGTTTATTATAGTATGATGTAGTAGAGTTTGTATTTGTATAATTCATAAAAATACTAATTTATAGGTCGATATGATGGGATTTGGCTAAATTTAAGGTAAGCTTTAGGAACATCATTGGGTGTGCTAAGGTGTGTCATTTAATCAAAAGAATGGAATTTTACATAAAAAATGGTCATTTTTCAATCAAATTTTATAAATTCATTGCTTAAAGTGATTCATTATAAAGTGTAATGTAAGATAATATATTATATAAAAGCACATTAAAATATAATGTACATAACAATATAACTTCACATATATATGAATGTGGTGTGTTACTAAATGTTATTGTACATTTTAGTATGTTTTACTTGTTATAATACATTGGTTCAAAACTCACAAATATTAATTTGAAGGATGAGATGGAAGAATTTGGCCAAATTGATGGCACACACCAAAGAAGCAACACCAAATTATGCTATTTTGTAACATTTCTAATAGAAAAATAATAATTTTACATCTAAAATGAACATTATTCATATTTTGAGAAAATTTTGTTATTTGAAACTTTTAAGTGATTCTAATGAGGTGTAATGTTAGACAATATATTATATAATAGCAAATTATAATATAACATCATATATTATAATATAATATAGTGTGTTAATTCATAATATAATATTTTTAGCATTATATTGTATAGTTAGTTTGAGCTTGCACAATCACAAATCTTAAAATGTTGATTACAATGTTAAGATGATGTAATTTGAATGATTGCATTATTAGGCTTTTGGTTGAAGTATTAAAATTGTGCATAAGAGAATAAATAATATTTTATGAGAATTCCATGTCAAGGACATGGAAGGAGATCTTCTAGGGGATCACACATGCATTGGACATGACATGTGAGGGGTCTATATCGAGGGCATAGAAGAGAAAATCTGCTGGGGATAAGGTTTGAATTTGATTTGATTATATAATTTATGGAAAGAAGTTCTACTAGGGATAAGAACCTATAATCCACTAGGGATTAAGATCGAATCAACTTTAATTTGTTTTTTATTGATGTGGAAGCATATCTGTTAAAGATATGGGCTCGAGTCTGTTAGGGATCGAGTATTTGAACCTTCCACTAGGAAAGAGGTTCGAGCTATCCGATGGGGTTTGGGATTTTGAGTTTGATATCATATAATTGTTTGGGGATGTATCCACTATGAATAAGAGTTTGGTTGGATTTCTTTGATTTAGACTTTCGGAGAGTTGGTTTAATTTAATTCCGGGAGATTGGTTTTGAATTTGATTTGTATTCTTGACTTGTTTATATATGATTTGGGGCTCCATTAGAAAGGTGTGATTTAACTACACTAGAAAATTGGGTTTAATTTAATCAAGTTAATGTATGGACTTTATTAGTGTGTGTTGGACCCATTGAAGGGGATATATCAGCCTTGACCCCTGAAGTTTACAAATCAAAAGGGATAGTCTACTGGGGTATAGCCAACTTAAGGGGTTGCCTTTTTTGCAACTACCATGCTAGGAAGAAGGTAATAGACTTACATCTTCAAGCAAGGAACAACTATTGGGGTGACCTGGATGCACAAAACATAGGCCTGAGTGAATGTTCCTAGTGACTTATGTCTCAAAAGTAGTCAAGATTAATTTTCTTCTTAATTTCATGTGATTTTGATAAGGTATGTTTGGTTTAGTTTGATTTCAATTGAGGGCATATCCACTGGGGATATGAGCACGATCAAATTTGATATATTTAATTTATTGACCATGTTAATGTGTGATGCACCCACTGAGAAGGGGTTATATCGAACTTGTCCTATCGATTCTAATCCAAAGGGATAGTCTACGGCATGGGGTAGAACTAGCCAACCTAAGGGGTTGCTTTTTAGTGTGTATGGTAGGAAGAAGGTGTAGCACACCTTTGGGGTGACCTATTAGTAGCAAATCAAACCGACTTAGGGGAGACTTGAGTGAATCATTGGGGACTTATATCAACTTAAGAGTAGTCAGGAGATTCCTATAGGGAGTTTTTAACACTTTCCTAAAGATAGGATGCCAGCTTGGGAAAAGGTACTACTAAGGGTGTCCTCCTAATCCACAAGTGAACATATATTTTGTTTATATGTTTGCATGGACCTTGTTGGTGTGTGAGGGACCACACTAAGAAGGGGCTATGTCAGCTTTAATCTATTTCACATTTACTAGACCAAGGGAGAATCTTCAAATTCACGGATGAATTCTCCAACCACGTGTGGTTACTATGAAAGGAAACTATCCAATCGATAGTAACCTAGGCAGTGTCTAAATGGGGTCAGAAAGGATGTGATTCAAATATAGTGCCCATAGAGGAGGTACTGCTAGAGGCATTATCTTGAGCCTTAGAAAAGAAAGCTTATAGGTGTATGGTGGCCAACTCAAGGAGAAAGTATAACAGACATACATCTGCCATGAGTGGTGTATCCTAAAGTGCGAGAACCAACCAACCTATTATGTACCCATCATCATAACTAGTGTATCCATCAGCATAGTGAGAACCAACCAACCTATGGTGCTTGTCGGTGTGCAATGATCAATCTAGAAAGAAAGCATGTAGGCTTATAACTTTTCAAGTGGAACTGATCATCAGAATAGCCTATCGTCAATGGGATAGATGCTATCTGGCCTAGAATGACTATTAAGTGGGGAGCCCCAAGGAAGGACTGGACCCAAACTTGAAGTAGTCAAGAGGGAATGAGCTGCTAGGGGACTTATCCTAAATCTTAAATATACTTGACCCTGCCAGATCATGAAGACTAATCCAAGAAGAAAGAATAGCAGACTCACATCCTCTTAAATGAAGCCAACATGAGTTAGCTTATCGGCAATGTAGTAAGGCCTACCAAACTAATGAGGTGCTCATTGGTGCGTCCAAGTAAAGAAGGAAAGTGTAGCACTTACATCCTCCAAAGCAAGAAGACCACTAGGGTGACACACTAGTAGGGTAGCATGTCATCTGACCTAGAGCAACTATTGAGTGAGTGTCATTTGGGGCATTATCTCAACTCGAGTAAGATAAAAGATATTTATTTATTTTATATGTTTGTGTGTAGTTTATGTTTATGTTTATCGATGAAGGATAGGATGCCACTGGGTTCCTTACACCTACCCTAAACACATCATGTCTAATTCGCAAACAAGAATACTTTCAACATGGAAGAGATTGAATTCAAAATAGAATTTTTGTTGATGATAATTATTTTTAAACATGATTTATAATATTTCTCTAAGTAGAGCCCACTGATTGGAAGCATGGGGCGCTCTCTCTTTTCATTAATATGGTGATAAGATCCTCTTAGGTAGGCCTTCTATATGGCAAAAGGGCCTTCCCAAGTGGGTTCAAACTTGCCTCCCATCTTATGATGAGCAACAATCAATCTCCTTAAAATAAAAAATAAGCTCTTTTACTTGAAAAGCTATAGGGCGGACCAACTTGTTGTGACCTTGAATCATTTTAGCTTTGTACAACTCGAGGTTTTTGCATGACCGCTGGCATCTCTCCTCCAAACCTTTGAGCTCTTCTAACTACAACTTGATATTTTGCTCTTGTATGATCTTGCAACTCATAGATATCCTTAGTAATGAGAGTTGAACTTTTAATGGTAGAATGGCTTCGGGTCCATACACTAAGGAAAAAGGAGTAGACTGAGTTGGAGTTCTATATATGGTCCAGTAGGCCAACAAGGCTTCAACTAACTGCTCATGCCACTGTCATTTGTTGTTATCGAGTGTCTTCTTTAGTATTTGGATGAGAGTTTTGTTGTAGGCTTCTGCTAAGTTGTTTTCCCTCGGGTAGTTGATGGTAGATTATCTTCAATCAATGTTGTGTCTTCAGAAAAAGTTTTTGATCTCGGTGCTCATGAATGCAATACTATTATCAGATATAATTCATCGAAGCACTCTGAGCCTATATACGATATGATTTCTAAAATATGAGTACATCTTGAGCTATGACCTCTTTGAGTAATCGCCTTGCCCATTTGGAAAATAGTTAATAGTAGTTAAGATGAATATGACCTTTGAAGAATAAGGATCTATTGGACCCACTATGTGTACCCCAATACTCAAATGGCCATGAGGCCAATGTATTGATGTAGAATGTTGGGTGGTTGGTGTAGGACCACCATATATTTGACATTTTGTGGCATCGCCTAAGTATCCATACAATCTTTGATCATCGATGGCTAATAGTATCCTAATATCTTGATCTTGGCTTTCATCTTTGGACTAGATTGGTTGGCTCCACATAATCCTAAGTGTACCTCAATCATGATCTTAAGGGCTTCATGCTTGTCTAGACAACATAATGACATATGATTGAAAGACCATCGGTATAAGCACCATCCACAATAGCATAGGAAAGTGCTCTTTGCTTTATCTGATGGGCTTGGGACTTCTCTTGATGTAGTTTTACTTTATTTAAGTAATCCATGAATGGTTTCCTCCAATCTAACTCTTCATCCTTTTGGTGGCAACCGCCTTCAAGAGAGTACTTTTGAGTTCAACATCAACAAGAGATAAGACTTGTCTATTTTGGACTTTATTGATATGGACTCATCCTAGATATGCCAACTCCTTGATAAGCTTGGCTAAAATATATGCTACAACATTCTCTCTCAAGGAATCTTATAAATGGTAACCTCTAGGATTTGGTCCAACAAGTCTATGGTGTACTGTGGATGATGGAGCTTGGGCTTATACAACTTTAGAGGACCCATGATTTGGTTAATAACTAGAGAATCCCAAGATGTTGATGCTTTGAGTAACTCCATACCCACAATAAGAGCCTCATATTCGGCTTCATTGTTGGTGCATGGATTGGATAGATGATATTAGAATCTCATCACATCATGGTCGAGAGTTAAGAGAACTATTCCTACCCTTGTCTTTCATGGAATAGTAGATTTTGGTTCTTCTCCTCTTTGAGTGGAAGCCACACCGTCAAAGTACATCTCCTAGTGGTGAATGCTAGCATCCCCTAAGTTCATGATTTGTTCATCAGGGAGATCATCACTAGCGGGGAGGTGTGCTACTAAGAAATCTACTAGTGCTTGTCCTTTCACCGCAGAGGAGTAGGTAGGTAATGTCAAACTATAAGAGGATCATTGACCATCATGCCAACCATCTGGATAGTGTCGGCTGTGTCATGAGATACTGTATTAAATTAGTCTTAAAGATTAAGTTCACCTTATGAAGAAACATGTTGTGTTGTAGCTTTTGGGATGCAAAGATTAAAGCTAGGTAATGCTTCTCAATGGGTGGATAATTAGCTTGAAGGGATTAGGCGATGGTTGAAGTAGTAAAGTGCATTTTCTTCCCTTTGTCATTGGCTTTGGCCAACAATGCACCAAGGAGTCATCGATGTAGTGTAAAGTATGAGCGACTTGCTGGGATATGAGCTAGAATCTGGTGTTATCAATTAATGCTTGATGAAGGCATGCTCACACTTATTATCTTAGTTGAACTTGGCATTCTTTTTGACAAGTGCTAAGAATGGCTTACATCTTCCCGATAAGTTGGATATAAAGCATCTTAGATATGCTAACCTCCCTTGGAATGATCTGAGTTGAGTTAAACTTTTTGGGGTGGAATTCCTTATATTGTCTTGATCTTCTCTGGATCTATTTTGATTCCCTAGTGATGGACAAAAAATCCAATTTCCCTAATGCTCCCTCGAATGCACACTCTAGAGGGTTCATTTTCTTAACTATTTGAAAACTACTCTCAAATCAAAGAGATGGTCTTTCTTTTCTCTACTTTTGACCACGAGATCATCAACATAGCACTTAACTTGATGATGAATGAGTTCATCAAAGATTCAAGCCATAGCTCGCTGGTATGTAGTACCATCATTTTTAAGGCTGGAAGGCATGACCTTATAGAAAAAGATTCCAATCGGAGTTCTAAAAGTAGTGTTTCTTTCATCTTTAGGGGCCATCTTTATTTGGTTATATCTAGATGAGCCATCCATGAAAGAGAAGACTGCATGAGATGAGGCAATGTCCACCATCAGCTCAAGATTTGTAGTGGAAATTCTTCTTTTAGACATGTCTTATTTAAATCCCTAAAAGTGACATATATATAAATTTAGCCATTGCTTTTCTTAATTGGGATGACATAGGCTAACCAAGAAGGGTATTATTCTTCCAGAATGAAGCCAGCATCGATCAATTTCTTAACTTCTTAAATGACCTGTTGTTCTATGTCTAATCGTGTGCATCTAGGAGCTTGCTTGATAGGGTTAGACGTAGGCTCTATTACTACTTTATGGACCTCTACGCCATGAGCCAATCTAGGCATCTCTTTATAACTCCATGAAAAGTAGTCCTTAAACTCAGTAAATAGCCTAACTAAGTCATTGGTTTCAATTTCATTCAACAAAGAACTGATGTATGTCGAGCATGGATCTTCTTCAGTACCTAAGTTGATTTCCTTGAGCTTGTCGATGGTTGACTTGATATCTTTTTGAACTCTGGTGGTGCATCTTTGGTTTCAAAATCATCTGAAGTTTCTAAGCACAGCTCCTCATATGAGTTAATGTGATTTGAAAAGAGCCTATCAAATTCCAAATGATTGATAATAACTAAGTAGTAATCATCATCATCATACACCTTGTCAATCGTAGTCTTGGTCATGATTGAGAGCTTTTGCATTTATTCTTCCATATTCTTTTGAAGTAGTCAAACCTGTGCTTTGACCAAGTATGTGGGATTAACCATTTCTTTGCTAAATTATGAACACAAGGCAAGTACTAATCAAAAGGTAATTCTATTAAATCTTTATATGAATCATCCTCAAGTTCTACATCAACTTCTTGACTTGAGGATGATTCTCCCAAAAAACTATTGAGTCTTTACACTGATGGATGACTTAGGAGCTTCCTTAACTACCAAACCCTCAGATTTTTGAGACAAAAGTGGGGTTAGAGCTAAGGTTCCCAACTGAAGCCTAACTGTTTCACATATAGACTTGGATACACTTATGCTTTTCTATGGAGCCTAGTCTTCATTATTATCTAGCTCAAGTGTCACCTCCAAGGGAATCTACTATTGAGAAGAGCTAGCTGGTAACCATATAAGACTCATCCTATGATTTAGATTCTAGGTCTATATGGATAGCAGGTGTACTCTTGGTAGCTAAGACATATCTTCTATTGGGTGGCCAATAAGGAGGTTTTTCACCCCTGAGACTTCCTCTGAACTAGCCTCTTCCTCTACCTGGTGGAGGTCAGCTTGTCCTACCCATATGTTCGAATGTCCTAAAAGTCAAGCTCCACTTCCTTCTCCAAGTCTATTTTCGCTCCCTTTTAATATTTTTTTTCATTTTCTCTTTTCTTTCCTTTTTCTTTTTATCTTTATTTTTATTTTTCTTTGTATTTTTTAATTTTATTTTTAAACTTTGGCCAAGTTCGTGAGAATAGACATTGATTTTAAGGGAGGTAGTATGATGTATCCTCATATATGCCAACCTCATGAACTTTAAATGGCATGAGATCTCCTGTGACATAGCAAACGATCCCACCTCTCATGAACTTTATACACTAATGTAGAGAGGATGGAACTATGTTGTTCTCATGTATCCATGGTCTCCCAAGCAAAGCATTGAAAGATGTATCCAAGTCTATATTATGAAACTTGGCTTCGGTCTTCCAATCATCTATCTCCAAAGATAACACTATGGAGCCTAAGGCCTATTGACCTCACATTTGGAGTGTGGATTCAATCTTCCTATCTTAGACCTAGGAGCCTTCTAGACACTAAAACTTCCCTATTCATAAGACACTTCTAACAATTAAGTAAACACTTAACCTAAGCCTACAGACTTAGAATGGTTAACCATAGGATTAGGTTATGCCTTAGGGATTAGGATAATCCATCTACCCTACAACCCAAATCCAATCCATGTTCACCTTCTCAAACCAAACCTCAAGTTCAATTCAAACATCAAATTCAAACCCAAATCAAAACCCAAATTTCAAAACCAAATGATTGAAGCCCCTGATCAAATCCAAACTTGAAAACCTTCTACCTATAACCTAACCCATGGACTTAGCCAAATCTTAATCTAAATTATTCCAAAATTAATTGATTTTCTTATAATCAATTTATATCTTTAATCATCTTCCTAAATATAAATAAAATCTACATTCAGATGATCAAAACTAAATCAAATTAAATCAAAACCCTTCCAAAGCCATTTGACCTATCCCATGGATTTAACCAAGCCAATCGAAACTTCCCATCATGATTGTTGATCACCCTAGGTTGATCAATTATCATAAATGAGGTCAAACCAAGTCAACTTTGGTCAATTGACCAAGTCATCCCCTTAACCCATATGAACCAAAACTAGCCAAATTGCAAGCTAAGTAAAATCTCTTGAAACCAATGATTCATACCAAATCAAAATCAATATTTGAATATGACTTAACTTTCAATGAAGTCAAACAAAACCAAATTGACCCTCTTGACCCAAGTTGATTCAAATTGACCTAAAAGACCAAATTGGGTCAAATCAAAATATAAACCAAATTGATTACAACCAATGCCTCGAGTTCATTCCAAATTGATTGTTGAACTTGACTAAAGCCATGTTTGGATCCAATTGAACCTAATTGACCTACTTAGCCCAAATTCATACCAAAGCAATCAATCAAGTTGGCCTAAATCAAAACCAAATCAAAATTAATTGAAACCAAAGCCTACCATCATCTTTAATTCATCAACTAAATCCAAACCAACATCCAACCCAAGCTAATTTGGCCAATTTGGTCAAATTGGTCAACTTAACCCATTTGACCAAAATAAATTCAAATGAGCCAAAATCAAATCTAAGCCAAACTAAACGAAATAAATTGAACCAAAATATCCCAAATGATCATATGAACTTAACCTAATTTGACTAATTGGTCAACCTGACCCAACCAAACCCAATTTGACCAAAATGAGTCGAATTGAGCCGACTCTAACCAAATCAACTCCAATTGACTTGAAATTTAGGATAACCCACTTTTGGATCAATTGAAATCTATCCAAATCAAATTCAATGCCAAATGATCATTATATCCTTAGGTCAAGGACATCACATGAGACAAATTACCCATGTAAATGGTCATTTCTATTCCTTGCCACTTGGTACTCTCTCAATGGTCCACCTAGGTACAAGACACTACCCAACCTGATCCAAGGCATGGTTGGGTCGACCGTGACCCATGGGAGGTGAAATCACCTCACCCTCCCCATGGGAACATTTCAAACCCATAGGACAGCTATGATTCCTCTTTGGCAGCCACCTCCACAACTTCAACCAACCAAGCCGAGCCAACTCACCTCCTCCCCACCACCCACGACTCCCTGAGATGGTTGGACAACCACTAGAAGTCAAACCCAATCCCACCATCATATCAAGATGAATGGTGGTATACACCCCCTCATTTTCACTCAAACACACAGAAAAATCATTCCTCAAAGCCCTAGCTACGCAAGATGACCCGCCAGAGCCATTCCCTAAGCTCCCAAGTTCATTCCTCGATTGGAAAATGCCATTCCTGTCCATCCCAAAATGGGGCACTCCCATTTCCCTAAGCTCCCAAGCTCATTCTTCGATTGAAAAATGCCATTGTTATTTGTCCCGAAATAAGACACTCCCATTTCTGACCTAACGTACCCATTTCTCCATCAAACTCAAATTAACTTTGCATGCACCTTCCCTAGGCCTCATCGAGCAATAATGAATCATCTCCCAAGCTTCTTGAGCACAGGAGGTGGGAATTCTATCAAAGTTGAGCTCCAAATCATTGGTTCATGGCCTTACGAGCGAATGTCGAAGAATTGATCAAATAGTTGCTCAATGGGGCTTTGCATCCACTAGATGAAGCTTCCTCAATCGTTCGAGCCACCGGTCTTGAGCTCCTGTGAGGTATGCTTCCAAAACTGATCCTTAGGCAAAAATGGGTTGGAGCTTTTTGAAGAAAAATTGCATCACTTGTTAGCTTGATTGTTGTATCACCTTTGATCGATGTTGTGAAGGTGTGGGATCTTTTTGGAGTTGATCCAAGCTCGGGTAAGCTTAGATCAAGTGAGCAATGGAGGATGGACTCCATTCTCCCTCACTCGCATGATGTTAGATCACTCATCATCCGTTCCACATGATCAAAATGGATGGTTGTGGTTAGATCTACTAGATCGATCTGATTTAATCTTATTAAGCTATGGGATTAATCATAGCCATCCGATCTTAGATCGGACGGATGAGAAAGCACCTCACCACCACGTGAGCTGGTCGGATAAGTTTTAAGTAGCCAATCCTAAACCTAAACCTAAAATAAAAACTAAATAAAAAGCTAAACCTAAAAAAATAAACCTAAAAATAGAACCTAAAAAAAACCTAAAACCTAAACTACAAAAAAAAACGTGAACCTAAAATAAAAATAAAATCAACATAAACCTAAACTAAAATAAACTAAACTAAAATAAATAAAACCTTAACCTAAACCTTAAATAAACTAAACCTAAACCTAAACCCAAACTAAATAGAGAAAATAAACTAAAAATAAACCTAAACTAAAAAATAAAACCTAAGAATAAACCTAAAACCTAAACCTAAAAAATAATATCAAAACCTAAACCTACACCTAAAAATAAAAAATAAAACCTAAACAAAAAAACAAAATAAACATAAAACTCAACTTAAAAAATAAACCTAAACCTAAAATTAAACTTAAAAAATAAACTAAAATAAATAAAGCAAACATAATAAACTAAACTAAATAAAAATAAAAAATAAACCTAAATAAAAAAAAATAAAATAAACTAAAATGAATAAAAAATAAACTAAATAAACCTAAATCTACCAATTTACTTAATTTTTTTTTTGAAAAAAAACCATAAACCGTAAATCTTAAACCCTAAACCCTAAACTATAAACCTACAATCCTAAACCCTAAACCTTAAACCATAAACCATAAAAAATCTTGAACCTTAACTCTAAACCCTAAACCCTAAAGACATAAACCCTAAAATCGTAAACCCTAAACCCTAAACTCGAAACCCTAAACCAAAACCTAAACTAACTAAATAAATAAAAAAATAAACTTAAACCTAAACACTAAAACTTATTAAACCTAAACCTAAACTTAAACCCTAAGAATGGGTAGAACCTTGACAGCAAGAACATCATCGTTAACCAGGCTTAGTATAGATCTGGCGATGGGCGTCTTTGGCGGTGGTTGTCACGCGGTGGTGGGGATCAGGAGGTCGTGGATATGTACGTGGTGGTTGGATCAGTTATGGTTATGGAGCAGGAGGAGCGATGGAGGTTACAGGCATGGTGGGGGTAGAGGGAGAGATCAGGGATATGATGGTGGATCCTGCCACTCGAGAGGTCAGAGTGGTTCTAATGGGAACAGGAGAAATTGAAGAATAGTCGATCTGATCTGCTGCTTATGGAACTGTGCCTTTACATTAGGGATGACTAAAGTTATCTAGGGTTTTTGATTTGCTCTATGCATGCTCATTTTTGATCTAAGTTGTCACTTATGTCTTAAAAAATTAGGTGTGTTACTTGGTTGATGAAATTAGATAGAAGAAATGTTCAATATGAATTTGTTCTCTGTTAAAAAAACTAAAAACTAAAAACCCTAAACTAAAACCTGAACCTTAAACCTAAAACCAAAATGAATAACCCTAAACCCTAAATCATAAAAACCATAAACCCTAAACCTAAACCCTAAACCTAAAATCTTAAACCCTAAACCTACTAAAACCTAAACCCTAAACCTAAACCCTAAACCCAACCTAAACACAAATCCTAAAACTTGGAACCCTAAACCTTAAATCCTAAACTTTAAGCCCTAAACCCTAAACCCTAAATCGTAAAAACCTAAACTTAAACTAAATAAAACCAGAAAATAAAATAAATAAAAATCCTAAACCTAAATAAAATAAATAAAATAAAATAAAATAAAAACCTGAACTAAAACATAAACCTAAACCTAAACCTAAACCTAAGCCTAAACCTAAAGCTAAAAGTACAATAAAATAAAAAATATAAACTAAGCTAAAATAAAATAAATAAAAACCTAAACTAAATTGAAAAAAATAAAATAAGCCTAAAAATAAAAAACTTAAATATAATAAAACCTAAATGTAAATTAAAAATAAAATGAACTTAAACTAAAATAAAATAAAAATGAAATAAAAATCTAAACCTAAAAATAAACCTAAAAATAAATAAAAAATAAAACCTAAACCTTACACTAAAAAAGAACTAAACCTAAAATAAATAAATAGAAAATAAACTTAAACCTAAACATAAACTAAAATAAACTAAACTAATATAATTAAAATCTGAACCTAAACCTACAATAAACTAAACCTAAACCCTAAACTAACTAAAATAAAATAAACTAAAAATAAATCTAAACCTAAACTAAAAAATAAAACCTAAAAATAAACTTAAAATAAAAACCTAATACCTAAACAAAAAAATAATAAATAAAAACTAAACCTAAACCTAAAAAAAAACACATAATTAAAAAATAAATTAAAATAAAACTAAACTAAAAAATAAACATAAACTTAAACCTAGGCCTAAAAAATAAATTAAAATAGAAAACCTAAACTACAATAAGTAAACATAAAATTAATCAACTAAACTAAATAAAAATAAGAAATAAACCTCAATAAATGTATAAAATAAACCAAAATGGTTTGTAATTTTAAAAAAAACCCTAAAAAAATTCTAAACCCTACCTAAACCCTAAACTAACTCTAAAAACCTAAATCCTACCCAACTAACCCTAAACCTAAACTAAAACTCACTAAACACTAAACCCAGCTAAATCCCAAACTAAACCCTAAACCCTAAATATAATGACTAAACCCTAAACCCTGTAATGTAACCCTATAACCTGGTGAACCAACACAAACCCTAAACCATAAACCCTAAAAATCCAACCCTAAAGCCTAAAACTAAACCCAATCCCTAAAAACCACAAACCCTAACCCAAATAATAAACCTTAAACCTAAAACCCTAAAATTAACCCTAGCCTAAATCTAAACCCTAAAACCTAAAAGCTAAACCTAAACTAAACAACATTAAAATAAATAAATAAACCTAAATCTAAATAAAATAAAAAATAAAATAAAATAAAATCTAAATTGAAACCTAAACCTAAACCTAAAAATAAAATAAAATAAAAAAATAAAAATAAATAAAATAAAATAAATAAAAACTTAAACTAAATTAAAAATAATATAAACTTAAGAATAGAAAACCTAAATGAAATAAAAACTAAATGTAAAATAAAGAAAAATAAACCTAAAACATAATAAAATAAAAACTAAATAAAAACCTAAACCAAAAAAAATAACCTAAAAACAAATAAAAAATTAAATCGAAATGTTAATTTTAAAAAAACCTAAACCTAAATTAAAAATAAAATAAATAATATAAAATAAACCTAAACTTAAACTAAAATAAACTAAACTAAAATAAATTAAACCTAAACCTAAAATAAGCTAACCCTAAACCTAAACATAAACTAAATAAAATAAAATAAACTAAAAATAAACCAAAACCTAAACTAAAAAATAAAACCTATAAAAAAACCTAAAATAAAAACATAAAACCTAAACCTAAAAAAATATAATAAAAGCCTAACCGAAAACTAAATATAAAAAATAAAATTTAAATCTAAAAGATAAAATAAAAAAAAAAACTCAACTAAAAAATAAACCTAAATCTAAACTTAAACCTAAAAAATAAAGTAAAATTAAAAATCTAAACTAAATAAAAAAAATAAACCTAAATAAAAATAAAAAAATAAAGTGAACTAAAATAAATAAAAAATAAACTAAATATATTAAATAAATCTAAACCATTTACTTAATTTAAAAAGAAAAAATCTTAAACCCTGAATTCTAAATCATAAACCCTAAACCCTAAACTCTAAACCCTTAACCCTAAACCTAAACCTTCAACCCTAAACCTAAACCCTAAACCCTAAACCCAAAAAAATTGTAAACCCTAAACCTTAAACCCAAAAAACAAAAAGCCTAAAATGCTAAACCATAAACCCTAAACCCTAAACTCTAAACCTTAAAACCTAAACACTAAACCTAAACCCTAAACCCTAAGCCCCAAACCCAAAACTCAAACATAAAGTAACTAAATAAATTAAAAAATAAACGTAAACTCTAACAATGGGTAGACCCTAGACGGGAAGAACATCACTGTCAACCAAGCTTAGTCTAGATCCAGTGATGGATGTGAAGTGAGAGGCAATGGTTATCGTAGTGGTGGTGGGGGATCTAGATGTGTTGGTGGATGTGGAGGTGGTGGTTTTTGCAGTGTTGGTTATAAAAGCGAGAGGAGCGACATAGGTTATAGTCGTGGTGGTGGCAGAGGGAGAGATCAAAAATATGATGGTTGATCCTGCTACTTGAGAGGCCAAGGTGGTTCTGATGGGAACTAGAGAAACTAAAGAAAGGCCGATCCGATCTACTGCTTATGAGAGATGGTTATAATTATCTAGGGTTTTTGATTTGCTCTATGCGTGCTCATTTTTTATCTGTTGTCACTTCTGTCTTAAAAAACATGGTGTGTTACTTGGTTCATGAAATAAAAAAAAATGAAATGTTGAGTCTGAATTTGTTCTCTATTAAACAAAAAAAAATGGAAAGCCCAAAACCCTAAACTAAAACCTAAACCATAAACCTAAAACTTAAACCCTAAACCCTAAAAACCCTAAACACTAAACCCTAAACCCTAAAACCTAAACCCTAAATCCTAAACCTTAAACCCTAAATAATAAACCCTAAAACCTAAACCCTATACCCTAAACCATAAATCCAAAACCTAAAGTAAACCTAAACCTAAACTAATAAACTAAACTAATCTAAACCTAAACTAAACTAAAACTAAACTAAACTAAACTAAACTAAACTTAAACATAAACCTAAACTAAATAAACTAAACTAAACTAAAATAAACTAAACTAAACTAAATAAACTAAACCTAAACTAAACTAAGCTAAACTAAACATAAATAAACTAAACTAAACTAAATAAACTAAAGGAAACTAAATAAACTAAACTAAACTAAACTAAACTAAACTAAACTAAACCTAAACTTAAACAAAACCTAAATAAGTAAACTAAACCTAAACCTAATCCTAAACCAAAACCCCGATCTCCTCTCGGCCGTGACGCTCTTTGGCGATTGCGATTTCCCTTTTGTTTTCATTACGGCTTGACCAATTTCTAATCATTCTCGATCAAATTTTTTTCTATTTGTCTCTAATTGGCTGCTAATGTGAGTTTCACTTTTCTTTTTCAATGGCAGAGGAGCTACTTTCTGTGCAATCGAGCTTTTCAAACTTGGAGGTGTAGGCTAGGGCATCAGATTTATATGGATTTATGGATCCTAAATCATCTGCTACTTCTCCTGCAGTTAAGTCCTTCATGGATGCATTATCTGTTAAGAATCTTTCCCCTAATTCTTCGATGAATTTGATCTCAACCTCACTTCATGGGATGCTGTGTTATTTTTCAGAGACATGAAAAGTTGGTGAAGCCTTTTGAATTCTCTTTAGTGGGTAATTTTCCACGTACCAACTCTTGATAAAATTCGATCATTTTTTCATAGCCTTAAAATTTTAGGTGTTTTCATAATCAGATTGCTTGATCCTAGGCATATTTTAATTCAACTCTCTAATGACTTAGATTACTCAAGTGTCTTTTCTCGTCACTCTTACTTTGTGTTTAATTATCAAATGTGACTTCTAAAATGTTCTCCTTTTTGATATAAAAGAGGAATTCTCAATTGTTCCTATATGGCTAGCTCTTCCTAATATGAGAATACATTATGCTACACATCAAGTTCTCTTTGCAATTGGGGCTCTCTTTGGTCAGCCTCTTCAATTTGATCAGGCCACCGCTGTGAGATCAAAGCCTTCTGTTGCTCATATTTTGGTTGAGATTGATATTACTAAAAATCATCCTAAAGAAGTTTGGATCAGCTCTGAGAAATTTGGTTATAATCAAAAAGTGGAATTTGAGAATTTTCCTATTTTTTGCACACATTATAAGATACATGGCCATGATCAATCTAAATGTTTTGTGTTGTATCCTCATCTTAAAAAGAATAAATTACTGGATCCTAATCCTACTCTATCAAATGAAAAAATCAATAAATTTTCTTATGTGCCTAAAGTTACTCAAAATGGGAATCATCCCCCTACCCCTACTCCTTTTTTATCTACTGATTTGCTTATTAGAGAGCAATCTGAGCATGTTACAAATAATGCCTCTGAGGTGATAATACCTTCACTCATTCTAACCTACCCCTTTTGGCTAGTGAACCCGTGGAGATAAAGTCTGAAATTGATCCTTTGATGATAGAGAAAAATTTAAAAACTGTTCATTCTTTGATGATGGAATAAAATCTAAAAAGTATTTTGAAAATGAGCATGAAATCTGTGCTATTAATGGCATCATAACCTCTCCTTCTACTACCCTTCAGAGTGATACACATGCAAACCCTCTTTCTCAGCTTAATTTTGACACTGAAGAAGGGAAAATTACCATTAAGAATGCTTTGACTGATATAGGTCTTATTCTGAATATCACAAATCACTCTCTCTCGGATGGGGATACTTTGGACAAAGAAAGACCTTTTCAAACTATTTTTAAAAAAAAATCCCTTAAAGCTAGAATGTTCACTAATAGATCCACTAGAACTACTAAATCTTCTCTAACTTCCCTTAAATAGCTGCCTCTACTTTTCTTTTCTTCTTGCTTTTTATTTCATTAGTTATCTCTTTTCCTTTCCTTCCTTTTTTTATTATGATCAATTTACTTATTTGGAATGTTAGGGGTATTGGGACTCTCATTGTCCGCAACCATATTAGAAGTCTTTGTCGTACTCATAACATAGTCTTACTTGTTGTTATTGAACCATTCATACACTCTTCTAAGATCAACCATGTTGCTAGAATGCTTGGCTTTCAAAATTTCTTCTATAATATTAGCAATAAAATTTGATATTTTTGGAATAATTTAGTCAACATCTCTATCCTTGATGATCTTCCACAATTGGTTAATGTCCACATCTCATTGGGTGAATTTTCTATTATTGGTTCCATTATTTATGCTTCTTATAATAGAGCTGGTAGGAACATCCTTTGGGATAACTTAAAAACCTTTGCCTCCTTGGTCAACAAACCCTGGTTGGTTGGGGGTGATTTCAACACTATTCTCTCTTCCTCGAAAAGAAGGGGAGGTTGCTCTCCTAACATTCATTCCATGAAAGAATTTTCTAATATGATTCTTGAATGCAATCTGATTGATATTGGCTTTACAAACTCCGACTATACGTGGCATAACTCTAGACTCTGGCAGTGGCTTGATAGGACTCTTTTTAATTCTCTTTGGATCAATCAATGACCCATTACCTACGTTGAACATTTGAGCAGAACTTTGTCTGATCATGCTCTTTGATTTGTCCAAAATCCCTAAAGTAGATTATCCTCCCCCACTTATTTTAGATTACAAAATATGTGGATCCAACACATTGATTTCATAAATATTGTATCCATTAACTAGATGTCCCCTCTTCATCTGGATAATTTTGTTAAGGGAATGATTCACCTCTGGCTTAAGCTTAAAAGGCTAAAACAAAACCTAAATTGGTGGAACAAGCATCATTTTAAAAATCTTTTTGCCAATCTCAAAATATGGAACAATTAGTTTGTTCTCTTAAATATGCTATTTTTTTGGTGACTCTCTTGAGGAGTTGAATGTAGCTAAAGATAACTTGGTTAAATATCGAATATGGAAGAGACCCTAACAAAGGCATCTAGCAAACATATTCGATGGTGACAAAAAATACCGTGCCATGCTCTTTTCAAAAAAAAAGAAAGCCTTAAACTCTATTAAAAAAATTAAAAATGATAACGGTAGCTGGATCACTAATAATAATGATATTAAATATTATGTCATACATCATTTTAAAAATTTATTAAACAATAACCCTTCCTTAGAAGCTCTTTCCAACTCACACCTGATTCCCTCAACAATTACTAATGATGACAACCGATTGCTTAGTTTGTGTCCTACGAAAGCTGAGATTGGTAATATTCTAAATAACATGAACACTGTTGTTGCTGGCTCTGAAGGCTACACGACTCAATTTTTCAGCATTGTTGGCCAATTATTAAGTCTGACCTTGTTGATGCTGTCATTGATTTTTTTTGATGGCAATCCTTTACCTAGATACTTTTCTAGCACTTCTATTGTTCTCATTCCCAAAATTAATAATCCTGAATCTTGGGGAGATTTTAGACCTATCAGCCTTTGCACCTTCTTTCATAAACTCATTGCTAAATTAATTGCCAATAGAATTAGTCTGCTGCTGCCAAAATTATTTCACCCAACCAAACTGGATTCGTTAAAGGTAGAGCTATATTTGACAATATTCTTCTTGCCCAAGAGCTGATTCATGACATTGATGCTTCTACCAGAGGTGATAACATCCTTTTCAAACTGGACATCTCTAAAGCTTTTGACAACCTCTCTTGGAATTTCCTCTTCCAAATTCTTCATTTGTTTGGTTTTTCTGACTATTTTATCCACCTCATTAAAAATTGTATTACCAATATTTGGTTCTCCGTTATCATGAATGGTGAGTCCTTTGGTTTTTTCCCTTTAATGCATGGTTTGAGACAAGGAGATCCCTTATCACCCTCTCTTTTTATTATTATTGTTGAATATCTTTTGAGGAGCCTTAATGATCTTTTCAACAATAATCCATGTTTTTTAAAACTCAAGGTGGTCTTCTCTCTCATCTTAGTTTCTTTGATGACTTCATAATCTTTTGCAATGCCTCTATTCATCACATTAAAACTATTAATAATCTTTTATATAAATTTGGTAACGAAAGTGGTCTTTTTCTTAATGAAGGTAAAAGTTATTTCATTCCTTCCTCTAAAATCCCTAGTAATAGGATCAACCAAATCTTGAGAATTACTAACTTTCAATAGCAACAACTTCCTATTAAATATCTTGGTGCTCTGCTTTTTAAAGGTCAGGAAAGATCACATCTCTTTGATGAGCTAATCCAAAAAATCTCTAATAAAATTTCTATTTGGGAACTTCATTTACTCTCTTTTGGCGGTAAGCTCACTTTGATTAAGAGCACCCTTAACTCCATGCCTCTATATCTCATTCAAACCATTGTGCCGACCAATTCTACCATTAACAAAATTGAGTGCCTCCTTAATAAATTCTTCTTGGGTTCTAATAATTCTTCTAAAAGAATGCATTGGACCTCTTGGTATAAAAGCTATGGAACTCTTGCTAAAGGTGGTCTTGGATGTAAGCCAATCAAGGAATCTATCACTACTTTTTACTATAAACTTTGGTGAAATTTTTGGAGCAATAATAGTCTTTGGGCTAATTTCATGACTACCAAATACTGCCAGGGTAAGCACCCTCTCATTTGCCCCTATAGAGCAGAAGACTCTCATATTTGGAAAAGACTTTGTTCCATAAAATGGGAAGTCAAATCATTAACATCTTGGGGGATTAACTCTAGTACCTCTTTCTTTTGGCAAGATAATTGGACTGGAGGTGGGTCCATTGATGACTTACTTTCTATCCAGTCCACTGCTGCTATTAAAGTGAACTCTTTCTGGTAGAATAATATGTAGAACAATAGTAAGCTTACTGATTACATTCCTTTCTCTCTTGTAAATAAGCTTACTACTATTCCTATCATTCCTAGAAATCATGATCAGATCCTTTTTAAGCTTTCTCAAAATGGTGACTTCAACCTTTAAAATGTGTGGATTCATATTAAAGAAGCTCATGACTTTTCCAATGTGTTTTTTAAAATTTGGAATAACACTATTCCTATTTCTTATTCTATTCTAACTTGGCGTATCCTGAAAAACTTCATCCCTATTGACTCCTTGATGTGGGGTAAAGGTTTTTACTTACCTTCAAAATGCTACTGCTGCTTTCACATTGAGAATGTGAATCATGTTTTTTTTATTGAGCTATTGCTTCTAAACTTTGGATTTGGTATGATGATCTCTTTAATATTGACAAATTCAATGGCTCTTAACTTTATACCAACTTCTTGAAGTTTATTTTGAAAACACTATTAAAGGCCACATTAAAGTCATAATCTATCACTCTTATTTGGTTCATATGGATGGGAAATGATGCAAAACATCATGGGACTCCTATGAACCACATGAAGATAATTACTAAAATTAAAAATAAAATTTGTGATTTAATTCCAATTTAATTAACTACAATCAATTTAAAGGTTGTCCATTTGTGACCAATAAACTAGGTTTTAACTTGCTGGATCCACCCATTGGTAAGGATGATAAGATTGTTTATTGGGTAAAACCTCATGCTAATACTATTAAAATTAACACTGATGGCTTTGTTTCTAAAAATGCTTCTAGTTATTATGGCAATTTCAAAAACCTTAATGGTAAAGCCTTATGTGCTTTTGCTTACCCCCTTAATACTTGCTCTATTCTTTTTGCTGAGCTACTACCAGTTTATAAAGTTATTGAGATTTTCCTTCAAAAGGGTTGGCTCAATATTTGGATTGAGGTGGATGCCTTGTTACTAATTGATCTTTTGACTTCCACCAAAATGGGCAATACAGAATTGTATTACCTTCTAAAGCAGACTACAGTTGTCCTCTCTCAACTCTATTTTAAAATCACTCTTGTATGGCATGAAGGTAATGCATGTGCTGATTACCTTGCCAATCTGAGTGCCAGATTAGATGGCATAAAATTCTTTGATCAACTTACATCTTAAAATTTATGTGGTTTGGTTAATTTGGATAATCTTGGACTCCTTACCTCGAAATTAATCCATCCTATTGGTTTGGGTTACATTACCTATTTAACGATGATCAACTTCTATTTAGTTTTGATGTTTCTCCGATTTTCTTGATGCTAATTCCTGTTACACCTTTTTGGTTAGTTGCTGATCTCTATGGCATCTACTGTTGGATTACTTACCCTAACCTTATTTGGGGTTTTACTGCTACTATTGTTTTCTCTGTAACCACTGCTTTTGGTAAGGTTTCTCCTGCATTGGAGGAGATGGATTATTTTATGCTTTTCTTTCTACTTTATCAGACTTCTTGCTATCATTATTTTATTTATGGGTCCTATTGTAATTTTCCATTATATGATTAAGGCTGTGTTTTTTCTCTTTTCCTTAATCTGGAAATTTGTTCATGGCCTCATGACTTTGTTGTCTCATTATGTAATTGCTATAATTTTGTATAGCTTCATGAGAGGCTCAAATTTATCTATCTTTTCTCTCTTTAATAGGGTTGTGCCCCCTCCCATGCTATCTAACCTCACCTCCATTACCTGTATGGAGAGCAACTGCAATAACCTTGCTATTATTACTGTTTCCTTGCAAGATGTGATTTTATTCTTGATTTCATTTCAACCTATTTTTACTGGTGATGTTGACTTACCTGCTGGTCTACTTTTTTTTTTTGTTGAAGGATTTCAATGATGGTTTTCTTGAACCCTTTGAGTCTATGTTGTCTCCCTGTTCGTCGATTTATCTTATGGTGGGTGCAATAATTATTTTGCTATTTTAATTCTTGGCTATTGGATTATCAGGTCTTTAGTCCAGCAGACTAATTCTGGGGTTGTTTCTCTAATTGTGTTTGCTGTTTGTGATTGGGTTGCTTCTTGTCATCTGATATTTATGGACTACTTAATCTACTACTATTTATTCCATCCTGGTTCTGTTAGACTTGTGCTCGTGTTATCTTATGCAATGTATCTCGAATGGTTCTATGTCGACTAGTTGTTATTTCTTTGTCTTGGTTGTTTGTTGTCTTGGTTATTTGCTATCTTAGTTTTTCTGATCATTCTTGCTAATCTCATCTCCCCAACCTGTATGGAGAGACACTGTTATACCTTTATTATTATTATTATTTTCTCCTTCCAGGATTGGACTTTCTCTTTGTCTTCTTTCCAATCTGCTTTTCTAATGTTATTGGCTAAACTGCTGGTTTGCTTTTCTTTGTCTTGAAGGATTCCAATGTTGGCTCTCTTATGAACCCCTTCTATGCCTATGTTGTATCACTATTTTATTTTGGTTTATCTTATGGTGGGTGCAATAATGGCTTTGTTATTTTATTTGTTGCCTATGATTATGCTACTACCTACTTGGTTACTAACTAATGCACTGTCTATTCTAAATAGGTGGCTTTATGGCCAGCTAGCTGTTATTTGCTATCTTGGTTATTTGTTGTCTTAGTTATCTACTATCTTGGTTTTTCAAGATTCCAATGTTGGCTCTCCTTTGAACCCCCTAAGTGTCTATGCTATTTCTCTATTTTATATTGCATTATCTTATGGTGGGTGCAATAATTGTTTTGCTATTTTATCTGTTGACTATGGGACTTTAGGGTCCTATGTCCAGCAAGCTCCTTATGGGGTTGGCTTACTGATTGTCTTTGTTGTTTGTGTCTGGGCTGCTGCTTATCACCTGATATCTTTGGACTACTTAATCTACTACTATTTTCTCCATCTTGGTTCAATTAGACTTGGGCAGATCACTGTGATTATGTTTCTATCTACTTGGTTATTATCTTATGCACTATTTATTCTGAATGGGTGGTTCTATGGACAACCATTGTCTTTTGATGTCTTCTTGTCTTGGTTGTTTCTTGTATCAGTTTTATGCCCGATCGTTATTGGGACTATCTTTAATATCTTTATTTGGTATAATTTACGTGGAATGCAGCCTATTTCCTATGGTTACTGGTATAACTAATCAATTGTTGCATTCTAACCTTGGTCCTGTTAGACTTCTGCATCAATTATTGTATTTGGGTTTGGGTTCTGCTGCCTTGCTTTACATTTGCTCTTTGTTAACTTCTCCAATGGTTATTAATAAGGTGGTTGTTAACATCTGCATTGCTTATTATGATTGGGTTTCTTTTCTGGACTATACTCTAGGGCTATACTCATGGCTTGAAAGTTTCATATATGTCTCATATGTTTGGCTCATTGATTTGCGAGATTTCATGAGTTTTTTTTTCAACTGTTCTCTTATGGTGGGTTTTTATGTTGGCCTAATTATACTCTTCGCTATGGTTTTAAAGGGACTCTCAAAAGATGGCTCATTCTCATATGTATAGGGATTCTCATGCTATGGTGACTATATTGATGATAATTTTCCTGCATGGGACCCCTTATCTTTCTGCTCTTTCCTATCTCCTTTCTATATTATATATGGCTTTGTTTAGGTTTGCAGGTACTAAGGCCCATAAGACTTTCAACAAATGGCTATTTTCTTCTCACATGTTTGTAGGCTCTGATGGCTGTGATGATTTCACTCCTTCTTGGTTTGGTAGTACCTCTTGTGATGTAACCCTTTCGCTGAAGTTTGGATGCTCATATTTGCATCTTCCCCAATTTGGTGTGACTAAGCCTGAGCCTTCTTTCACACACTCCTCTATAATATTCCTCAGTTTATGCTGCTCTCACTTTTCTCTTTCTCTGTACTACTTTAATTATTCTAATTTCTATCTTTCTTCATTTTTGCATATGCACTTCTCTTTTTCTCTTGCAGGTGCATTTCTCTTGTTCTCTTGCGGTTTTGCTCCCTAGTGTCGCATTCTCTCATCCGAGCTTTGGCCCATCTATTCATTAGATTGTCTATGTTAATCAATTTATATCTTTTGCTTTCCTTTACTATTTTATTTTGCTTTTGATTATACTTATATAGGGGTTTTACTCTCTAGGCTGATTGTAGCTCTTTGAGCAGTAATTGTGGAGTTTATCCCCTGTTAAGGACCTTGTAACTCTCTTTTTGTGGCAATAAAATTCCCCCTAAATGGGGTTTCCTAAGAAAAAACCTTAAATCCTAAACCCCAAACCATATACCCTTAAACCCTAAACATTAAACCCTAAACCCTAAACCCTAAATCATAAAAACCTAAAAACTTAAACCTAAACTAAATAAAACCAAAAAATAAAATAAATAAAAAATTTAAACCTACATAAATAAAATAAAATAAAATAAAATAAAAACCTAAACTAAAACATAAACCTAAACCTAAACCTAAAAAAAATAAATAAAATATAAACTAAGCTAAAATAAAATAAATAAAAACCTAAACTAAATTAAAAAATAAAATAAACCTAAAAATAAAAACCTAAATATAATAAAACCTAAATGTAAAATAAAAATAAAATGAACTTAAAATAAAATAAAATAAAAACTAAATAAAAAATCTGAACCTAAAAATAAAACTAAATATAAAACCTAAAATAAATAAAAAAATAAAAACCTAAACCTCTAAAAAAACCTAAACCTAAAATAAATAAATAAAAACAAACCTAAACCTAAACTTAAACTGAAATAAACTAAACTAATATAAATAAAATCAAAACCTAAACTTAAAATAAACTAAACTTAAACCCTAAACTAAATAAAATAAAATAAACAAAACATAAACCTAAACCTAAACTAAAAAATAAAACCGAAAAAATAAACCTAAAATAAAAACCTAATACCTAAACAAAAATAATAATAAATAAAACTTAAACCTAAACCTAAAAGTAAAAAAACATAAACTTCAAAATAAAATAAAATAAAACTAAACTAAAAATAAACATAAACCTAAACCTAAGCATAAAGAGTAAACTAAAATAGAAAACCTAAACTAAAAAATAAGTAAACATAAAATTAATAAACTAAACTAAATAAAATAAAAATAAACCTCAATAAAGTATAAAATAAACCAAAACCTTGGTTTGCTTAATTTAAAAAGAAACCCTAAACCCTAAAACAAAATCCTAAACCCTAAATCCTAAAACCCTAAACTCTAAACCCTAAAGACTAAACCCTAAACCCTAACCACAAAACCAAAACTAAAACTAAAACACTAAAAGCTAAACCCTAAAGCCAAAAAACCCTAAACCCTAAACCCTAAAGTATAATGTAACCTTAAACCCTGGCTAAAGCAAAAAACCCTAAACCATAAACCCTAAAACCCTAAACCCTAAAACCTAAAACTAAACCCTAATCCCTAAATCATAAACCCTAAAAAGAAACCTAAAATCCTAAACCCTAAAATCATAAAAACTAAACTCTAAACCCTAAAACCCTAAAAGGCTAAACATAAATTAAATATAACATTAAAATAAATAAAGATATAAACCTAAACCTAAATAAAATAAAAAAATAGAATGAAATAAAATATAAATTGAAACCTAAACCTAAACCTAAAAATAAAATTAAATAACAAAATAAAAATAAACTAAAATAAAATAAATAAAACCTAAACTAAACTAAAAAAATAATATAAACTTAAGAATAGAAAACCTAAATAAAATAAAACTAATTGTAAAATAAAGGAAAAAACCTAAAATAAAATAAAATAAAACTAAATAAAACCTAAACCTAAAAATTAACCTAAAATAAATAAAATTAAAATTGAAAAGCTAATCTTAAAAAAACCTAAACCTAAATTAAAATAAAAAACAATATAAAATAAACCTAAACCTAAACTAAAATAAACTAAACTAAAATAAATAAAACCTAAACCTAAACCTAAAATAAACTAAACCTAAACCTAAACATAAACTAAATAAAATAAAATAAACAAAAAAAACCTAAACTAAAAATAAAACCTATAAATAAACCTAAAATAAAACCTAAAACCTAAGCCTAAGAAAATAAAATAAAAACTGAACCTAAAACTAAAAAGAAAAAATAAAATCTAAATCTAAAAGATAAAATAGAAATAAAACTTAACTAAAAAATAAACCTAAATCTAAACTTAAACCTAAAAAATAAAGTAAAATTAAAAGTCTAAACTAAAATAAATAAACTAAACTAAATAAAAATAAAAAATAAACCTAAATAAAAAAATAAAGTAAACTAAAATAAATAAAAAATAAACTAAATATACTAAATAAACCTAAACCTACCGGTTTACTTACTTTAAAAAAACATTAAACCCTAAATTCTAAATCCTAAACCCTAAACCATAAACCTACAACCCTAAACTTAAGCCCTAAACCCTAAATCTTAAACCCAAAACATAAAACCTTAAACCTTAAACCTTTAAACCCTAAACCCTAAACCCTAAACCCTAAAATCTAAACACTAACCCTAAACACTAAACAGGCCCCAAACCCAAAACTCGGACATAAAGTAACTAAATAAATTAAAAAATAAACCTAAATCCTAAGAATGGGTAGAACCTAGATGGGAGGAACATCACCGTCAACCAAGCTTAGTTTAGATTTGGTGATGAAGGTGAAGTGAGAGGAAATGGTTATCGCAGTGGTAGTGGGGGATCTAGAGATGTTGGTGGATATGGAGGTGGTGGTTGGAGCAGTGGTGGTTATGGAAGAGGGAGGAACGACGAAGGTTATAGCCGTGGTGGCGGCGGAGGGAGAGAACGAAGATATGATAGTGGATCCTGCTACTCGAGAGGCCAAGGTGGTTTTGATGGGAACTGGAGAAACTGAAGAACGACTGATCTGATCTGCTGGTTATGAAACTATGTCTTTACAATAGAGATGGTTCTAATTATCTAGGATTTTTTATTTGCTCTATGCGTGCTCACTTTTTATCTTTCGTCGCTTGTGTCTAAGAAAATATGGTGTGTTACTTGGTTCATGAAATTGAAAAAAATGAAATGTTGAGTCTGAATTTGTTCTCTTTAAAAAAAACTAAAAACCCAAAACCCTAAATTAGAACCTAAACCATAAACTTAAAACCTAAACCCTAAACCCTAAAAATTCTAAACCCTAAACACCAAAACCTAAACCCTAAGCCCAAAAGATAAACCCTAAACCCTAAATCCTAAACCCCAAACCCTAAACCCTAAACCCTAAACTAACCCTAAACCCTAAACCCTAAAAAGCTAAAAGTCTAAACTTAAACTAAACAAAACCTAACAATAAAATAAATAAATAAACCTAAACCAAAATAAAATAAATAAATAAAATAAATTAAGAGTAAAACCTAAACCTAAACTTAAAAAAAATAAAATAAAAAATAAAGAATAAAATAAAATAAAATAAATAAAAACCTAAACTAAAATAAAAAATAAAAAACCTAAATAAAATAAAATTAAACTTAAAATAAAATAAAATAAACCTAAACCTAAACTAAAATAAACTAAACTAAAATAAATAAAACTAAAATAAATAAAACCTAAAACTAAACTTAAGCTAAACAAAATAATATAAACTAAAAAATAAAACTTTAAAATAAACCTAAAATAAAATCCTAAAACCTAAAATAAAAAATAAAATAAAAAACTAAACCTAAACTAAAAAATAAAAAATAAAACCTAAACATAAAAAATAAAATAAAAATAAAACTAAACTAAAAAATAAACTTAAACCTAAACCTAAAAAAAACTAAATTAAAAAAATCTAAACTAAAATAAAAAAAAACCTAAAATAAATAAACTAAACTAAATAAAAATAAAATTAAACCTAAATGGAAATAAAAAATAAAATAAACTAATAAATAAAATAAACTAATAAATTAAATAAACCTAAATATACTAATTTACTTAATTTTAAAATAAATTTAAAAAAAAGCCCCAACCCTAAACCCTAAACCCTAAAACTAACACTAAACCCTAAACCCTAAACCTACAACCCTAAACCTTGAACCCTAAACCTTAAAACCCAAACCCAACTGCACTAAATCCTAAAACTAACCCTAATCCTAAACCCTAAAACCTACAACCCTAAAACTAAACCCTAAACTCTTCTAAACTAAAATCTAAAAAATCCTAAACCTAAACCTAAACCCCCAAACCCTGTCATAAACCCTAAATCCTAAATCTAACAAACCTAAACCACCTACAACCACCTCTAAACCCTAAATGCTACAACCATAAACCTTTAACTTAAACCCTCAAGACCCTAAACCTTGAAGGCTAAACACTAATGCCTAAAACCTAAACCATAAAACCTAACCTTTAACCTTAAACCCTAAATTCTAAAACATAAACCTTAAACCCTAAACCCTAAACCCTAAACCCTAAACCCTAAACCAAAAACCCTAAAGTTATTTTTACATTTTGGCCTGAGCTGGGTTATGCTTTTGACCTCTTACTTCGAGGTTGACATGGTGATTCTTATCTTTCCAACTTAGGTTGGCTTGGTTTTTAGTCTGGTGGCTACTATCTTCTCTACCTTAGTACTCTGGTTGTTAGTGGATGACATGTTTTGTGCTCTAGCATTATTCTATTTTTTGCATGGTTTCTTTTGTTGCCTCTCCTCTTGAACTTGAATTACTTTTTATTGGTTTTTTGTGGTTGGATGGGTGGCCTTCCTAGTGGGATCTACTATTGGTTGTTGCCTTTCTAGGCCTTATTTTGGAGAGTTTCTTGGCTAATTTTTTGGGGTTTACCTCCCAGCTCCTTATTATTTGTTGCTAGATTATTCTTTTTCCTTGGTTTTGTGTTTGGTTATTCTCCTGGTATTAGCCTCTATTGGGTGTGTTATTTACAGCAGGTTTTATGTTGTTATTATGCTTTCTATCAGGTTAGTCTTTTTTTGCTAGGGAAGTTTAGTTTTCGAGTGGTCCCCGCTACTTGTTGCCTTTCTATGGTGGTTGTGCTTCTTTTGGACCTCTATTGTGTGATGCTTTGTTGGTTTTCTACTTTTCCTTGGTTGTTGGGATGCTTCCTTTGTTGGCTACATATGATGGGATGTTCTTTGGTGGTTGCCTTATGGCTATTTTACTTAGCTGGTTTGGTTGGAGGACTTTTAGTTGTCCTTGGAATCTTGGTTGCTTGATTTTTTTCTTGTTGGTCTATTCCTTCTTCTTGGACAATTTGCTAGAGCCTTTTGCTATGCTGATCGAACCTTTGTTGATTCTTTTGGATTGGAATTTTTGGTATCAGGTGGTTGGTAATAGCCTTTGGCCTTCTTTTGTGTGGCTATGTTTTCTTCTGGTGATTTTCACTAGTTGCATCTTATGTTTCCTTCAGTTGATGGTTTAATTTATGACCTATTTACCATAACCATAAACCCTAAACCGTAAATCTCAAACCCTAAACATAAACCCAAAGAAACTAAAAACCTAAAAATAAACCTAAACCCAAACGAATAATAAACTTAAACCAAAATTGAAAACTCTAAGAATGGGTAGAACATTGATGGCAGAAACATCACTATTAACCAGGCTCAGTTTAGATCTGGCAGTGGAGGTGAAGGTGGAGGCAATGATTATCACAGTGGTAGTGGGGGATCTGGAGGTGCTGATGGATATGGAGGTGGTGGTCGAAGCAGTGTTGGTTATGAAAGGGGGAGGAGTGATGGAGGTTATAGCTGTGGTGGTGGCGAGAGGAGAGATGGATATGATGGTGGATCCCACTACTCGAGAGGTCAGGGTGGTTCGGATGGGAACTAGAAAGATTGAAGAATGGCCGATCCGATCTACTACTTATGGAACTATCGTTATAGTAGAGATGGTTCTAGTTAACTAGGGTTTTTCATTTGCTCAATGCGTCCTCATTTTTATATATGTCATCGCTTATATCTTAGAAAACTTGGTTTGTTACTTGGTTGATGAAATTAAAATTAAGAAATGTTGAATATGAATTTCTTCTCTGTTAAAAAACCAAAACCCTAAACACTAAACTAAAATATGAACCATAAACCTAAAACCTAAACCCTAAACCCAAAACACTAAGCTTTAAAACCCTAAATCCTAAACCCTAAACCCAAAACCTAAACCCTAAACCTAAACCCTAAAGCCCTAAACCATAAACCCTAAACCCTAAACCCTAAACTAACCCTAAACCCTAAAAAGCTAAAAACGTAAACAAAATAAAACCAAAAATAAATAAATAAATAAAACCTAAACCAAAATAAAATAAATAAAATAAAATAAAATAAAACTAAAACCTAAACCTAAACCTAAACCTAAACCAAAACCTAAAAAGAAAATAAAATAAAAAATAAAAATTAAACTAAAATAAAATAAAATAAAACCTAAACTAAACATAAAAAATAAAAAACATAAATAAAATAAAAATAAAACCTAAAATAAAAATAAAATAAACTTAAAATAAAAAAAAGTTTAAAAACTAAATAAAAACCTAAACCTAAAAAATAAACCTAAAAATAAAAACTAAAAAAAATAAAAAAAATAATACCTAACCCCTAAACTAAAAAAAAACCTAAACCTAAACCTAAAATAAAAATAAAATAAAGCTAAACCAAAACTAAAATAAACAAAACCAAAATAAATACAACCAAAACCTGAACCTAAAGTAAACTAAACCTAAACCTAAACATAAACTAAATAAAATAAAATAAAATAAAAATAAATGAAAACCTAAACTAAAAAATAAAACCTAAAATAAACCTAAAATTAAAACCAAAAACTAAAAAAATAAAATAAAAACCTAAACCTAAACCTAAAAAAATAAAACCTAAACCAAAAAAATAAAATAAAAATGAAACTAAACTAAAAAATTAACATAAACCCAGAAAATAAACTAAAATAAAAAACCTAAACTAAAATAAATAAATCTAAAATAAATAAATTGAACTAAGTAAAAATAAAAAATAAACAAAATAAAGTAAATAAACCTAAACTTATCGATTTAGTTAATTGAAAACCCATAAACACTAAATCCCAAACTCTAAACCCAACCCTTAACCCTAAACACTAAACCCTAACCCTAAAAAAGCCTAAACCCTAAACCCTAAACCTAACCCTAATTTTTAAACCCTAAAAGCATAAACCCTAAACCCTAAACCCTAAACCTTAAACCTTAACCCTAAACCATCAACTCTAAACCCTAAACGCCAAACCCTAAACCTAAAGTAACTAAATAAATTAAAAAATAAACCTAAACCTTAAAACCTAAAAAACCTAAACCTAAACCCTAAGAATGGGCAGAACCTTGATGATAGGAACATCACCATCAACCAAGCTTAGTCTAGATTTGGCGGTGGAGATGAAGGAAAATGCAGCGGTTATCGCAGTGGTGGTGGGGGATTTGGAGGTGCTGGTGGGCACGGAGGCGGTGTTCGGAGCAGTGGTGACTATGGAGGTGAGATGAACAACGGAGGTTATAGCCGTGGCGGTGGCAGACAGAGAGATCGGGGATATGATGGTGGATCCCGCTACTCGAGAGGCTGGGGTGGTTCTGATGGGAACTAGAGAAACTGAAGATCGACCGATCCAATCAACTGCTCATGGAATTGGGTATTTATTGTAGAGACATTTCTAGTTATCTCAGGTTTTTGATTTGCTTTATGCATGCTCTTTTTTTAATTATATCGTCCCTTATCTCTTAGAAAACTTGGTGTGTTACTTAGTTGATGAAATCGAAAAGAAGAAATGTTGACTCTGAATTTGTTCTCTGTTAAAAAAAACCATAAACCCTAAACCCTAAACTAAAACCTAAAACCTAAACTTAAAACCTGAACCCTAAACCAAAAACCTAAACCCTAAACCCTAAACCCTAAACCCTTAAAACTTAAAACCCTAAACTCTAAAATCATAAACCCTAAAATAATAAACTCTAAACCCTAAACCCTAAACCCCAAACCCTAAACCATAAACTAAGTCGAAACCCTAAACCCTAAACATTAAACCTTAAAACATAAACTCTAAACTCCCTAAACCCAGGAACCTTAAAACCTAAACCCTAAACCCTAAACCCTAAAACCCTAAACCCTAAACCCTAAACCCTAAACCATAAACCTTAAAACCCTAAATCCTAAACCTTACAACCCTAAACCCTAAACCTTAAACCCCAAACCAAAACTTAAACCCTAAACTCTAAACCCTAAACCTTAAAAACCTAAAAACCTAAGCCTAAACTAAATAAAACCAAAAACTAAAATAAATAAAGAAACCTAAACCTAAATAAAATAAAATAAAAATCCCACACTAAAACCTAAACTACAAAATAAAATAAAATAAAAACTAAACTAAAATAAAATAAATAAAAACCAAAACTAAAATAAAAATAAAATAAACTTAAAAATAAAAAGCCTAAATATAATAAAACCTAAAATGTAAAATAAAAATAAAATAAACCTAAAATAAAATAAAATAAAAACTAAATAAGAACCTAAACCTAAATAATACACCTAAAATAAAACATAAAAATAAATAAAAAAATAAAATCTAAACCCTAAACTAAAAACACCTGAACTTAAAATAAAAATAAAATAAACCTATACCTAAATTAAAATAAACTAAACTAAAATAAATAAAACTTAAACCTAAACTAAATAAAACAAAATAGTCTAAAAATATACCAAAACATAAACTAAAAAATAAATCCTAAAATTAAACCTAAAATAAAAACTTAAAACCTAAACCTAAAAAAATAAAATAAAAACTTAAAACTAAACCTAAAAATACAAAATAAAAACTAAACTTAAAAAATTAAATAAAAATAAAATTAAGCTAAAAAAAATATAAACCTAAACCTAAACCTAAAAAATAAACTAAACTAAAAAATCTAAACTAAATTAAATAAACATAAAATAAATAAACTAAGCTAAAAAATAAAAATAAACCTAAATAAATAAAATAAAATAAATTAAATAAACCTAAACCAACCTGTTTATTAATTTTTTTTTTTAAAATCCTAAATCCTAAATCTTCAAAAGCCCTAAACCTTAAACCCTAAACGTTAAACTACCACTAAACCCTAAACCCTAAACCCTAAACCTTAAACCCTAAAAAGCTAAAAACCTAAACCTAAACTAAATAAAACCAAAAAAATAAAATAAATGAAAAAAATTTAAACCAAACTAAAATAAAATAAATAAAATAAATTAAAATCATAAACTAAAACCTAAACCTAAACCTAAACCTAAAATACGAATAAAATAAAAATAAAAATTAAACTAAAATAAGAAAAATAAAACTTAAACTAAACTAAAAAATAAAAAACCTAAATAAAATAAAACTAAACCTAAAACCAAAATAAAATAAAATAAAATTTAAATAAAACTTGAATAAAAATATTAATAAAAGTAAATATAAAGAAAAATAAAAAATAAAATAACTAAAATAAATAAATAAAATAATTAAATAAATCTAAACCTACTAGTTTACATAATTTCAAAAAAGTAATCAAAAAATCAAAAAATCAAAATATAAAAAAAAAACCCTAACCATAAACCTTAAATCGTAAAACTAGCCCTAAACACTAAACCCTAAACCCTAAACCTACAACCCTAAATGCTAAACCCTAAAACCCCAAACCCTAAACCCTAAACCCTAAACCCTACACTAAACCCCTAACTCTAAAACCTAAATCCTACAAACCTAAACCATAAACTATAACCCTAAATCCTAAACCCTAAAAAACTTAAACAACCTAAACCTAAACTAAATAAAACCTAAACATAAAATAAATGATAAAAGCTAAAGCTAAATAATAAAAAATAATATAAAATAAAAACATAAACTAAAACCTAAACCTAAATCTATAGCTAAACCTAAAATCAAAATAATACAAAAAATAAAAACAAATCTAAAATAAAATACATAAAAACTAAAAAAAATAAAATAAACCTAAAAATAAAAAACCTAAATAAAATAAAAACTAAATGTAAAATGAAAATAAAATAAACCTAAAAGAAAATAAAATAAAAACTAAATAAAGACCTAAACCTACAAAATAAACCTAAAATAAAACCTAAAAAAATAAAAATAAATCTTAAAAATAAATCTTAAAATAAAACTAAAAAATAAATAAATAAATAATGTAAACCATAAACTAAAAAAAAAATTATTACTAAAATAAATAAAATAAAATACACCTAAACCTAAACTAAAATAAATAAAATCTAAACCTAAACCTAAACCCTAAACTAAATTAAATAAAATAAATTAAAAATAAACTTATACCTAAAAAATAAACTAAATAAAACCTAAAATAAAATAAATAAACTAAACTAAATAATAATAAATAATATAAATAAATATAAATATAAATATAATAAACTAAAATAAATAAAAAATAAATTTAATAAACATAAACATACTAGTTTTCTTAATTAAAAAAAATCTTAAACCTTAAACCCGAGACCCTATTTCCTAAACCATTCACCCTAAACCCTAAACTATGAAGCTAACCGTAAACCCTAAACCCTAAACCCTAAATAATAAATCCTAAACAAAAAAATAAAAAAATATTAAAAAAACCTTGACCCTAAACCACAAGACCCTAAACTTGAAACCCTAAACCCTAAACACTAAATGCTAAAACCCTAAACCATAAACTCTAAACCTTAAACCCTAAAACCTACAACCTTAAACCCTAAACCATAAACCCTAAAACCTAAATCCTAAAACCTAAACCCTAAACCCTAAACTCTAAACACTAAACCCTAAACCCCATACCCTATACCATAAACCCTAAATCCTAAACTAACCTTAAACCCTAAATCTTAAACTAACCGTAAACCCTAAACCCTAAATCCTAAAAAGCTAAAAACCTAAAAATAAAGTTAATAAAAAACCTAAATTAAAATAAAAAATAAAAGAAAATAAAAACATAAACTAAAACTTAAACCTAAATCTAAACCTAAAAAGAAAATAAAATCAAAAATAAAAACTCAACTAAAATAAAATAAATAAAAACTTAACTAAACTAAAAAATAGAAAACCTAAATAAAATAAAAATTAAACCTAAAATAAAAATAAAATAAACTTAAAATAAAATAAAAATCTAAATAATAATAATAATAATAATAATAATGAATCTAAATATAAATAAAAATGAAATAAACTAAAATAAATATAAAATAAACTAAATAAACCTAAACCTACATGTTTACTTAATTTAAAAAAATAAAAAATAATAACGAAAATTAAAAAAAACTAACCATAAACTCTAAAATTAACCCTAAACTCTCAACCCTAAATCCTAAACATACAACCCTAAACCCTAAAAACCTAAACCCTAAACCCTAAAATCTTAAACCCTAAAGCCTAAACCCTTAACCTTAAATCATAAACCCTAAAACCTACAACTGTGAAAACAACCCTAACCCTAAAAACACAACCTAAAATTAAACCTAAACTAAATAAAACCAAAAAAAAAAATAAAATAAATAAAACCCTAAACCTAAATAATATAAAATAAAATAAAATAAAATCCTAAACTAAAACCTAAACGAGATCCAAAAAATAAAATATATAAAAATAAAAATATAAAAATTTAAAATAAATAAAACCTAAACTAAACTAAAAAAAAATAATCCAAAAAATAGAAACCTAAATAAAATAAAACTAAATGTAAAATAAAATAAAATAAACCTAAAATAAAATAGAATAAAAACTAAATAAAACCTAAACCTAAAAACAAACCTAGAAATCAAACATAAAAGTAAATAAAAGTAAAACCTAAACCATAAACTAATAAAAAACTAAACCTAAAATAAATAAAATAAAATAAACCTAAACGAACTAAAATAAACTAAACAAAAATTAATAAAACATAAACCAAACATAAAGTAAACTAAACCTAAATAAATAAATTAAATTAAAAATAAACATAAACCTAAAAATGAAATAAAACCTAAAAAAAAGAAATAAAGTAAAAGCAAAACTTAAGCTAAAATAAAAATAAAACCTAAATAAAATAAAATAAAATAAAACTAAATAAAAAATAAACATAAATAAATAAACCTAAAAATAAACTAAAAGAAAACATAAATAAAATAAATAAAACTAAAATAAAAAAAAATAAAATAAATAAAATTAAAATAAACCCTAAATAAAAATAAAAAAATAAAATAAAATAAAATAAATTAAAATAAACTAAACTGATAAACCTAAACCTACCCTAAACTAACCCACCCTAAACCCAACCAATAAATAAAATAAAATAATAAAATGAACCTCGAACCCTCACACTAACTTGCCCTAAAATAAACTGACTAAAACCTAAACCCTAACTCAATCCAACCTACCAACCCTACCTATCCTAAACCCTAAAGACTAAAACCCTAACCCAACCTAACCTAATAACCTCCTAAACTATAAAAGCTAAAATCCCAAACTACTAAATAAAGCTAAAATAAAATAAATTAAAATACTAAATCAAAATAAAATAAAAATAAAATAAAATAAAATAAAACTAAAAGCTAAAAAACATAAACATAAACCTAAAGATAAAGATAAAATAATAACTAAACTAAAATAAAATAAATAAACTAAAATAGATGAAATAAAAAACGTTAATGAAATAAAATGAAACTTAAAATAAAATAAAATAAAAATAAATAAAAAACCTAAATAAATAACTAAATAAAATTAACTTAAATAAATAAAATAATACAAAATAAACTTAAAACTGGTTTGCATAATTTAAAAAATAATAAAATATAAAAGATCTTGATCCTGCACTACCCTGACCCTAAAACTAACACTACCCAGGACCTTAAACACTAAAACCTTGACCCTAAAACTGAGAGGCTCTACCTGGGCTCTAACCCTAACCCAACCCCTGACCCTGACCCTGATCTCTATGACTGACCTGACCGCGCACTTTACTGAGCCATCTCCTGACCACTCTCTGACTAATGACCCTACCCTAGTCTTGACTTTAACCACGGACCTGACCCCAACCTGTGGCTGACCCCAAGACCTACTGAGGCTAACTGACACTAAACTTTACCTGACTCTGACCTGAAACTAGGCCAGAATGACCCTTCTCCCTGACTAACTGACCTGACGACCGGACTGATCCTGACCTTGAGACATGGGATCACGACCTGACTGTAAGCCTGAACTAATCTTTACTGACCTGACTCTGACCTCCCTGACCCTGACCTCACTCTAAACTGGTATTGACCCTGACCAACTCATTTAAAATCTAACTGGCTGACACCATGACCACCAACCACTGGCTCCCCAATCAGATACATCCAACCACTGACCTGACCAAGCCATGACCTACTGAACTAAACCTTGCCCTCTCCTACTCTAACTCAGACTGGGCCTGACCTGACCTGATGACCACTGACCTGACTCCACCGACCTGGGCCCATCTGGGCCTAACCTGGCCTGACCCTAATCTTAAATCTGATTCAATTAAGACCACTGATCTTTACTGACCAGACTAACTCCATGAATAATCCATGACTACTAACTAACTACCTGAAACCACCTGACCTGACCTGACCCTGACTGACCCTAATCTGACCGCCACCTAATTGACCTGAAGCAAACCTGACCTGGCCCCGACCTAACCCTGACTCTAATTGACCAGACCTTGTCTTTTAACACACCTGCCCCACCTAATCTCTGACCCACCCACCTCCTGACCTCCCAACTAAACCCAGACCACTGAACCTTTACCCAACCTGAACCTAACCCCTAACCCTAATGCTAATACTTAATAACCACCGTTTCTTAGATATTTTATTTATTATGTTATTCACATACTGAAAGATAATCTAGACTATTTGACTTTAGACCTATTAACCTTTGCACCTTCTTTTTTAATGGTGATTTCCAAAATTTCTTACCAACAAACATCCTTTACTTAATAGAATTATCTCTCTCAACAAAATTAGTTTTGTTAGAGGTAGATCCATTCCTGACAATATTTTACTTGCCCAAAATTTAATTCATGATCTTGATGCCAAGACTAGAGCTTGCAACATTCTTTTCAAATTAGGTATTACCAAAAGCTTTGATAACATCTCTTTTTTCTTTTTCATATTCTAAATTTATTTGGGTTTTGATAAATTTATTTTTCATATTAAAATTATATTAATAATGCTTGGTTTTAGATTTGCTTGATGGGGAAGCCTTGAGTTTCTTTCCCTCTTCCCATGGCTTACGTCAAGGGATCTTTTATCTCTTATTTTATTTATTATTATTTTTGAGTACTTAGGACAATCAGATTTATTTTAAACAATCTTAGTATTTACTGAGAACTATTGGTGGTCTTTCTGTTTCCCATTTAAGTTTTTGCAAATGATTTCATTATTTTCTACAATGCTTATATTCATCACATCAAGCATCTTCAGTCTTTTTTAAATAAATTTAGTAGAGAAAGTGGCATTTCTATCAATCATAAAAAATCTATTATATCACTTCCTTTAGTATCTCCAATAATAAAATCAATCAAATCCTACATATCACTAATTTTAAACCTCAACACTAATCTCTTAAGTGTTTGGTTGGTCCGATCTTTAAAGGCTCCATTCACATCTCTTTGAGCTAATTCAAAAAAATTTCAAATAAAATTTATGTTTGGGAATTCCATTTACTTTCCTTTAGTGGTAGGCTCAGTATTCTTAAAAGCACTCTCAACTCCATTCCTTTTTATTTTATTCAAACTATTATCCCCACTAAAGCTACATTTATCAAAATTGATTGTTTGCTTAATAAATTTTTTGGGACTCCAATAATTCTACCAAAAGAATGCATTGGACATCTTAGCATAGATGTTCTGGTCCTTTGGGAGAAGGTGCTCTTGGTTCCAAGCTATTAGGTATCACTTCCTTCTCTCGTAAGCTCGGTGGAATTTTAGAAAGAATGATAGCCTTTGGTCTAATTTTATGATGAAAATAATATTGCCAAGGTAACCGTCCCCTTAAGCGTGCTTATAAAGTTGGTGACTCTTTCTTTTGGAAAATACTTTGCTCCATTAAATAGGTTGTCAAATCATTAATATCTTAGGGTATTCATTAGGGTTCTTCCTTCTTTTGCCAAGACAATTGGATTGTTGGCAATCTCTTTATCTACCCACTCTATAGCTGCTATCAAAGTTAATTCATTTTGGCTTAATAACAATTGGAATGAAAACAAACTTGAGAATTATATCCCTATTTCACCTTTTGACAACTTTAGAAATATCCCCATTTCTTCTAACAAACCTAACCAAATTATTTTTTAAGCTTTTTTATAATGGTGACCATGTACTTAAAGAGGTTTAGAATTTTATTAGAGATAAACATAACCCCTCTAATGTTTTCATTAAACATTGGAACAATATCATTCCCATTTCTTATTCAATTTTAACTGAGGATGTTGAATAATTTTATTCCCGTGGACTCTTTGCTATGAACTAAACGGTTTTAGTTACCTTCAAAGTGTTATTGTTGCTTTCATATTAAAAATGTAAATCATGTTTTTATCAATGGTGCTATTGCATCTAAATTATGGTTTTGGTATGATTATTTATTTAATACCAACTATTTTCAGGGTTCTCTTTCTTTATATCAACTTCTTGAAGTCTATTTCAAAAATATAGTGAAAGGTCATATCAAAGTTTTAATTGACATTACCTTTATTTGGTTCATCCGGATGGATAGAAATGATGCTAAATATCATGGTATTCCTATGAACCATAAAAGATCTGGCTAGAACTAAAGAAAAAAATTCATGCTCTTCTCAATCCCAATCTTATTAGTAATATTCAATTTATAGGTTATAAATTTGTGGCTAAAAAATTTGGTATCATTCTGCCTGAGTTTGACTCTTATAAAAGTTCTAGGATTATCCGTTGGATCAAACCTAAAGATAATTTGATTAAAGTGAATAGTGATGGTTCTATTGCTTCCAATTAATATGGTTGTGGTGGTATTCTTAGGGATTCTAAAGGTACTATCATTTGTGCTTTTGCCTATCCTCTTAAAGCCTGTTCTATTATTTATGTTGAGCTTATAACTATTAATAAAACTATTGAAATTTGTTTGAATATAGGTTTCCTCAACATCTGGATTGATGTTGATGCTCTCTTGCTTCCTATCATGCTTAATTCCAATAGTAATGGGAATGCTGAATCACTTTATCTTCTTAATCATACTAAAAATATTCTTTCTCAAGTTTTTTTTAAAATTTCCCACATTCTTCATGAAGGTAATGCTTGTGTTGATTACTTGGCTAACATTGGTGCCAATTTAATTGAGTTCACTTTTTTTACAACCAAACTTTGCCTAAACTATTAAAGGGTTTGGTTAATCTAGATAATACTGAATTGCCTTATCTCAGATTATAAATAACGTAAACCATAAACTAAAAAAATAATTAGCCCTAAAATAAATAAAATAAAATACACCTAAACCTAAACTAAAATAAATAAAATCTAAACCTAAACCTAAACCCTAAACTAAATTAAATAAAATAAATTAAAATAAACTTATACTTAAAAAATAAACTAAATAAAACCTAAAATAAAATAAATAAACTAAACTAAATAATAATAAATAATATAAATAAATATAAATATAAATATAATAAACTAAAATAAATAAAAAAATAAATTTAATAAACATAAACATACTGGTTTTCCTAATTAAAAAAAACTTAAACCTAAACCGAGACCCTATTTCCTAAACCATTCACCCTAAACCCTAAACTATGAAGCTACCGGTAAACCTAAACCTAAACCCTAAATAATAAATCCTAAAACAAAAAAAATAAAAATATTAAAAAAAACCTTGACCCTAAACCACAGACAAACTTGAAACCCTAAATCCTAAATACTAAATGCTAAAACCCTAAACCATAAACTCTACCCACCCCAGGCCACAACCACTCCCTAAACCATAAACCTAAACCTAAATCCTACTACCCTACCCCTCTAAACACTACCACACCCATGCCATGACCCTAAATCCAAACTAACCTTACCTAAATCTTAAACTAACCCTACCCTAAACCCTAAATCCTAAAAGCTAAAACCTAAAATAAAGTTAATAAAACCTACCAAAATAAAATAAGAAAATAAAACATAAACTAAAACTTAAACCTAAATCTAAAACTAAAGAAAATAAAATCAAAATAAAACTCAACTAAAATAAAATAATAAAACCTAAACTAAACTAAAAAAAAACCTAAATAAAATAAAAATTAAACCTAAAATAAAAATAAAATAAACTTAAAATAAAATAAAATCTAAATAATAATAATAATAATAATAAATAATAATAATGTTTAAATATAAATAAAATGAAATAAACTAAAATAAATAAAAATAAACTAAATAAATCTAAACTACATGTTTACTTAATTTAAAAAAATAAAACATAATAAAGAAAATTAAAAAAAAACCATAAACCCAAACCCTAAAATTAACCCTAAACCCTCAACCCTAAATCCTAAACCTACAACTAAATCCTAAAAGCTAAACCCTACCACCACCCTACCCTAAAAATCTTAAACCCCCTAACCCTAAATCATAAAACCTAAAATGACACACTAACCCTAAACCCTAACAAAAAATTAAACCTAAACTAAATAAAACCAAAAATAAAATAAATAAAACCCTAAATAAATAAATATAAAATAAAATAAAATAAAATCTAAACTAAAACCTAAACGAGATCCAAAATAAAATATATAAAAAAAATAAAAATATAAAAAATTTAAAATAAATAAAACCTAAACTAAACTAAAAATAAAATAATCCAAAAATAGGAAACCTAAATAAAATAAAACTAAATGTAAAATAAAAATAAAATAAACTTAAAATAAAATAGAATAAAACTAAATAAAAAACCTAAACCTAAAATAAACCTAGAAATCAAACATAAAAAGTAAATAAAAAGTAAAACCTAAACCATAAACTAATAAAAAACTAAACCAAAATAAATAAAATAAAATAAACCTAAACCTGAACTAAAATAAACTAAACTAAAATTAATAAAACATAAACCAAACTTAAAAAACTAAACCTAAACTAAATAAATTAAATTAAATTAAAAATAAACATAAACCTAAAAATAGAAATAAAACCTAAAAAAAACCAAAAGTAAAAGCTTAAAACTTAAGCCTAAAAATAAAAAATAAAACCTAAATCTGAAGAATAAAATAAAAATAAAACTAAACTAAAAAATAAACATAAACCTAAACCTAAACCTAAAAAATTAAACTAAAATAAAAAACCTAAATAAAAATAAATAAACCTAAAATAAAAAAATTAAACTAAATAAAATTAAAATAAACCTAAATAAAATTAAAAAATAAAATAAACTAAAATAAATTAAAAATAAACTAAATTAAATAAATAAACCTAAACCTAAACTAAAACACCTAAACCCTAAACCAAATAAATAAATAAAATAAAATAAAATATAAAACCTAACCCGAACCCTACACTCTTGCCTAAACAATACCCCAACTACTACCTACACCTTAAACCTCTCAAAATCCAACCCAACCTTGACCCTAAACCACTAAATCCTAAACCCTTAAACCACTAACCTCCCTAAAGTCTAAACCTTAAACCTGGACTAACCACTAAACCCTAAACTATAAAAGTAAAACTGCTAAAATAAAAGCTAAAATAAAATAAATTAAAATACTAAATCAAAATAAAATAAAATAAAATAAAATAAAAAATAAAACTAAAGATAAACCTAAACATAAACATAAACCTAAAAAGATAATAAAATAAAAAATAAAACTAAACTAAAAATAAATAAAAACTAAACTAAGATGAAATAAAATTAATGAAATAAAATGAAACTTAAAATAAAATAAAATAAAATAAATAAAGAAATAAATAAAATAAAAAATAATTAACTAAAGATAAATAAAATAAAAAACAAATAAACTTAACTATGGTTTTGGGTTTAAAAAAATAATAAAATATAAAAGATCTTGATCCTGCCACTACTAAACCCCCACTAGACTAGAAACTTAAAGACCTAGGCCAACCTGAGCCACAAAGGCTCTAAACCACTGAAATACTAAACTCTAGCCCGACCACTGACACTAATCCTTATGATACTGACCATCTGACCCGACCACTGAATATACTGACCCCGGCCCTAAACTGACCCAGGCTCCCACTGAGACCTGGGCTGAAAGACCTGACTGACCTGGCATGGCATACCACTGGGCTCTCACCTGACCACTGGGCCTGACTCCTGAATACTGGGCCTCCACTTACCTGACGACCACTCCATCCGACCACTGATCTGATTGACTTGACCCCAGAACCATCTTGATATGACTGACATGGGATCTGACCACTGAATACTAAACTGACCTAATACTGGGACCCTGGCCCTGAATCTGACCAGATGACCACTGACCTTTTGACCACTTATGACCTGCACTGACCTGAATCTCTGACTGACCTGATGGCTTGGCCCAAGACCTGACCCTGAAACCTCTGAACTAACCCTACCTGTACTGACCTGACCTGGCCAACTGACACTAAACTTACCAGGCCTGACCCAGATCCCTGACCCAACCAACTGACCTAATCAATACACCTCTGACCATGACCTGACCCTGGCCCTGGCCCAGACCTAAAGGCCAGACTAATACTGACTCTATAAACTCTGGGGTTAGGCTAATAACTGACCCCGGCCACTGACCCTGAATCCCTAAATCTAAATATAATGACCTGGACCATGACCATGACTAGGCCCTAAATCTAAAGAATCTGGCCTGACGCCCGATCCCTGAATCTGACCAACCCACTGACCTGACCCTGACCACCCCACTGACTAACCACCTGACACGGACCCTGACCCTACCACCGCCCCACTGACCCTGACCCTAACTCCTGGGTTGTGACCTGGCCTGACCTTAACTAACTTACCCTGACCCTGGCTAACCCTGACCCATGACCCATGACCTGAACTGATCCTGGCCTAACCTTAACCCCTGGCCCCAACCCCAGCCTAACCTGGCCCTCTACCTGACCCCTGACCCTCCCAACTACACTGACCTGAACCCCACCTTTTCTTGATATTCTATTTTGTTATTCACATACCTAAGAAAGATAATCTGGGTGACTTTAGACTATTAACCTTTGCCTTCTTTAATAAGCTGATTTCCAAATTTTCTTACCAACAAAACCTTTACTTAATAGAATTATCTCTCTCAACAAATTGGTTTTGTTAGAGGTAGATCCATTTCGATAATATTTTACTTGCCCAAGATTTAATTCATGATCTTGATGCCAAGACTAGAGCAACATTCTTTTCAAATTAGGTATTACCAAAAGCTTTGATAACATCTCTTAGGATTTCTTTTTTCATATTCTAAATTTATTTGGGTTTTATAAATTTATTTTTCATATTAAAATTATATTAATAATGCTTGGTTTTAGATTTGCTTGATGGGGAAGCCTTGAGTTTCTTTCCCTCTTCCCATGGCTACGTCAAGGGATCTTTTATCTCTCTTATTTTATTTATTATTATTTTTGAGTACTTATGTAGGACAATCATTTATTTTTAAACAATCTTAGTATTTCTTGAGAACTATTGGTGGTCTTCTGTTTCCCATTTAAGTTTTGCAAATGATTTCATTATTTTCTACAATGCTTATATTCATCACATCAAGCATCTTATCTTTTTTTTTAAATTTAGTAGAAAGTGGCATTTCTATCAATCATAAAAAATCTATTATATCACTTCCTTTAGTATCTCCAATAATAAAATCAATCAAATCCTACATATCACTAATTTTAAACCTCAACACTAATCTCTTAAGTGTTTATTTGGTCCGATCTTTAAAGGCTCGAAACATTCACATCTCTTTGGCGAGCTAATTCAAAAAATTTCAAATAAAATTTATGTTTGGAAATTCCATTTACTTTTCTTTAGTGGTAGGCTCAGTATTCTTAAAAGCACTCTCAACTCCATTCCTTTTTATTTGATTCAAACTATTATCCCCACTAAAGCTACATTTATCAAAATTGATTGTTTGCTTAATAAATTTTTTGGGACTCCAATAATTCTACCAAAAGAATGCATTGGACATCTTAGCATAGATGTTCTGGTCCTTTGGGAGAAGGTGCTCTTGGTTGCAAGCCTATTCGTGAAGCTATCACTTCCTTCTCTCATAAGCTCTGGTGGAATTTTAGAAAGAATGATAGCCTTTGGTCTAATTTTATGATGAAAATAATATTGCCAAGGTAACCGTCCCCTTAACTGTGCTTATAAAGTTGGTGACTCTTTCTTTTGGAAAATACTTTGCTCCATTAAATGGGTTGTCAAATCATTAATATCTTGGGGTATTCATTAGGGTTCTTCCTTCTTTTGCCAAGACAATTGGATTGGCAATGGCTCTATTGACACCCTTTTATCTACCCACTCTACTGCTATCAAAGTTAATTCCTTTTGGCTTAATAACAATTGGAATGAAAACAAACTTGAGAATTATATCCCTATTTCACCTTTTGACAACTTTAGAAATATCCCCATTTCTTCTAACAAACCTAACCAAATTATTTTTAAGCTTTTTTTATAATGGTGACCATGTACTTAAAGAGGTTTGGAATTTTATTAGAGATAAACATAACCCCTCTAATGTTTTCATTAAACATTGGAACAATATCATTCCCATTTCTTATTCAATTTTAACTTGGAGGATGTTGAATAATTTTATTCCCATGGACTCTTTGCTCACGAACTAAAGCGGTTTTAGTTACCATCAAAGTGTTATTGTTGCTTTCATATTAAAATGTAAATCATGTTTTTATCAATGGTGCTATTGCATCTAAATTATTATTTTGGTATGATGATTTATTTAATACCAACTATTTTTAGGGTTCTCTTTCTTTATATCAGCTTCTTGAAGTCTATTTTAAAAATATAGTGAAAGGTCAAATAAAAGTTTTAATATCTATTACCTTTATCTAGTTCATCTGGATGGATAGAAATGATGCTAACTATCATGGTATTCCTATGAACCATAAAAACATCTTGGCTAGAACTAAAGAAAAAAAATTCATGCTATTCTCAATCCCAATCTTATTAGTAATATTTAGTTTATAGGTTATAAATTTTTGGCTAAAAAATTTGGTATCATTATACCGCCTGAGTTTGACTCTTATAAAAGTTCTAGGATTATCCATTGGATCAAACCTAAAGATAATTTGATTAAAGTGAATAGTGATGGTTCTGTTGCTTCCAATTAATATGGTTGTGGTGGTATTCTTAGAGATTCTAAAGGTACTATGATTTGTGCTTTTGCCTATCCTCTTAAAGCTCATTATTAATGTTGAGCTTATAACTATTAATAAAGCTATTGAAATTTGTTTGAATGTTTCCTCAACATCTGGATTGATGTTGATGCTCTCTTGCTTTCTATCATGCTTAATTCCAATAGTAATGGGAATCTTTGAATCACTTTATCTTCTTAATCATACTAAAAATATTCTTTCTTAAGTTTTTTTAAAATTTCCCACATTCTTCATGAAGGTAATGCTTGTGTGATTACTTGGCTACATTGATGCCAATTTAATTGGCTCAAACTATTGATTACCTTATCGAGATTATAATTATTGGCTTGGTTTTTTTTTGCTTTTGATGGTTGCCCCTTGTTCAACCCTCTTTGGATTGTGGTTATCTACTTATTTTCTCTCTTTGGATTGAGCTAGGTTATGTTTTAGATCTCTTATTTTTGGATTGGCCTGGTTTTTGCTACATGATGGTTATTGTAAGTGCAGCCTAGGTTATTTTGGTTTTTTCAGCTTGGTGGCTTATGTCTGTCTGGCTAGGTGTTTACTATAATTTTCCCTTGGCTATTTTTTATTTCCTCCTTTTGGGTTTTGCTTATGGATGTTGTAGGTTTTTATTTTTATATGGGTTTTGCCTCTTTTCTAGGCTGCTTGCTAACTTACCTGAATTGGATCTGCTGCTGTGGTGGTTGATAGGGTAGCATTGTTGGCTGGTTGGGTTGGCTGGCAATTTTGGTTGGTTATTTTGGCTATTTTTTTCATTTTCTGTTGGTGACTTATCTGGGGGCTTGCTACTGGTTTATCTCTGGCTTGATTTTGGCATGGTGGAGATTGTTGGTTAGCTATTATTTTCTCTATTTTGTTGACTGGTGCTTGGTGGTTGTTTTATGATTTTTTTTTGTTTCTCTTGGTTATGGTTTTAACCTCCTCCTCCTGTATTGGCCTTCCTCTCTTGGCTGCAGTGGCTTTGGGTTTGGGTATTGTTCTGGATTGGCTTGATGAAGGCTATTTTGTGGCTGTTAGTTAGCCTAGGGTGCTGGTGGCTTAGTTGGGTGCCATTATTGTTGTTGTTCCTATTGGTTGGCTTGTAGTTTTCTTACTAGGCTTTGTACCTTTTTTCTTTGGCTGGCTGTTCTACTTACCCAGGTTAAATTATCTTTTGCCTTGTTTGGGTTTGGTGACTATAGTATGCTTTTACCCTTTCCCTAGCTATCTTGGGTGATTTTGTTTTGATGATTGTTGTTGTTCTTTACACTGACTTGGGTTTTCTACTGCTTTGGTGGTTGACTAGGAGGATATGTTTGCTGGCTAGTTTGGTTAGTTGTATTATTTGGGTTGGTTGGAGGGTGGTTGTTTTAATTTTTTTTGGTCCTTTGGTGATTGTTCTGGGAACCTACTAGTGTTCTTTTTGTGCCTTGTATTTTTGGTTTCCTCCTACTTTATTTTTTCTCTCTTGGCTACAATTGACCTTTTTGTTTGGGTAGCTTCTTCTTTGTGTTAAGTGGGTATTTTACTAGATCTTTTTCCTACTTTGTTGGTGGAGGATATGAGCACTTTTTTTTTTCTTTTTTGCTCTTATTTATCTCTGGTTTGTGTTGTTACCCCTATCATGATGCTTGCTCCCTTGGATTTTATTATTCCTTTTTGGTGGTGGCTTTGGTGGTGCTCCAACTATATTGTTGCTATCCCTGATGGTTGGTTGATTATCTAACTTATTGGGCTTGGTTGTTCTCGTGGCTTGGTGGTTGGCTATTATGTTTATTGTTTGGAGGATTTTGCAACCTTGCTGGATGATGGACTTTGGATGATGAGCTACAGGGTATCACTATGATGGCATTGATGTTTCCCACTCTTTCTTCTTTTGGTTTGTAGCGCTATACGTAATTGTAACCCTTCTCCTGATGTTTGGTTGCTTACATATAGTGTTGCTTCTTGAGATGATTATAATTGAGCTTGAGCCTTTTCTTTACTTTACTCCTTCTATTTCCACTTACTTTCTATGCTGGCTTAATTGTACTCATCCTTTCAAAATTATGTTGCAAGGGGAGTATTGCAGGTGGATCTTGTTGGTATCAGAAGAACCAAATGAAGTTTGCTACTGCTCACATGGATTTTCTACTGTTGATTTTTTGGTTTTTCTTTTGGTTTCTTTCCTTGAGTATTGTAATAGTTAGGGGGTTTATTTATTTAGGACTTAATGTAGCTCTTTGAGCATTAGCTTAGAGATTTAGCCCATCTAAGGACTTTGTACTTTTTGTGGTAATAAAAAATTCCCTAATTTCCCTAAAAATATCCTAAACTAACTGTAAACCCTAAACCCTAAACCCTAAAAAGCTAAAAACCTAAACCAAAACTAAATAAAACATAAAAAATAAAAGAAATAAAAAAACCAAAATAAAATATAAAAAAATAATTAAAGAAAACATAAAATAAAACCTAAACCTAAACCTAAAAGAAAATAAAATAAAAATAAAAACTAAACTAAAATAAAATAAATAGAAACCTAAACTAAAATAAAAACTTAAATAATATAAAATTAAACCTAAATAAAAAACAAAATAAACCTAAAACTAAATAAATAAAACTAAATAAACTAAATAAAAATAAATAAAATAAAATAAACCTAAATAAAAAATAAAATAAAATGAACTAAAATAAATAATAAATAAACTAAAATAAATAAAATAAACTAAATAAACCTAAACTATAAGTTTACTCAGTTTTTTAAAAAAACAAACAAAACAAAACCACTACCACTAAACCCTAAACCTTAAAAAACCCTAAACCCCTAAACCCACAAACCCCAACCCAAACAACCCTAAATCTTAAACCCTAACCAAGAACCCTGACCCACCATAAATCCTAAACCCCAAACCCTGGCAAACCCTAATCCCTGGCCCTAAACTCTAAAACCTAAACTTGAACTAAATAAACCTAAAACAAAATAAAGAAATAAAACAAACCTAAATAAAATAAAAATTACCAAAGCTAAAGCAACCTAAAAGAAAATAATATAAAAAATAAACTAAATTAAATGAGAATAAAATAAACTAAATTAAAATAAAATAAAAACAAAATGTAAAATTAAAATAAAATAAACCTAAAATAGATAAAATAAAAGTAAATAAAACCTAAACCTAAAATAAACCTAAAACATATAAAAATAAAACCTAAACCATAAACTAAAAAACAAACCTAAACTTAAAAATAAAATAAACTGGACCTAGTAAAATAAAATAAACTAAAATAAATAAAACCTAAACCTAAACCTAAAATAAAAATTAAACCTAAACCCTAAACAAAATAAACTAAATATAAACTTAAACTGGCTAAAATAAAACCTAAAATAAAAAATAAAACCTAAAACAAAATCTAAAATAAAAAACCTAACCAAAAAAATAAAAATAAAGCCAAAAGACATTAAAATTAAAATAAAATTAAACTTAAAATAAACATAAACTAAACCTAAACCAAAAAAAATAAAGATAAAATTCTAAACTAAAATAAATCAAGAAACTAAATAAAAAGTAAAACTAAATATATAATATAAAATAAACTAAAATAAATAAAAAAATAAACTAAATAAACTGGTGGTTTTCTTAATTAAAATAAACCCTACCTACCCTAAACCCTAAACCCTAAACCCTAAACTCCTAAACCCTGACTAAACCACTAACTAAACAGGCACTACTAACCACAACCACAGGCCACTGAAACTAAACTACCCCAAAAAATAAAGTAAAATAAAAATCTTAACCCTAAACCCTAGGCCCTGGGCTCTGACCACACCCTAAACCCTAAAACCACCCTACTGAGCCCAACCACAGACCACAAACATGCATACCTTAACTGAGCCCTGAAAAACCATGGCTGACCTGATAAAGAAACATAAACTAAAACCTGATCCTAAAATTAAAGATAAAGATAAAATAAATAAACTAAGATAAGATAAATAAGATCCTAAACTAGGCTAAAAGATAAAACCTAAATATAAAAGTAAACCAAAGATAAAATAAAGTAAACCTAAGAGAAAATAAAATAAAACTAAATAAAACTTAAATAAAATAAACTTAAATAAAATAAATAAATAAGTAAAGATAAATAAAATAAACTAAATAAACCTAAACTGATTTTGATTTAAAAATAAATAAATAAACCTATCACTACCCACCTCCACTAACCCTACACTGACCCTGGGCCCTAAAGCTAAAGCCCTAAAGCCTAAAGCCCTGGGCAACTACCATGACCCTAAACCCTAAACCCTACCACTGCTGGAGCCACAACCTACTGACCACCCAAACCCTCCAAGAACCCACTGACCCCAAAACCACAAAACTAAACCTAAATTAAATAACATACAAGATAAAAAACTAAATTGAAATAAATTAAAAGATAAAATAAAATAAAATTCTTAAAACCTAAACTAAACTTAAACTTAATATAAAATATATAAATAAGCTAAAATAAAATAAATAAAAACTTAAACTAAACTAAAAAATAAAATAAACCTAAAAATAAAAAAGCTAAATAAATTAAAAATTAAAAATAAACCTAAAAATAAATAAAAAATAAAACCTAAACCATAAACTAAAAAAAATTAAGCATAAAATTAAAATAAAATAAACCTAACCATAAACTAAAATAAACTAAACTAAAATAAATAAAACTTAAACCTATACCTAAAATAAACTAAACAAAAACCCTAAACTAAATATAATAAAATAAACCAAAAATAAACCTAAACCTAAACTAAAAAAAATAAAACTTAAAATAAGCCTAAAATAAAACCTAAATCTAAACCTAAAATAAAATAAAACCTAAACTAAACTTAAAATAAAATAAAACCTAAAACCTAAAAAATAAAATAAACTAAAAAAATAAACATAAATCCAAACTAAACCTAAAATATAAACTAAAATAAATAACCCAAACAAATAAATAAACTAAATAAAATGAGCTAAACAAAATAAAAATAAAATAAATAAACATATAAAATAAATAAATCATAACTTATGGGTTTTCTTAATTTAAACCATGACCATACAAAAACCTCCTCTCTACTACATCCTACCCACACCCACCTACCCACAAAATACTGATACCTACCTGACCCTAAGCTGGCTGAGGCCAACCATGATTTAGGCTCTAAACTATGATCTAAATAAAAAAAAAGATCATGACCCCTAGGCCTTAAACCACCAGGCCCTAAACTAATCACACACCTGAGCACAAACTGACTCAGGCTACAGGCCCTGGGCCCTGAGCCCACCCCAGACCCTACCCTGGGATGCCCCTAGGCCCCGGGACCCAGGAAAGCCACTGACCCTGAGACTGAGCCAAACCCTACTAGGCCAAAACAGGCAAAACTAAACTAATCACCTAATAAAATAAATAAGCCTACCTAAAGAAAATAGATAAAATAAAAATAAAATAAACTGACCTGATCCTAAACTCAAAGAAATAAAACTAAACTAAAATAAAAGACCTAAACTAAATAAAATTAATAAAAATAAACATAAAGTAAAATAAAATAAAATAAATAATAAAATAAAACCTATATAAAAACATGAACTTAAAAAATAAATATAAAAGTAAAACCTAAAAATAAATAATATATAAAACCTAAATCTAAATAAAAAAAAACCTAAACCTAAAATAAAAATTAATAAAATAAAATAAACTTAAACCTAAACTAAAATAAAGCTAAAATAAATTAAACCTAAAATACACTAAACCTTAACCTAAATATAAAATAAAATAAAATAAACTTAAACTAAACCTAAACCTAAACTAAAAATAAAACCTAAAACCTAAACTGGATAAAATAAAATAAAACCCTAAACTAAACTAGAATAAAAATAAAACTTAAACATAAAATTTAAAATAAAATAAAACTCAATAAAACAAACCTAAAATAAACCTAAACTTAAAAAATAAATAAAATAAACTATAATAAAATGGACCAAAGTAAATAAAATAAACTAAATACAAATAAAATAAATAAATAAATAAAATCTAAAAATATCTTTAAAATAAACTAAATCTGGGTTTGCTTAATTTAAAACTAAAACCCTCGACCACTACCACTAGGCCCTAAACTTAATGTAGACAATCTTAAAAAATATAAAACTGAGCTCAGGCCCAATCTGAGCCTGACACTGAGCCCTAAATAGCCTGACCCAGCCTTGATCCTGGGCCACAGGCCCTCAGACCCTGATCCTGGATCACAGGCTCAGGCTCAAACCTACCTAGGCCATGAGCCACTAGGCTTTGGGCCACAAGACCACACAAACTGGGCTAGGCCTGAGCCTCAAACTAACCCTGACCTGGGCCACTGGGCCTGATTCATCCAGCCAAGTCATGGAGTCAACCTGAGCCCAGGCCCAACCCACATGAAGCCACTGGGCCTGACCTGGGCCACTGGATCTTACTCATTGGGCCCTGAGCCACAATCTAAAACCACAAGCTACCTAAAAATAAATAAATTAAATAAATAAAATGTGATAAAATAAAACCTAAACTACTAAACTACAAATAAAATAAATAAAGTATAAAATAAAAATAAAACTAAACTAAAAAAAATAAAATAAACCTAAGAATAAAAAACAAAAAAATAAAATAGAAATAATATAAACCTAAAATAAAATAAAATAAAAACTAAATAAAAATTTAAACCTAAAAAATAAACCTTAAAATAAAACCTAAAAATAAATAAAAAATAAAAGCTAAAAATTCTAAATCTAAAATAAAATAAAATAAACCTAAAATAAATAAAAAAAAATAGAACCTAAACCTAAAATAAAATAAAATAAATAAAATAAAATAATTTAAACTAAATTAAATAAAACTTAAAATAAACTGCTAAACTAACTTAAACTAAATAAAATATAATAAAATAAAATGAACCTAAACTACACTTAAAATAAAAAAAAAACTTAAACCTAAAAATAAAATAAGAATAAAACTCAACTAAAAGTAAACCTAAACTTAAGATAAACTAAAATAACAAACTAAGCTAAAATAAATAAACCTAAAATAAATACACTAAACTAAATAAAAATAAAAAATAAACATAAATAAAAATAAAAAATAAGGTAAATTAAAATAAAAAAGTTAAACTAAATATGCTAAATAAAACTAAACCTTCTGGTTTACTTAATTATTAAAAAAACTTTAAACCCTAAATCCTGAACCCTAAACCCTAAATCATGAAAGACTCTAAACCCTAAGCCATAATCCTAAACCTTAGACACTATACCCAAAAAATCTAAAAAGCTAAACATAAACTAAATAAAACTAAAAAAATAAAATAAGTAACAAAACCTAAACAAAAAAAAGAACATTAACCTAAACCAAAATTGAAACTTAAAAAGAAAATAAAACAAAAAAAAAAAAAGTAAACTAGAATAAAATAAAAAAAAGCTAAACTAAACTAAAAAATAAAAAACCTAAATAAAATAAAAACTAAACCTAAAATAAAAATAAAATTAACCTAAAGTAAAATAAAATAAAAACTTAAACCTAAAATAAATAAAAAAAAAAAACCTATACCCTAAACTAAAGAAATCCTAAACTAAAATAAACTAAACTAAAATAAATAAAATTTAAACCTAAACCTAAAATAAAGTAAGCATAAACCTAAACATAAACTAAATAAAATAAAATAAAATAAAAATAAACCTAAACCTAAACTAAAATAAAACCTAAAATAAACCTAAAATAAAACCTAAAACCTAAACCTAAAAAAAAATAAAACCTTAACCTTAACTAAAATAAAAATAAATCTTAAACCTAAAAATAAAATAAAATAAAACTAAACTAAAATGAACCTAAAACTAAACCTAAACCTAAAAATAAATTAAAATAAAACTAAATAAATAAACCTAAAATAAATAAACTAAACTAAATAAAAAATAAACCTAAATAAATATAAAAAATAAAATAAACTAAATAATCAAAACCTACCAGTTTAGTTAATTTAAAAAAATAAAAAAATAAAAAATAAATAAAAAAAACTTACCCTAATCCCTGAACACTAAAGTAACTCTAAACCCTAACTAACACCGTAAACCCTAAACCTTAAACCCTAAACCCTAAACCCTAAACCTAAACCCTAAACCCTAAAACCCTAACACTAAACTTTAAAACCAACAACCCTAAACCATAAACCCTACACCTTAAACCCTAAACTCCAAACCCTAAACCCTAAACCCTAAAAACTTAAAAGCTTAAACCTAAATGAAATAAAATAGATTTTGGCTACAAATGATTAGCCCAAAATTCTCTAATATAAACAAAAATTGTATGAGCTTTGTATGCCATAGTTGACCGCCTCTCTCAAGTTTCATAGAGATGCAAAAGGGTAGCTTCCTATTCATAGAGAAATGAAGAAAGAATCTACTTAAGTTTAGACACCTAAGTTTCCATTTGTGAGCAATCCTCTTCTATAGCTGAGATAGCCTATCTAATCATAAAACTTCTCTCTAATCGATATTGTCTTCTCAACTACACCTCTTTCAATTTAGCAGATATGTCAAAGAGCTAAATCTATGCTTTAAAAAGCTCTCTCTAGTAGGATTTCAATGCTTTGAGACTGTGCTCGAGATCTTGGAGAATTAGGGAGACTTGATGCGAAGTATTACTGAATGAGATTTTTACAATAATGATTGTATTTGAAAAAATCTCTTAATAAGTAGTGCATAACAAGAATAATCTAAACTTAATTTTTCTAGTAAGGGATTTCCAGAACTATAGCTCTCCTACTTTGAGACTCAACGCGGCAACATAATGTAACAAATAATTCGCTTCAACAAAAAAGCAAGAAAGCTCAAGTAAAACTCCTAAGTCAATGCTTAGAAATAGGTGGCATACTTTTGTGAGAGATTTAAGACACTCATAGGTTTTATGCTGACATCAAAAAAATGATTTAATAGAGTTTTTTTTTGGATCTATGGTATTTATCATCTTTTCTATTTTTTATTAGTAGTAGTGTTAGTTCATTTAGATGTATTCATTTAAATTTGATTTAATGGTGGAAAGAATAATTCCTACATTTGATGACAATCTTTTAGGTGCAAAAATTATTGATGTTATTTGAAATCTAAAGTTTGTTGAAAAGGCACATGTAAATTAATTTTGTGTAGTGTCTCTTTTAAGTTTAGGGCTCAAGTCGATCTAAACTTACTCAACATTAGCCTAATCTTTCTCTAATTTTAGAAGATAATAATAATACTTCAAATTTATTCATGTACTCATTTATAATTTTTGTTTATTCTTTAGAGAGTAAAACTCTAAACATTTGATATTAGTAGGATAAATACAAGTAATTTTTTAATAGCAATTCCATTTCGACCATGTAAAAACTTATTCTAATCCCAATCTACCTGGCTCTCTATTTCTATCTAATAGATTTTTGTTTAGCAGTATGTTTTAATTTAATAAATCCTAATCTTCAAGACTCACCAAACCCTAAACCTTAAACTAACTCTAAACCCTAAACTCAAAACCATAAACCCTAAACCCTACAACCTTAAACCTAAACCCAAAACCCACCCTAAATCCAAACCAACACTGACCCTAAACCTAACCATAAACCTTAAACCAAAGTCATAAAACCCTAAATCCTAAAGCTAAACCCTCAAACTTTACTTAACCAACCCACCCTAAACCCTAAAACCTTAAACCCACACTTACCCTAAATCCTAAAACCTAAAACCTATCTAAACTAAATAAACATAAACTTAAACTTATGATTAAAATAATAAAACTAAAGATAAACATAAATATAAACCTAGGCCTAAAATAAACTAAGATAAAAAATATAAATAAAATAAATAAACTAAATTAAATAAAATAAAAAATAAGATAAACTAAATAAATAAATATACTAAATCAGAAACCTCGGGTTTACTAAATTAAAAAAGATCCATCATTTAACCTAACTCTCCCTAAACCCAACATTAGATCCTGACTGGGCCCTAGGCCCACTACCTGGGCCAGGCCAACCCTCAAACCCAACCTGGGCCAGGCCACTACCTGGGCCCTGGGCCCTGAGCCATGATCCACACCTGGCCTAACTCTGACACAACCTGGGCCAAGGCCAGCCCAAACTAAAACAGGCCCTGAGGCTGAGGCTGAGGCTGAGCTGAGCCACTAAAGCTCTACCTGAGCCACTGAGCCCTCTAACAGGCCAGACCTTAGCTGGGCCCTGAGCCCACTGGGACCCTTAACCACCAGGCACTAGATCCTGGATCTTTCTCCAGGACATAAAGGCTTATCACTATAAACCTAAAATAAATAAATAAAAACTTAAACCTAAATGATTTGAATATACTAAAATAAAACCTAAAAAAACCAAAACCTAAAAAATAAAATATAAAAAATAATAAAATAAATTAATAAAATAAATAAATAAAATAAATAAAATAAAATAAAAATAAATAAATATAAAAATAAATACAAATAATAAATAAAAAAATAAATAAACTTAAACCTATGGGTGTATTTTAATTTAAAATTTTTTAAAATTTTAAAAAAATTAAAGAAAACCAAACCTAAACCTACACCCTACTATCCTAAACTAAACCCTAAACCATAACCCACAAACCCCAGCTAAACTAAACCTAAACCTAAAAATAAAATAAAACAAACCTAAAAATAAAATAAAATAAAACTAAATTAAAAAATAAACATAAATGAAAACCTAAATCTAAAAAAATAAATAAATAAAACTTAAATAAAATAGATATATAAATAAAATAAAATTAACTAAATGAACTAAATAAACCTAAATATGGTTTACTTAAATTTTTTTTTAAAACCCAGACCCTAAACCCTAAATCCTAAACCCTAAACCCAAACTAACCATACCTGACCCTAAACTTACAACCTAAACTTTAACCCTAAAAAAAAAAACCCTAAAACCCTAAAATAAATAGAAATAAAAAGCTAAAACCTAAACCTAAAAATAATAATAATAAAAACCTAAATGTAAACCTAAAATTAAAATAAATAAATAAAACCTAATCCTAAAAAATAAAATAAAAATAAAACAAAACTAAAAAATATATAAACAAATAAACTAAAAGATGAATAAACCTAAATAAATAAACTAAACTAAATAAAATTAAACTAAACCTAAAATAAAAAATAAAATAAAATGTGCTAGATAAATAAAAATAAACTTAATAAACCTAAACATACTTGGTTTATTTAAAATATTTTTTTGACTAACCCAGACCCTAAACCCAAATCTTGAGCCCTGACCAATAAATACCCTGGGCCTCAGGCCTGAGCCCTAGGCCCTAAACCTAAACCCTGAGCCCACAGGCCCAGGCCCTAACCCTGAGCTCTAAGGCGTTAATGACCACTGAGCCCTGGGCCTCTAAACTCCTCAACTGATTATGGGCCCTAGGACCTGGCTGACCCTGGGCCCAACCCTGGCTGACCTGGGCTACCCAGGCCCTGGGCTCAGATGACCCTGGGCTTTGAGGCTAACACCCCAGGCCAAACCCCAGGCCCAGGCCACAAACTGACCCCACTGAGCCCTGAAACTAAACCCTGAGCCTGGGCTCACAGGCCCTAAACCCTAGGCCCTAAACTAGACCCTAACAAGACCTGGGCCCTGGGCCCTGATCAAGGCCACAGGCCCCAGGCCACTGGATGACCCCAGACTCTGACCACTGAACTAAGGCACAAGAGCTAAACCTAAAACTAAAGACTTAAATAAAATTAAACCTAAAATGATTAAAATATAAAATAAAATCTAAACTGGAAAAATTAAATCTAAGATAAAACAAATAAAAGAACCTAAATTAAGATAAACTAAACTAAAAGAGAATAAAACCTAAAATGAGCTAAAATAAACTAAACCTAGGCCACAACCACTGGACCTAAACCCTACCATAAACCCTAAGATACTAAAACTCTAAAACCAAAAACCTATTAAATATATCCTAAAATAAAATAAATAAAAAAAACCTAAATAAAATAATAGATAAAATAAAATAAAAAAAAACCTAAACTAACATAAACCTAAACCTAAACCAAACATAAAAAATAAAATAAAATAAAAAATAAAAACTAAAACAAAATAAATAAATACCTTAAATAAACTAAAAAATAAAATAAACCAAAAAATAAAAAACACAAATAATATAAAAACTAAATGTAAAATAAAAAATAAACTTAAAATAAAATGAAACAAAAACTAAATAAAAGCATAAACCTAAAAAAGAACCTAAAATAAAACCTAAAAATAAATAAATAAAAGCTAAACCATAAACTAACAAAAAAAAGCCAACACCAAAAATAAATAAAATAAAATAAGCTTAAAACTAAACTAAAAATAAGTAAAACCTAAACCTAAACCTAAAATAAACTAAACCTAAACTACTAATAAAATAAAATAACTAATAATAAACATGGACCTAAACTAAAAAATAATACCTAAAAATAAAACTAAAAATAAAACCTAAAACCTAAACCTAAAAATTAAAATAAAAAACCTAAACCTAAAAACTTAAACCAAAAAGAAAATAAAAATAAACTAAGTTTAAATAATTATAAACCTAAATGGAACCTAAAAAATAAACTTATAAATATACTAAAATAAATGACTAAATAATTAAAATAAAAAAACAAATAAATAAAATAAAATAAATAAACTAAATAAAGAAACCTACTGGGTTTTTTGATTTAAAAGAAAACCTGATCCTAAACTGACCCTACCTAGAGCCTAAATGAAACCTCTGACCCTGACATTCCATACCACCATGAGCCAACCTATGACCTGAGCTCCCAAACCTGACTCTAAACTGATCCTCCTCCCCAGGCTTAAACCTCAAAACCCTAAACCCTAAATCAACTCTTAAACCCTGACTCTCTCCCTCTGATCCTGACCTTAACCCACTTCTACCTCTCAACCTAAACACTACACCTGCATAACAGACCTAAGCTAAATAAAACCAAAATAAAATGATAAAATAACCTAAATAAAATAAAATAAAATAAACTAAACTAAACCTAAAAAACCTAAAATAAAATAAAATATATTAAATAAAATGTATAAAACTTAACTAAACTTAAAAATAAAACATTAAAATAAAACTAAAATAAAACAAACCTAAAATAAAATAAAATAAAAACTAAATAAACAAAATAAAATAAACCTAAACTAAGAAAAAAACCTAAACCTAAAATAAAAATAAAATAAAATAAAAATAAATAAAACTAATACTAAAACTAAAAGTAAACTAAACCTAAACAAAACTAAAAAATAAAACCTAAAATAAACCTAAAATAAAAATAAAACCTAAAAAAATAAAATAAACCAAAACCAAAAAGCCAAAAAAATAAATAAAAAACTCAAAAAAAATAAACATACAAAAAATAAACAAAAATAAACTAAAACTAAAATAAAGAGACCTAAATATAAACTAAAGTAAAATAAATAAAATAAACTAAACTCAAAATAAAAATAAACTAAATAAACTTAAACCTTGCTGGTTTGCTTATTTTAAAAAAAACACTGACCTAAATCTTACCACAAGGCTCCTCTTAAAAACTACCTGGATCCTAAACCCTAAATCAACACTGAGCCTGCTGCCTAGGCCCCTGACCTAAAACTACCTGACCATAAACTCAAACCCTACCAGGCCCTGACCCCCAAGATCCTAAAATAACTGACTAAACTGAGCCCTGACACTGAGCCCTGGGCCCTGGGGCCCCTGACCATGAGCCCTGGAGCCACAGGCTAACCCTGATCACACTAAACTAACCTAAAAACCTATAAATATAAAAAGATAAATAAATAAGAATACTGAGCTAAATAAAATATAATGGCTGGCCTAGCATAAACCAAAACTAAGATAAAATAAAATAAACAAAAATAAACTTAAACCTAAATTATAAATAAACCACAAAACCTTAAAGCCTAAGCCTAAACTTAAAAGATAAAATAAAAAACATAAACCTAAAAATAAATAAAATAAAAAAACTCAACTAAAATGACATAAAATAAATAAATAGATAAAAAATAAACTAAAATAAATAAACTAAAATAAAATAAAAATATAAAAATAAAAAAAAAAATAAAATAAACTCAAATAAATAAAAAATTAACTAAATAAACTAAACCTACTCATTTACTTAATTTTTAAAAAAAACTCATAAACCTAAATACTATACCCTAAACCCTAAACCATATAAATAACCCTAAACCAACTATCCTAAACCACATACCCTAAGCCCTAAACCATAAATCCTAAAAAACTCTAAACCATAAATATTAAACTATAACCAACCTAAACCCTAAAACCTAAACTCTAACCCTAAACCCTAAACCCTAAACACTAAACCATAAAACTCTAAACCCTAAACCCTAAACTAACCCTAAACCCTAAACCATAAGAATGGGCAAAACCTTGATGGCAGAAACATCATTGTCAAGTAGACTCGGTCTAGATCTGCTAGTGGAGGTGAAGGCGGAGGTGACAGTTATCGCAGTGGTGGTGAATATGGAGATGGTGGCCAGAGCAGTGTTGGTTATAGAGGTGGGAGGAGCGATGGAGGTTACATCCATGGTGGTTACAGAGGGAGAGATCGGGGATATGATGGAAGATGCTGCTACTCAAGAGGCGAGGGTGATTTTGATGGGAAGTGGAGAAATTGATGAACGACCGATCTGATCTGCTACTTATGGAATTATCTTTATAGTAGATATGATTGTATTTATCTTGGGTTTTTTATTAGCTCTATGGGGCTCATTTTTAATCTATGTCATCACTTGTGTCTTAGAAAACTTGGGGTGCTACTTGGTTAACGAAATTGAAAAGAAGAAATATTGAATATGAATTTATTCTCTGTTAAAAAAAAACTTTAAACTCTAAACCTTAAACCCTAAATTATAAACCCTAAACTATCCCCATACCCTAAACCCTAAACCCTAAACCACAAACTAACCCTAAACCCTAAACTTTAAACCTTAAGAATGGGCAAAACCTTGATGGCATGAACATCACCGTCAACTAGGCTAAGTCTAGATCTATCGATGGAGGCAAAGGTAGGGTGGCAGTTATCACAGTGGTGGTGGGGGATCTAGAGGTGCTTGTGGATATGGAGGTGGTGGTCAGAGTAGTGGTGGTTATGGAGGCAAGAGGAGCGATAGAGGTTAAAGTCATGGTGGTGGCAGAAGAAGAGATCAGGGATACAATGGCGGATCCCGCTACTCGAGAGATAGGGGTTAGTTCTAATGGGAACTGTAGAAACTGAAGAATGGCCTATCCGATCTGCTACTTATGGAATTATGTATTTATAGTAGAGATGGTTATACTTATCTTGGGTTTTTGATTTGCTCTATGGGTGCTGATTTTTTATCTATGCCATCACTTGTGTCGTAGAACATTTGGGGTGATACATGGGTGCTGAATATGAATTTATTCTCTATTAAAAAAACCTTAAACCCTAAACCCTAAACTAAAACTTAAATCCTAAACCTAAAATGTAAACCATAAATCCTAAACCCTAAACCCTAAATCCTAAACCCTCAAATTCCTAAACCCTAAACACAAAACCCTAAATGTTAAACCTTAATTCATAAACATTAAACCCAAAACCCTAAACCATAAAACTCTTAAACCTAATCCTTAAAACCTAAACCCTAAACCCTAAACCCTAAAACCCTAAACTCTATACCCTAAAACCCTAAACCCTAAACCCTATAACCCCCTAACTCTAACCTAATAACTTAAACAAATTGGAAAACCCTGTTCATGTGCTTTCCCCCTTTTAGAAATTTGGTGATTCAAGAACCTCATTTTCCTTCATCATTTCTCCTAGTTGATGTGAGGATGTTCACTAGTAAGCCCTTCCTTTTTTGATCTTTTGTCGGCTATCCTCCTCTCCCTTGATTTTGATGGCTGCCATGGAGTTCGATCCCACATTTGGAAAGGCTAAATAGACAATTTTTACTGCTCCTCCTAGGGCAGATTTTATGTTGGGTAAATCTAAGGTTGCTTCTTCTAAATCCTTCAAAGATGCCTTACTTGGTAAGGATGCTTCAACCTCCCTTGAATTTTTTATTAATCTTGTTCATACGACTTTTAAAGGTGTTCCTACTATAATGAGTTCCAATTTGGATATTAAGAAACTCGCCAATCCTTATGCCTTTACGCTAATTGGTATTTTTTTTATTAGACTAATATGGAAGATATTCAATTTTTCTTTTATGATTTAAAGCTTTTCAATGTATTTTCAGTCGGTTTGTTGGATGGTCATAATGTCCTCATTAAGTTATCTAGTGATCTTGATTATAGCTAGATTTTCTCTCATCATTCTTATTATGTTAAAAATTATCAAATCCACATTTTTAAATGGACTCCTTTTTTTGAAATTCAAGAAGAATCTTTAAAAGTGCTGGTTTAGATTGCTTTGCCTAATCTTAGGATTCATTTTATTAATTATCAATTTCTTCATTCGGTTGGGTCTATTTTTGGTAGACCTTTATAAATCGATCAAGCAACTGTGGCTAAGTCTCAACCTTGGTCATATGTTGAAATTAATGTTTCAAAGAAGTTTCTAAGGAGATTTTGATAGGGTTTGAAAAGTATGGTTATTTTCAATTGAATTTGAAAACCTTCCTACTTTTTGCAATCACTGCAAAACCCATGGCCATGTCTTTTCAAATTATTTCACTGCTCATCTTCAACTTAAGAAAAAATCTATTAAAATTCCTATGCTGATTGATCAATCTGGAGATCATTTAACTAATAAAAATAAATTTTTTACTTCTTTTGGACAAGATAAATATGTTGTTGATGGTATTCTGATTCTTTCTAATGCTTTACCTCTTGAGAATGGTTTTGAAAATGCTGCTAGAAATGAACATATAGTTTTGAATGAAAACCAGATTTTAGCTGCTTTTATTCCTTTGCTTTTAGGAATTGTGCAAGATGATGCTAATATTGTTTTGATTTCTTCCTTTAAAGATACTTGTGTTTTACAACCTAAAAATTTTAAAGATAATGTTTATCTTTTTGATTTTCAAGAACCTCTAAAAGAAAAGGATAATTTAAATTTTATAAATATGGAAGATGTTGCTGGTATGGATATGGTGGATTTTGTGCATCCTATTTCTTTCTTGCTTAACAAATCTATTTCTGCTCCTTCTTTAACTGTTGATTCTGATGGCAGTTTGCTTATGCTTTCTTCTCAATTAATGGATAAAAATGCTTTGGTGCCTTATCACTAGGAATCTCCTACCAAATCTGCAGTTGTTAAGAGTTCTAATGCTCTTTTTGATGATGAATCTTTGTAAAATGAAATTAGTTTTCAAACTATTTTTTTGAAAAAAGAAAAAATAGTTCAAAAATTTTCCTCCTAAAGTTTTTAAATTGACTCAAACTTCTTCATCTTCTTTACCCAATAAGAATTAATGTTTAATTTTCTTATTTGGAATGTTAGGGGCATTGGTACTCTTGCTATTAAGAATAAGATTAGGAACCTTTGTAGTGTTTATAATGTCAGTTTCTTGATTATTCTTGAACCTCTAATTTTTTTCTTCTAAAATTATGCATGCAGCTAGAATGAATGGCTTTTCCAATTATTTTTTAATAATAGCAATGAGATTTGGTTATTTTGGAATAATCCTCTTTCTATTAATGTCATTAATGATTTTCATCATGTTGTAAATGTGGATATTTTTTTTGGTGGTTATCATGCTTTTGGCTCTTTTGTTTATGCTTCTTATAATAAGATTGAGAAGAGGATTCTCTGGGATCAATTATCTAGTTTTGCTTCTACTATTAATGATTCTTAGATTGTTGGTGGGGATTTCAAGATGGTCCTTTCTATAAATGAAAGGAAAGGGGGTTCTTCTCCAAATTTACATTCTATGGAAGATTTTTTGAATATGATCCTGGATTGTAATCTACATGATATTTGTTTTATTGGCTCTTAGTTAACTTGGAATAATCATAGACTTTGGCAATGTTGAGATTATGCCTTATTTAATAACCGTTGGCCTTTGACTTTAGTTGAACACCTTAGTAGAACCCTCTCGGATCATGCTTCTCTTTTGATTTCCATTAAGGATGATGTTCATAACAATAATGTCATTAAATTTTATGATTTCAGAATATGTGGTTACAAGATAGTTGTTTTCTTGATGCTATTGCTTCTAATTGGTATGCTCCTCTTGCTCCTAATGATTCTCCTTTTAGTATGAAGAGATTTTAGCTTAAACTGAAAAGGCTTAAGCATCATATTAATTGGTGGAATAAAAATTATTTCAAAAATCTTTTTAATGATATCAACATGGACCAATAAGTGAAAGATTTGGATGAACATGTTATTAATGATTCCACTTTTTGCTAATGCAAGCTAAAGATAACCTCATTAAGTTTAGGATATGGAGGAAACCTCGGAGACAAGGCTTCTAAACATCTTTCTAAGGAGAAAGAAACACCAACTATTTTTATGCTTTGGTTATGAGAAGGAGACTTCTTGGAACAATTCATAAAATCGAGAATTCTGATGGTTCTTGGATCACCGAAAAAGAGGATATTTTTTTTCTTCTTCTAATAACTATTTTAAAGATCTTTTAAATAAAAATTGTCAACTTGATCAGTTATCTAACCCCTCTATCATTCCTTCTATTATGTCTCTTAAGGATAATGATTGCTTGGTTGATCCTCCTTTAGATGAAGAAATTTTTAATATTTATAATGGTATGAATGATGATTTGGAGAATTCTACTCTACTTTATTCTTTCAAAAGCTTGGTTTATTATTAAATCGATATTGTTAATGTGAGGGGTTTCTTTCTTGGGAATTATACTCTTTTAATTTCTACAAAATTATTCTTATTCACAAGAAAGATAATCTTGGCTTCTGGAATTATTTTAGACCTATTAATCTTTGTACTTTCTTTAATAAATTGATTTCTAAAATTCTGACTATTAGGCTTGGTAAATTTCTTCCTAAGATTATTTCTCCTAATAAAACTAGCTTTGTGAAAGGTAGGACTATCTCTGACAACATCTTGCTTGCGTAAGAATTAATTCATGACTTAAATGTGAAAACTAGAGGTGGCAATTAACTTTTTAAGCTTGATATTACTAAAGCTTATGACAACATTTCTTGGGATTTCTTTAACAACATTCTTTCTTTGTTCAATTTCTCTACTAAATTTATCTCTTTGGTTAACAATTTCATTTGTAATGTTTAGTTCTCTTTAGTTATTAATGGTGAAAATTTTGGCTTCTTTAAGTCTTCCGAAGGTATTATACAAAGTGATCCTCTTTCTCCGTCACTTTTTATGATTGCTATTGAATATTTATCTCATTGACTTAATTTTTTGTTTGAGAAGAATTCTAACATGTATTTCAAGAATCTTGGTGGTTTGGCTATATCCCACTTAAGTTTTGTTGATTACTTCATTATATTTTGTAATGGCTCATTATAATATGTTAAAAAATTGAAGTTCTTTTTGAATAAGTTTGAAAAGGAAAGTGGCCTCTTAGTTAGTACTCAAAAAAGCTATTTTATCCCTTTTGTTTCTATTTCTGCTCATAGAATCAATATAATTAAGGATATTACTGGATTTTCTCATAAATTTCTTCCTATCAAGTATATAGGTTCTCCGTTATACTATGGTCCTAAGAGGTCTCACCTTTTTGATGAGGTTATCCAAAATATTTAGAATAAGATTTCTACCCTTGAATTTCATTTTTTATCTTTTGGTGGTAGATTAATTGTTACTAAAAGTATTCTTTACTCTCTTCCTTTTTATTTTCTACTTAATATTATTCCAACTTCTCTTATTATTACGCAAATTGAAAGGCTTTTAAATAATTTTTTTGGGGGCTCTAGACTTTCGGCCAAAAGGCTTCATTGGTCTTCTTGGTCTAACATGTGTGCTACTTTATCTAAAGCTTGTCTTGGCTACAGGTCCTTGTTGGATTCCACTAATGTTTTTTCTTATAAACTTTGGTGGAATTTGAGGAAGAATGTTAGTCTTTGGGCTAATTTTATGAATTACAAATACTGCAAAGGTAAACATCCTTTAACTTGTAGCTATAAGCATTGTGACTTTATTGGCTAGAAACACCTTTATGCTGTTAAATGGCAAGCATAACCTCTCATTTTCTAGAATATTAATAGTGGCTCCTCTTTCTTTTGGCAAGATAATTGGATGGGGGAGACATCTATTGATTCTATGATTAATACTCACTCAACTTCTTTTTTGAAAGTTAATCATTTTATTTTAAATGGTTATTGCAATCATTCTTTTTTGTATGACTTGATTCTTGATTCCATTTGTAATAACATCATCAAGATTCCTATTGATGGTATTATTTCTGATCAGGTTCTTTACAACATTTCTAGTAATGGTGATTTTTCCTTTAAAGATACTTGGCACCATATTAGAGATAATAAACCCTCTTCACTTATCTTTTTTAATATTTGGAATAACATTATTCCTACCTCTTATTCTATTCTTGTTTGGAAGATTTTAAGGGGTTTCATTGCTGTTGATTCTTTACTTTTGGAGAAAGATTTTTATCTTCCTTGTAAATGCTTGTGTTTTTTTTTATATTGAGAATGCTAGTCATGTATTTGTAAATGGTATGATTGCCTCTAAAGTTTGGAATTGGTATGAGGACTTATTCAACCTTAATTCTTTTAATGGTAATTTTAATTTAATGCAACTTTTTAGCTCTAACTTTCTTAATGCTGTCAAAGGGCATATCAAAATTTTTATGGGTGTTACTTATGATTTGGTTTATTTGGCTTGACAAAAATGATGCTAAACATCATAATGTGCCTATGAATCATAAGAGGATTATTGCTATGACTAAAGAAAAAAAATTTATCTTTACGTAAGGTTGGGTGTCTTAGTGGTACTCATTTTAGAGGTTACAAGTTTGTTGCTTCAAAATTGGGTATTAAGTTTTCTTATTATGACTTGCGTCTTTCTTATAAAATCATTTATTGGATTAAGCCTCTTAGTTGATGTATTAAAATTAATACGGATGGCTCTGTTGCACTTGATAAGTCTGGCTATGGTGGTATTTTTTGTAATAATCTTGAGAGTATTGTTTTGGCTTTTTTGACTCCTCTCTCTCTACTACATCTATTATTATGGCTGAACTGAGGACTATTTATCATGCTCTTAATCTTTGTTTGGAGAGGAATTTTCTTTCCATTTGGTTAGAATTTGATGCTAAGATGATGTTACTATGATCAACTCTAATCACAGGGTAATGCTAAACTTTTCTATTTACTTAGGAATATTAATGCTATTATTTTTAAACTGTCTTTTAAGATGACTCATATTTTGAGAGAAGGTAATGCTTTGACTTTTAGCGGCTTGGGGAGTAATCTTTCGATTTTACTTTGTTTTCAAATGATAAAATACCAAAACAATTAAGAGGCCTTTCTAACTTAGATAAAGTTTGGTTTTATGTCGACTTTACTTAATTTTCTCCATCTATGATGGTGGTTGCTATCTCTTGTTCTTGGATGACTTTGCTACTTGGTCAGGTGCATTTTTTGAGGTTTGTTGGCAATAATTGATAGCATGTTACTTTTATCTACTATTGGTTGGTAGCCTTTTTTTTACTGTAACCCTTCTTTTGGAGTATAGATGCTCACAAAATTTGGTTGCCCCTTTTTTCTCTACAGAGCCTGAGCCTTTCTTTCACTTTCCCTCCCTTCCATTTCTTTTATTTCTTGATCTTTCTCTTGATTTCCTTTCTGTAGGTATTTCTTCTTTTCTTTGCACGTGTCGACTTCAACTTGTGGCTTCTACTACCCTCCCTCTCCTGCTGTTCTCTTCGTGGTCTTTGGCTGCTTTTTTTTGCTTTTGTTTTGTTGATCATTTTCTTAGGTTTCTTTTTTTTTCTTTCATCTAATTGTAATAGTTTGGGGATTTTTCTCTCTAGATTGATTGTAGCTCCTGAAGCATTAGTTTTAAGATTTTCCCTTCTAAAAGACTTTTGTAATCCTTCTTTATGGCAATAAAATTTCTCCCCTTTGTGGGTTTTACCCAAACAAAAACCTTAAACCCTAAACCCTAAAACCTACAACCCTTAACCCTAAACCCTAAACCCCAAACCCTAAACTCTAAACCCTAAACTAACCTTAAACCCTAAACCTTAAATAAAAATGTCATTAGGAGTAGGTGAGGAATGACCTAATCTAACATAGTTATAGCTAAAGAAAATGTCTTCAAGAGACATTCCCTTGATTATTAGAGATTTGAATATGCTAAACCCTAACCCTAAATCATATTATAATACCCTATGTTATAGTATAATGTATCATCATATATTTAAGCATGTAATTATGTTTTTTTGGATGTTATAAGATGTTTTGAAATATTTTAGTATATTATGGTATTGTGCCCTATAGTTTAAATTAATATAAATTGTAAAAATATTGATTTAATAAATCAGATGATAAAATTTGTTAAATTTGAAGTGGGAATTAGGTTGTAGTACCAAAGGTGTGCTACGCCACTTGTAGTCTAGAAAGTAAGATTTTATGTTCAAAATAAATATTATATCTTGTAGCATAGTATAACATCATATATCATAATATATTACTCTGCACTTTTTAAATTCTTTAAGTATTTTAAAATTATCCAGTCGAGCCTACACTAGCATTATTTATAAAAATATTGATTTAGAATTTAAAATGGTGGAATTTGGAAAAATTCATAATAGGTAGAGCATGGCATCATAATATATTGTTTCAATTTAAAATTTGTAAGTGATATGACTAAAAAATATAGATTTTTATTATTTTGACTACTTTTATAATTTTTTATTTGAAGTAATCCCTTGTGATGTGATATGCAATATAATATAATATAGTATGTTATAGTGTATTATAATATAGGATGCCATAACATAGTGTAGCATCATGCATTATATCATACTATTGTGCATTATTACTTGTTATTAAGCATATTTTAGTTTGTTATAATAAGATGTGGTAGAGTTTGTACTAGTATAATTCATAGCTGAGATGATGGGATTTGGCCAAATTTAAGGTAAGCTTTAGGGAACATCATTGGGGGTGTGCTATGATGTGTCATTTAATCAAAAGAAAGGAATTTTGCATCCAAAATAAATGTTCATTTTTCAGCCAAATTTTATAAATGCTTTACTTAAAGTGATTCATTTAAAGGTGTAATGTAAGATAATATATTATATGAAAGCATATTAAAATATAATGTACATAACAATATAACTTCACATATATATGAATGTGGTGGTGTGTTACTAAATGTTATTTTACATTTTAGTATGTTGTACTTTTATTATAATACATTAGGTAAAAACTCACAAAAATGTTAATTTGAAGGTTGAGATGGAAGAATTTGGCCAAATTCACATCACACCAATAAACAGCAAAATATATGCTTGTACCATTTCTAGTAGAAAAATAACATTTTTACATCCAAATGAACATTGTTCATATTTTGAGAAAATTTTATTATTTGTTCCTTTTAGGTGATTCTAATGTGGTGTAATGTTAGACAAAATATTATATTATATCAAATTATAATATAACATCCTATATTATAATATAATATAGTGTGTTAATTCCCACTATAATATGTTTAGCAAGATATTGTATAGTTAGTTTGAGCTTGCACCATCAGAAATCACAACATGTTGATAACAATGTTAAGATGATGTAATTTGAACAAATACATTGTTAGGCTTTTGGTTGAAGTATTAAAGGTGTGCATAAGAGAAGAAATAAGATTTGATTAGAATTCCATGTCAAGGACATGGAGGGAGATCCGCTAGGGGATCACACGTGCATTGAACATGACATGTGAAGGGTTTATATCGAGGGCATAGAAGAAGAAAATTTTTTGGGGTAAGGTTTGAATTTGAGTTGATTATATGTTTTGTGGAAAGAAGATCTATTGGGGATAAGAATCTATAATCCACCATGGATTAAGATCGAATCAGCTTTAATTTAATTTATTTTAATTGATGTGGAGGCACATTTCCTAAAGATATGGGCTCGAGTCCACCGGGGATCAGGTATATGAACCTTCCACTAGGGAAGCAGATTCAAGCTATCTGTTGGGGATTGAGATTTGAGTTTGATTTCATAGATTTGTTTTGGGATGTATCCACTGAGAATAAGTGTTTGGTTGGATTTCTATGATTTAGACTTTATTGGGGGAGTTAATTTAATTTGGCTCCACTGGGGAGGTTAATTTTGAATTTGATTTGTTTTCTTAACATGTTTATATTTGATTTGGGGCTCTAATGGGTATGATTTAACTCCACTGGGGAAAATCAGATCGGGTTTAATTTAATCCGAGTTAATGTATGGAGCATGTCGGTGTGCGATGGACCCACAGAGAGCGGGCTATATGAACCTTAACCTACTTCAGGTTTACAATTGCCAATGGATAGTCTATCAGATGTGGGGAAAAGCTAGCCAACCTAAGGGGTTGCCTTTCAGTGTGCAATGATTATGCTAGGAAGGTGTAGCAGACTTATATGTTCCAAAGCAAGGAGCAATCATTTTTTCTTTATTCTTAAGTTTATTTTTTAGGTTTAAGTTTTTATTTAGTTTTTATTTTATTTTCTTTTAGGTTTATTTTAGGTTTATTTTGTTTTTATTTTACGTTTAGTTTTTATTTTATTTAGATTTTTTATTCTTTGTTTTATTTTAATTTTTATTTTAGTTTAGGTTTTTATTTATTTTATTTTAGTTTATTTTATTTTATTTTTAGGTTTAGGTTTAGGTTTAGGTTTTAGTTTAGGTTTTTATTTTATTTAGGTATAGTTTAATTTGTTTAATTTATTTTTAGGTTTTATTTAGTTTAAGTTTAGGTTTTTAGGTTTTTAAGGTTTAGGGTTTAGGTTTTAGGGTTTAAAGTTTAGGGCTTTAGCGATTAGGGTTTAGGGTTAGGGTTTAGGGTTTATGGTCAGTTTGGGGTTTAGGGTTTAGTGTTTAGGGGTTAAGATTATAAGTTTAGGGTTTAGGGGTTAGGGGTTTAGGATTTAGGGTTTAGGGTTTAGGTATTTTTTTTTTAATTAACTAAACCAATAAGTTTAGATTTATTTAGTTTATTTTTAAGTTATTTTAGTTTATTTTATTTATTATTTATATTTAGGTTTATTTTTATTTTTATTTAGTTTAGTTTATATATTTTAAGTTTATTTATTTTAGTTTAGGTTTTTTATTTTAGTTTATTTTTTTAGGTTTGGGTTTAGGTTTATGCTTATTTTTTAGTTTAGTTTTATTTTTATTTTATTTTTAAGGTTTAGGTTTTATATTTTATTTTTATATTTTTATTTAGTTTAGGTTTAAGTTTAGGTTTTAGGTTTTCGGGTTTAGGGTTTAGGGTTTTAGGGTTTAGGGTTTAGGGTTAGGGTTTAGGGTTTATGGTTTAGGATTTAGTGTTTAGGCTTTAGGGTTTAAGGTTTTTATGGACTTAGCCAAATTCCTTCATTCCAAAGCCCAAATTCAATTTATTTTTTCATGAATCAATCATACCTTCAATCATATTTACAAATATAAATAAAATCTACAATCATCATGGAAAATTAAAATCAACCCAAGTCAAACCTAACTTAACCCTTTTGACTTGAAATGTTCAAATGAACCAAAACCCATTTAAACCCAAGCCAATTGCAATTGAATTTATATATCAATCCCAAATCCATATATAAACTCAACTAAATCAAACACAATCAAAATCAACAAACTAAACCCAATTGGTCCACTTTACCCAAAGCTAATTTGACCCATTTAAGCCTAGTTCTAATCTTACCTAAATTGGATTGAACCAAGCCCATAAAAACCTCCCATCATGATTATTGAACACCCTAAGTTGATTAATTATCACAAATTGGGTCAAACTAAGTAAACTTGGTCATTTGACCAAGTCAACCCCTTAACCCATATGAATCCAAACTAGCCAAATTGCAACCTATGCCAAATCCGTTGAAACCAATGATTCATACCAAATCAAAATCAATATTTGAATATGACTTGACCTTCAATTGAGTCAAAGCAAACCCATTTGGCCCTCTTGACCCACGTTGACCCAAATTGACCTAAAAGGCCAAATTGATTGCAACCAATGGCTCAAGTTCATTCTAAATTAATTGTTAAACTTGACCAAAGCTATGATAGGACCCAATTGAACCCAATTGACCTATTTAGCCCAAATTGACCTAAAGGTTCAAGTTGGACTAAATCAAAACTAAATCCAAATTAATTAAAACCAAAGCCTACAATCACCTTCAATTGGTCAACTAAACCAAAACCAACCAAATAATTTGACCAATTTGGTCAAATCAGTCAACTTAACCCATTTGACCAAATGAATTTAAATGAGCCAAAATGAAACTAAGCCAAACTAAACCAAACCAATTGAACAAAAACATCCTAAATGATCATATGAACTTGACCCAACCCTTGGTTTGACCCAATTTGATGAATTGGTCAACTTGACCCAACCTAACCCAATTTGACCTAAATGATTCAAATTATGCCAAACCTAGCCAAATCAACTCCAATTGACTTGAAATTTGGGCTATCCCACTTTTGGCTCATTTCAAATATGCCCAAATCAAATCCAATGCCAAATGCTTATTATACCTTTGGGTCAAGAGCATCACATGAGAGAAATCACTCATGTAATTGGTCATTTCCATTCATTGGCCACTTGGTACTCTCCCAACGGTCCACCTAAGCACCTAGGACACTGCCCAACCTGACTCAAGGAGTGGTTGGGTCGGCCATGACCCATGGGAGGTGAAATCACCTCACCCTCCCCATTAAAGCATTTGAAACCCCTAGGACACCAATGATTCCTCCTTGGCAGCCACCTCCACACCTTCAACCAGCCCAGCCAAGCCAACTCACATCCTCCCTACCACCCATGACTCCCTGAGATGGTTGGACGACCACTAAAAGCCAAACCTGATCCCACCATCCGATCAAGATGAAGGGGGTATACACCCCCTCGTTTCCACTCAAATACTGATAAAAATCATTCCTTAGATACCTAGCTATCTAAGACGAGCCGCTAGAGACATTCTCTAAGCTCCCAAGCTCGTTCCTCGATCAGAAAATGCCATTCTCGTTTATCCCAAAATATGACACTTTCATTTCTGACCTAACTTCCCCATTTCTCCAAAAAAACTCAAACTAGGCCTCGTCGAGCAAGAATGAATCATCTCCCAAGCTTTCCAAGCACCATGGGTGGGACTTCGATCAAAGCTGAGCTCCAAATCATCAGTTCGTGGCCTTCCAAGCGACGTCGAGGAATTGATCCAATTGCTACACAAAAGGGCTTCATCTCCACTAAATGAAGCTGCCTCTAATATTCGAGCCACCGGTCTTGAGCTCTAGAGAAGTATGCTTCCAAAACTGATCCTTAGGAAAAAATGGGTTGGAGCTTTTTGAGAAAAACTTGCACCTTGTGTGATCTTGATCGTTTGATCTCCTTTGATCATTGTCATAAAGGTGTGGGATCCTTTTTAAGTTGAACTAAGCTTGGGTAAGCTCAAATTAAGTGAGCAATGGTGGATGCACTCCATTCTACATCACTCGAGTGACGTTAGATCACACACCGTCCATTCCGTATGATTGGAACAGACAGTCATGATTAGATCCGCTAAATTGATCTGATTTAATCATATTATGTTGTGGGATTGATCGTAGCTATCCGATCTTAGATCGAATGGCTGACGAGAAAGCACCTCCGCCAACGCCATGTAGGCGCTGAGTCGGATATGTTTTAAGTAGCCAATCGCGCAGTGCCAAATCAAAAGAATGTTATGTCAGCGCGCCATATGGTACCAACAGGAGTAGGCTTTAATTAGGCTTAATTAATCATTTTTAATGATTGAAACTTCTAAAAATCATAAGAAATCATAGAGAAATAAAAAATGCAAATGAATACTCATTTTAAGATATTTCAAAGGAGAAATAATTAAAAATGATCTTTACAAATTTTGAACAACAATTAAGTTTTAATTATAAAATTAATTAGCTTAATTACATTTTAATTACTTGAGCAATTAATTCTAAATTTTGTGGGTTAATTTAATGGGATGACCTCTGCCTCCTATGATTTTCTTGGGATTTATTGTAGACTTAATTAGGAAAGCTGACTAATCAAACCTTAACTATTCCTTTAAGTTAATTAATGATTAATTAATCCCATGAATAGTAATAAATTGGTTAATTAAGTTTATTAATCATTGTTGAACAGTAAGTGTATTATGGAAAAGGGTTAGGACCCCTTTCCATAAGTTCATTTCACCCTTTTTTAAAATGAAATTAATTAAGATTTAACTAATTAATTAACTCACTTAATCAAATTGAAATAATAATCACATCAGACCTTAATTAATTAAATCATGGGTTAGATCTTTAGGTATTTAATAACCTAAAGGAGTTTAATGAAATTATGGTTAGTCCATATGTGTGGGAAACCATAAGAGTACTAATCAAGTCCCTTAATTCTAATTAACTATTAATCATGAAAGCCAATTGGGCCCTTTTTTATTTTCCTAGATCATTGCAAGTTTATTTTCCATGCATATCATGTCGCTCATAATTATTTAGTTAATTACTTTAAGGTGACAAGTAAGGGTAATTAATTCATCTAATTAAAGGTTCAACTTAATTAACCCATAAAATCAACTTAATTAAATTTTCTTAAATTAAATCAAATCACTAATGTGGGAATGGGTTTAAAACAACAAGTGATGATTTCTCTTCTCCTCTTTAAATAAAATCAAATCCAAAACTTAATTAATAATGAAGCTTTCGTTTGCTTTAAATAATCTTATTTCATTTGATTATCCTTAAGAACTAGTTTGGTTGAGTGAGTCGCATGCTTATATTTGATTGTCTTCTTTCCAATCATGTTAAATTTGATATGTCATTTGAATTCATGCATCCATTTTTTAAAAAATCAAGTAAATAAAATGGATTTTCTTTATGTAAGCTTGCATGTGTTGATTTAATTTAATATATGTGAGGCTATTATCACTGTTAAATCCAAATGTATTTCTCAAAAGCTTATAAATGAATACTAATATGTGTTATGATGTTAGTTATAAATACATAAGAAATGCATGTGCTTATAGCTTAAGTGTATGAATGTTGAGTTTTCTTTCATCCATTCATGTGTTGATTTACTTAAGATTATGGTAATGGGTATATAATCTGGACATCTCGGGAACATGAGGCTTTAGCTAGCCCCAAGCAAAAATTTTGAATCTGAATTTGTTTTCTGTTAAAAAACATAATACAAAAAAAACCAAAAATCATCAACCCTAAACTAAAACCTGAACCCTAAACCTAAAACCTAAACCCTAAGCCTTAAACCCTCAAACCTAAACCTAAAAACTCTAAACCATAAACCCTAAACCCTAAACCCTAAACACTAAAACCATAAACTCTAAACCCTAAACCCTAAATCCTAAACCCCAAAACCCTAAATGCTAAACCCTAAACCATAAATTCTAAATTGCAAATCCTAAAAACCTAAAAACCTAAACCTAAACTAAATAAAACATAAAAAATAAAATAATTTTAAAAAAATCTAAACATAAATCAAATAAAAAAATAAAATAAAATAAAAACCTAAACTAAAACCTAAACCTAAACCTAAACCCTAAACCTAAACCTAAACCTAAACCTAAACCTAAAAATGAAATAAAATAAAAAATGAAAACTCAAATAAAATAAAATAAACAAAAACCTAAACTAAAGTAAAATTAAAATAAACTTAAAAATAAAAAACCTAAAATAAAAACTATTGTAAAATAAAAATAAAGTAAACCTAAAATAAAATAAAATAAAATCTAAGGTAAAATAAAAATAAAGTAAACCTAAAATAAAATAAAATAAAAACTAAATAAAAACCAAAACAAAAAAAAACCTAAAAATAAATAGAAAATAAAACTTAAACCCTAAATTAAAAAAAAAACCTAAACCTAAAATAAACATAAACCTAAACTAAAATAAACTAAACAAAAATAAATAAAACCTAAACCTAAACCTAAAATAAACTAAACTTAAACCCTAAACTAAATAAAATAAAATAAACTAAAAATAAATCTAAACATAAACTAAAAATAAAAACCAAAAACATAAACCTAAGAAAATAAAATAAAAACCTAAATCTTAACCTAAAAATAAAAAATAAAAACTAAACCTAAAAATAAAATAAAAATAAAACTATACTAAAAAGATAAACATAAACCAAAACTTAAACCTAAAAAATAAACTAAAATAAAAAATTAACCTAAATAAAAATAAAAAATAAAATAAAGTAAAATAAATAAAAAATAAACTAAATAAACCTAAACCTACTGGTTTACTTAATTAAAAAAAGCCTAAACTAACCGTAAACCATAAACCTTAAACCCTAGACCCTAAAACCCTAAACCCTAAACCCTAAAGCCTAAATCCTAAAAACCCAAAACTAAAACCTAAACCTAAATCTAAAAATAAAATAAAATCAAATAATAAAAATAAAATAAAATAAAATAAATTAAAAACTAAACTAAACTAACTAAATAAAATAAACCTAAGAATAGAAGACCTAAATAAAATGAAACTAAACATAAAATAAAAATAAAATAAACCAAAAATAAAACTAAAAAAAAACCTAAACCTAAAAATATAAATCGTAAAATAAAACCTAATAATAAATAAAAAAATGAAACTTGAATCGTAAACTAAAAAAAAACTAAACTTAAAATAAAAATAAAATAAACCTAAACCTAAACTAAAATAAATAAAATCTAATCCTAAACCTAAAATAAACTAAACATAAACTCTAAACTAAATAAAATAAAATAAAACCTAAAATAAATAAAAAACTAAAACCTAAAGCCAAAAAAATAAAATAAAAACCTAAACCTAATCCTAAAAATAAAAAATAAAACCTAAACCTAAATAATAAAATAAAAATAAAACTAAACTAAAAAATAATTATAAACCTAAACTTAAACCTAAAAAAATAACCTAAAATAAAAAACCTAAACTTAGCCCTAAGCCCTAAGCCCTAAATTAAAACCTAAACCCTAAACCTAAAACCTAAACCCTAAACCCTAAACCCTAAACCCTAAACCATAAACCCTAAAACCTTAAACCCTAAACCCTAAAACTTAAACCCTAAAACCTAAACACTGAACCCAAAAAAAAACATTGAAACCCTAAACCCTAAACTAACCCTAAACTCTAAACCCTAAAAAGCTAAAATCCTAAACTTAAACTAAATAAAACCTAAAAATAAATTAAATAAAAAAACTAAACCAAAATAAAATAAAATAAGAACATAAACTAAAACCTAAACTTAAACTTAATCCTAAACCAAAACCTAAAAAGAAAATAAAAATAAAATAAAAACTAAACTAAAATAAAATAAGTAAAACCTAAACTAAACTGAAAAAATAAAAACTAAATAAAAACCTAAACCTAAAATAAACTGAAATAAAAAACCTAAATAAAATAAAAACTAAACCTAAAATAAAAAATAAAACTATAATAAAATAAAATAAAAACCTAAATTTAAATAAAATAAAACTTAAAAATAACTAACAAATAAAACTTAAACACTAAACTCAAAAAAAAACCTACACCTAAAATAAAAATAAAATAAACCTAAGCCTACACTAAAATAAACAAAACTAATATAAATAAAACCTAGAATAAAACTTAAAAATAAATAATAAAAAAAACCTAAACACTAAAGTCATAAAAAAACCTACACCTAAAATAAAAATAAAATAAACCTAAGCCTACACTAAAATAAACTAAACCTAAACCTAAACCTAAAGTAAATAAAATAAAATAACTTAAATATAAATCAAAAATTAAACTAAAAAATAAAACTAAAATAAAAACCTAAAACATAAACCTAAAAATAAAAAATAAAAAGACCTTAACCTAAACTCAAAAAAAAAAAAAAAACCTAAACATAAAAAGTAAAATACAAATAAAACTTAACTAAAAAATAAACCTAAATCGAAACCTAAACCTAGAAAATAAACTAAAATAAAACATAAACTAAAAAAATAAATAAACCTAAAATAAATAAACTAAACTAAGTAAAAAATAAAACAAACCTAAATGAAAATAAAAATAAAATAAATTAAAATAAATAAAATAAACTAAACAAACCTAAACTTGTTTAATTAACTTTGAAAATAAAATTGAAAATTAAAATCCTAATGCTAAACCCAAAACCTTCAAACTAACCCTAAACCTACTACCCTAAACCCTAAACCATAAACCATAAATCCTAAAACCCTAAACCCTAAACCCTAAACCCTAACACCTAAACCCTAAACTAACCCTAAACCTTAAACCCTCAAAGCATATACTCTAAACCCTAAACTAACCCTAAACTCAAAAAACTCTAAACACTAAACCCTAAACCCTAAACACTAAACCCTTAACCCTAAACCCTAAAGTCTAAACTCTAAACCTTAAACCATAAATCCTAAACTAACCCAAAACCCCAAGCTAATCCAAAAAACTAAACCCTAAACCCTATACCCTAAACCCCATACCCTAACCCTAACCATAAACCCTAAACACTAAACTAACCCTAAAACTTAAACCCTAAGCTCTAAAAAGCCTAAACCCTAAACCCTAAATTAACCTTAAACACTAAGCTAATCCTTAACCCTAAAAACCCTAAACACAAAACACTAAACCTTAAAACTTAAACCCTAAACCCTAATCCTAAACCCTTAACCTTAAAACCTTAAAGCCTAAAACCCTAAGCCTGAAACCCTAAACTATAAACCCTAAAAACCTAAAAACTTATTAACTTAAATTAAATAAAACCTAAAAATAAAATAAATAAATAAACCTGAACCAAAATAAAATATAAAATAAAGTAAAATAAAAACCTAAACTAAAACCAAAACCTAAACCTAAAAAATAAAATAAAATAAACTCATAAAAATAAACTAAAATAAAATAAATAAAAACCTAGACTAAACTAAAAAATAAAATAAACTTAAGAATATAAATACGTGAATAAAATAAAAAAATTAACCTAAATTAACCTAAAATAAAATAAAAACTAAATAAAAACCTAAACCTAAAAAATAAACCTAAAAATAAATAAAAAGTTAAACCTAAACTCTAAACTAAAAAAAACCTAAACCTAAAATAAAAATTGAATAAACTAAATAAAATAAACCTAAACTAAAATTAGAATAAGTTAAACTAAAATAAAAAAAGATAAACCTAAACCTAAAATAAACTAAACCTAAACCCTAAACTAAATAAAATAAAATAAGCTAAAAATAAATCTAAACCTATACTTAGGAGTGTGCATTCGGTCGGATTGGATAGATCAGTTTTTAATTTGCTAATCCGTTCGGTTTGAAATTCAAAATCTGAAATTTTGATTCGTATAAGATTTAATATAATCGAAACCAATCCAATCCAAAAAAAAGTTTGGATTTTCGGTTCGATTTTTAAAAACATGAAAATATATAATTAAAATACCTAAATATTTAAATGAGCAGTAATAATGCTATGATTATCAAACTACTAGTAATGAAAATACCTAAATATTTATAAGACCAGAGTAAAGATGAAATTACTATTATTCTATAGATGCCAGATGCACCAGCCAACAAACCACAAGGCCCAAAGCATCGATCAACCTTCTTATGAATAGTTAAATGGAATCATATTAACAAACATGGTTCCAAGAATTGCAAGTATGCAAAACACACTCAAAAGATATACTTTCTCCATACAACAGTGAACAACCAAGAAAAGTAGAAAACCATATGGAAAAAAGATGTAATTTTGTGAATATTTTGTTATGGATTCCACCTATAAGAGATATAATTAAAATCCAAAACTGCAAGGAGAAATCCTACATGCAATTGATTTGAAAGACTTTGTATTTAATAAATAAATAAATATTAAATATATTACTTAAAGGGCACTAATCAAAGTATAATGAGATCAAGAAATAATAAGCCAAATGAGAGTAGAAAAAACTAAACAACCATAAAAAGAATCGATGAGAATCAAGATATAATCTGTTGCATTGCTAAATGTTGAATAAAAAAAGCCTACCATATCTATGAGAATCGAGACCAAAGTCGAGAGCCTGAGGAAAACTTAAGAGAACTAAGAATTTGAGAGTTTTAGTCTAGTAATAAGGATTACATTATTGCAGATTTCAAAGATAAAACTCATAACAACATAACGGCAATATTGCATAGTTTCAAACAGATGTGAAACGAGAAGACAGATGAATAAACAAAACATCAACAAGTGGAACATGGAAATTGAAAATGAAAAATAAGAGAAGTAAAGAGAGAACCCAAAATACTGGGATTTCCTTTGCCTTAAACGCTGCTTTTAGGTTTTAACTTTAAGGATTTTGTTTTAACTTTTAACTTTGCATCCATGGAGGATTAACTAAATTTTAAATCGATTTTATTATAAATTTTAAATCCCATCCATAATCCAAAACCAAATTTATAAATAAATCCAAAATAAAATTAAAAAACTGATCCAAATTTAAAATTTTGGTTCAGTTTTAATTGCATTTTTGATTTAAACCAAATTATGCACAGCCCTAACTAAACTAAAAAAACTAAAACCTAAAAAATAAACCTAATATAAAAACTTAAAACATAAACCTAAAAAAAACCTAAACCTAAACCTAAAAATAAAAAATAAAACTTAAACCTAAAAAATAAAATAAAATAAAAATAAAACTAAACTAAAAAATAAACATAAACCTAAACCTAAACCAAAAAATAAACTAAAATAAATAAACCTAAAATAAATAAACTAAACTAAATAAAAATAAAAAAATAAAAATACAATAAAATAAATAAAAAATAAACTAAATAAACCTAAACCTATCAGTTTACTTAATTTTTAAAAAAAACCCTAAATCCTAAACCACAAACCCAAAACCTTGAATAATAAAACTAACCCTAAACCTTAAATCTAAGCCCTAAAACCAAAACCTAAACCTAAAAATAAAATAAAAATAAAACTTAACTAAAAAATAAACCTAAACTAAAACCTAAACATAAAAAATGAGCTAACATAAAAAAATCTAAACTAAAATAAATAAACTAAACTAAATAAAAATAATAAATAAACATAAATAAAAATAAAAATAAAATGAGATGAAATAAAAAATAAACTAAATAAACAAAAGAAGAAATGTTAAATATGAATTTTCTCTCTTTGAAAAAAAACATCAAAAACCCTAAACCTGAAACTAATACCAGAACCCTAAACCTAAACCTAAACCCTAAACCCTAAACCCTAAATTCTAAACCCTAAAAACCCTAAACCCTAAACCCTAAACCCTAAACCTTAAAACCCTAAACCCTAAACCATAATCTCTAAAACCTAAACCCTAAACCTTAAACCCTAAACCCTAAACCTAAAAAAAAAAAAATTCTAAACACCAAACCCTAAACCCTAAACCCTAAGAAGAAATAAAAACCTAAAGCTAGACCAAATAAAACCTAAAATAAAAAAAAAAAAAAAAAATCTAAACCAAAATAATATAAAATAAAAACATAAATTAAAACCTAAACCTAAACCTAAAAAGAAAAAAAATAGAAAATAAAAATCAAAATAAATTAAAATTAATATAAACCTAAAATAATCTAAGAAATAAGAAACCTAAATAAAATAAAAACTAAACCTAAAATAAAAATAAAATAAACCTAAAATAAAGTAAAACAAAAACTAAATAAAAACTTAGACCTAAACAATAAACCTAAAAATAAAACCTAAAAGTGAATAAAAAATAATACCAAAACTAAACTTAAAAAAAAAAAACCTAAAATAAAAATGAAATAAAACTAAGCCTAAACTAAAATAAATAAAACCTAAACCTAAACATAAAATAAGCTAAACCTAAACCTAAACCTAAACCCAAACTAAATAAAAGGAAATAAACTAAAAACAAACCTAAACCTAAACTAAAAAATAAAACCTAAAAATAAATCTAAAATAAAAAATAAAAACCTAAACTTAAAAAAATAAAATAAAAACATAAAGCTAAACCTACAAATAAAAAATAAAACCTTAACCTTAAAAATAAAATAAAAATAAAACTAAACTAAAAAAAATAAACTTAAATTAAAACATAAAGCTAAAAAAATAAAATAAAATACCTACGCTAAAATAAATATAATAAACTAACTAAAAAAAATAAACCTAGATAAAAAAATAAAAAAATAAAATAATAAAATAAATAAACTAAATAAACCTAAACTCAATAGTTTATTTAATTTAAAAAAATTGTAACCCTAAACCTTAAACCCTAAAATTAACCATAAACTTTAAACCTTAAAACCCTAAACCCTAAACCCTAAATCCTAAACCTAAAATTTTAAAAACCTACAAACCTAAACTTAAAATAAATTAAATCAAAAAATAAAATCAATAAAAAAAATTTAAGCCTAAATAAAATAAAATAAAATAGAAACTTAAACTAAAACCTAAAGCTAAAGCTAAACCTAAACCTAAACCTAAAAATAAAATAAAATTAAAATAAAAACTAAAATAAATAAAAACCTAAACTAAACTAAATAAATAAAATAAACCAAAAAATAACAAACCTAAATAAAAAAATCTAAAGTTAAAATAAATGTAAAATAAACCTATAATAAAATAAAATAAAAAGTGGAAAAACATAAACATAAAAAATAAACCTAAAAATAAATAAAAAATAAAACCTAAACCTAAAACTAAAAAAAAAACTAAACCTAAAATAAAATAAATTAAAATAAATAATACATAAACCAAATAAACCTAAGCCCTACCAGTTTATTTAATTTAAAAATAAATCATTAAAAAAATTAAAAAAAAAAGCTAACCCTAAATCCTAAACCCTAAAACTAACCCTAAATCTTAAAACTAACCCTAAACCCTAAACTCTAAACCGTAAACCTACTATCGTAATCCGTAAACTGTAAACCCTAAACCCTTAACCCTTAACCTCAAAACCTACAACCCTAAACCCAAAACCCTAGACCCTAAACCCTAAACCCTAAACCTTAAACCTTAAAGTTTAAAAACCTAAAAATCAAAACCTAAATTAAACATATAAAAATAAAATTAATAAAATAAAAAAATAAAATAAAAATAAAAATAAAACCTAAACTAAAACCTAAACCTAAACCTAAAAGTAAAATAAAATAAAAAATAAAAACTAAAATAAAATAAAATAAATAAAAACATAAACTAAACAAAAAAATAATATAAACCTAAAAATAATAAACCTAAATAAAATAAAAAACTAAACTAAAAATAAATATAAAATAAACCTAAAATAAAATAAAATCAAAACTTATACCGAAAAAATAAACCTAAAATTAAATAAATAATAAAACCTAAATCCTAAACTAAAACAACTTAAACCCAAAATAAAATAAACTAAATTAAATAAAAATTAAATTAAATTAACTTGAACCCACCAGTTTACTTAATTTAAAAATAAATAAATGATAATAAATATTTTGAAAAAACTCAAATCTTAAAACTCACCCTAGACCATAAACTCAAAACCCTAAACCTTAAACCCTAAAACCCTAAACCCTAAACCCTAAACCTACAACCCTAAATCCTAAACCCTAAACCCTAAAACCCTAAACCTTAAACCATAAACCCTAAAGCCTAAACCCTAAAATCTACAACCCTAAACCCTAAACCCTAAACCCGAAATCCTAAACCATTATTCCCTAAAAACCTAAACCTAAAATAAATAAAACCTAAAAATAAAATAAATAAATAAACATAAACCTAAATAAAATAAAATAATTAAAAAAATAAAAACCTAAACTTGAACCTAAACCAAAAAATATAATAAAATATAAAAACTGAACTAAAATATAGTTAATTAATTAATTAATTAAACTAAATAAAATAAAATAAACCTAAAAATAAAAAACCTAAATAAAATAAAAATTAATCGTAAACTAAAAATAAAATAAAATAAAAAGTAAATAAAAACTTAAACCCTAAACTAAACTAAATAAATACCATAACCTAAAATGAACAAAATAAAATAAGCCTAAAATAAACTAAACCTAAACCTTAAAATAAATAAAATAAAATAAACTAGAAATAAATCAAAACCTAAACTAAAAAAATAAAACTTTAAAATAAACTTAAAACCTAAACCTTAAAAAATAAAATAAAAACCTAAACCTAAACCTAAAAAAAAGGCTTAAACCAAATAAATAAAATTAACATATAACAAAATTAAACATAAACCTAAACCTAAATCTAAAATATAAACTAAAATAAAAAACCTAAACTAAAATAAAAAACTTAAAATAAAAAAACTAAATTAAATAAAAATAAAGTGTAAACCTATATAAAAATTAAAAAAAATAAAATAAAGAAAAATAAATAAAAATAAACTAAATAAAACTAAACTTATCGTTTACTTAATTTAAAAATAAAATGCTAAACCCTAAACCCTAAACCCTAAACCTTAGACTCTAAAACTAACCCTAAACTGTAAAACTACAACCCTAAAGTTACATCCCTAAACCCTAAAAAGTCCTAAACCTTAATCCCTAAACCCTAAAAAACCCTAAACCTTAATCCTAAACCCTAAACCTTCAACCATGAACCCTAAACCCTCAAAATCCTAAATCCTAAATAAAAGAAATAAAAAAAAATACAAACCCTAAACCCTAAACTCTAAACACAAAAATCTAACCCTAAACCCTAAAACTAACCCTAAACCATAAAACTTATAACCCTAAACCTTACAACTAAACTCCAAACCCTAAACCTGAAACCCTAAACCCTAAACTCTAAAAACCTAAACCTAAACTAAATAAAACCTAAAAATAAAAAAAAAAAAAACTTAAATCTAAATAAAATGATAAAATAAAATAAAATAAAAACCTAAACTATAACCTCAACCTAAACATAAACCTAAAATTAAAATAAAATATAAAATAAAAGCTAAACTAAATTAAAATAAATAAAAACATAAACTAAATTAAAAAATAAAAACCTAAAAAATAAAAACCTATATAAATAAAAACTAAATGTAAAAAATAAATTAAACCTAAAATAAAATAAAATAAAACTAAATAAAACCTAAACCTCAAAAATAAACCTAAAAAGAAATAAAAAATAAAACCTAAACCCTAAACTAAAAAAACCTAAACCTATAATAAACAAAATAAATTAAACCTAAACTTAAACTATATTAAATAAAACCTAAACCTAAACCTAAAATAAACTAAACCTAAACCTAAACCTAAAGCAAATAAAATAAAATAAACTAATATTAAACCTAAACCTAAACTAAAAAATAAAACTTAAAAATAAACCTAAATTAAAAACCTAAAACCTAAACCCAAAAAAATAAAATTAAAACCTAAACCTAAACCTAAAAATAAAAAATAAAACCTAAACCTAAAAAAAAAAATATAAAACTCAACTAAAAAATAAACCTAAACTAAAAAAATAAACTAAAATGGAAAACCTAAACTAAAATAAATAAACCTAAAATAAATAAACTAAACTAAATAAAAATAAAAAATAAACCTAAATAAAATAAATAAAAATATAAACTAAATAAACATATACCTATCGGATTACTTAATTTTAAAAAAAACTCATTAACCCTAAATCCTAAACCCTAAACCCTAAACCCTACACCCTAAATAACCCTATAGCCTAAACCCTAAACCCTAAACCCTAGACACTAAAAGCATAAACCCTAAATCCTAAACCCTAAACCCTAAACCCTAAACCCTAAACCTTAAACTAATGGTAGATAATTAGGAGAAATCAAGAATCCCGATCTGTTGTTTTAGTCAGATCCTTAGAGAGTGATTTTAGTTATCTAGGGTTTTTATTTGCTCTATGCATTCTCATTTTTTATCTATGTCATCATTTGTGTCTTAGAAAACTTGGTGTGTTACTTGGTTAATGAAATCAAAAACAAGAAATATTGAATCTGAGTTTGTTCTCTCTTAAATAAAAATAAAAACCCTAAACCCTAAACCTAAAATGTAAATGCTGAACCCTAAACCCCTAAACCCTAAACCCTAAATTGTAAACCCTAAAACCTTAAACCTTAAACCCTAAACCCTAAATCCTAAATCGTAACCTTAAACTCTAAACCCTAAACCCTAAACCCCAAACCCTAAACCTAAACCTAAATTAACTAAATAAATTTAAAAATAAACTTATACCTAAAACCTAGTAAACCTAAACATAAGACTAAACCCTAAGAATGGATAGAACCTTGATGGCAGGAACATCATTATTAACCAGGCTCATTTTTTATCTATGTTGCCACTTGTGTCTTAGAGAACTTGGTGTGTTACTTGGTTAATGAAATCGAAAAGAAAAAATGTTGAATCTAAAATTATTCTCTATTAAAACCAAAAATCCTAAATCCTAAATAAAAACTTGAACCCTGAACCGTAAACGTAAACTTTTATAATAAAAAAGTAATAAAAAATAAATAAATAAAAAACTCTAATACTAAACCATAGACACTAAAACTAACCCTAAACCATAAACCCTAAACCTTATGCCCTAAAACCCTATACCCAAAATGCTAAACTTTAAACCCTAAACCCTAAACCCTAAACCCTAAACCTATAACACTAAACCTACAACCCTAAATCCTAAATCCCAAACCCTAAAAAACCCTAAAACTTAAACCCTAAATTCTAAACCCTAAACCCTAAACCGTAAACCTACAACCCTAAACCCTAAACACTAAAAAAAACACTAAACCCTAAATCCTAAATGAATAAATAAAAAAAACCAAATCTTAAACCCTAAAACTAACCCTAAATCCTAAACCTAAATCGTAAACCCTAAACCCTAAACCTTAAATGCTAAACCCTAAACTTTAAACTTTAAAAGTACCCCTAAACATTAAACCATAAACCCTAAAACTTACAACCCTAAACCCTAAATCTTAAACACCAAACCCTAAGCCCTAAACCCTAGATTAGAAAAATCTAAAAGCCTAAACCTAAACTAAATAAAACCTAAAAATAAAATAAATAAAAAACCTAAACATAGATAAAACACTAAAATAAAATAAAATGAAAAATAAAAAATAAATAAAAATAAAATAAATAAAAACCTAAACTAAACTAAAAAAATAAAATAAATTTCAAAATAAAAATCCTAAATAAAATAAAGACTAAATAAAAAAATAAAAATAAAATAAACCTAAAATAAAATAAAATAAGAACTAAATAAAAACCTAAACATAAAAAATAAACCTAAAAATAAAACAAAAAAATAAAAAATAAAACCTAAACCTTAAATTGAAAAAAAAAACCTAAACATAAAATAAACAAAATAAAATAAACCCAAACCTAAACTATAATAAACTAAACTAAAATAAGTAAAACCTAAACCTAGACCTAAAATAAACTAAACCTAAGCCCTAAACTAAATAAAATAAAATAAACTAAAAATAAACCTAAACATAAACTAAAAAATAAAATCTTAAAAAAAACATAAAATAAAAACCTCAAACCTAAACCTAAAAAATTAAAATAAAAATCTAAACCAAACCTACAAATAAAAAATAAAACTTAAACCTAAAAAATAAAATTAAATTAAAATTAAACTAAAAATAAACATAAACCTAAAGCTAAACCTAAAAAATAAACTGAAATAAGAAAACCTAAACTAAAATAAATAAAATAAATTAAATAAAAATAAAAAAAATTAACCTAAAAAAAAACAAACTAAAATAAATAAAAATAAAATATTAAACCTTTAAAAAAAAAATCCTAAACCTTAAACCCTAAACCCTAAACGCTAAATCCTAAACCCTAAACCATAAAGCATGAACCCTAAACTAACCTAATCCTCAATCAAAACTCTGACCCTAAACTCTAAACTATAAACCTAAAACTTAAAAAGTCCTATACCCAAAACCTTAAACTAACCCAAAACCCTAAACCCTAACAATAACCATAAGCCCTAAACCATAAATCCTAAAACCCTAAACCCTAAATCATAAACAAACCCTAAACTAACCCTAAACCATAAACTATAAACCCTAGAAACCCTTAAACCCTAAACCCTAAAACCTAAACCCAAAACCATAAACTAACCCTAAATCCTAAAACCTAAACCCTAAATCTTAAACCCTAAACCCTAAACCTTAAACAACCCTAAACCCTAAACCCTAAACCCTAAAATCCCTAAAACATAAAGCATAAACACTAAACCTTAAATCCTAAACCCTAAACCCTAACCCTAAACCTTTAACCCTAAAACCCTAAACCCTAAAACCATAACCCCTAACCCTAAACCCTAAACCCTAAATCCTAAGAACTTAAAAACCTAAACCTAAACTAAAGAAAACATAAAAATAAGATAAATAAAAAAACCTAAACCTAAATAAAATAAAAAAAAATAAAATTAAATTTAAACCTAAACTAAAACCTAAACCTAATCCTAAAAATTAAATAAAATAAGAAAATAGAAATACACTAAAATAAAAAAATAAAAACCTAAACTAAATTAAAAAATAAAATAAACTTAAGATTTAAAAACCTAAATAAAATTAAAACTAACAATAAAAAAAATAAAACTAAAATAAAATAAAATAAAAACTAAATAAAAACATAAACCTAAAAATAAAAAAAATAAAATGCAAACCCTAAACTAAAAATAAAAACTTACCCTAAAATAAAAATAAAATGAACAAAATAAAATAAACCTCAACCTAAACTATAATAAACTAAACTACAGTAAAAAAAAATATAAACCTAAACCTAAACTAAATAAAATAAAATCAACTAAAAATAAACCTAAACCTAAACTAAAAAAATAAAACATTAAATAAACCTAAAATAAAAACCAAAAACATAAACCTAAGAAAAATAAATAAAAACCTAAACCTAAACCTAAAACTAAAATATAAAACCTAAAAAATAAACATAAACCTAAACCTAAACATGAAAAACAAACTTGAAAAAAAACCTACACTAAAAAAATAAACTAAACTAAATAAAAAGAAAAAAAATAAACTTATATAAAAAGAAATAAATAAAATAAACTAAAATAAACCAAAAATAAACTAAACCTACCATTTTACTTAATTTTTTTTAAAAAAACCCTAAACCTTAAAACTAACTTTAAACCCTAAACCTTAAACATACAACACTAAACCTACAACCCTAAACCCTAAACCGTAAATCCTAAACCCTAAACCCTAAACCCTAAAAGTACAAACCCTAAATCCCTAGAACCTTAAACCCTAAACCATAAATCCTAAACCCTAAACCCTAAACCATAACCCTAAACCCTAAACCCTAAACTAAACCTAAAGTAACTAAATAAATTTAAAAACATAAACCTAAACCATAAAACCTAATAAACCCAAATTTAAACCTAAACCCTAAGAATGTGTAGAACCTTGATGTTAGGAACATCACCATCAACCAAGCTCAATCTAGATTTGGTAGTGGAGGTGGCAGTTATCGTAGTGGTGGTGGGGGATCTAAAGGTGCTGGTGGATATGTAGGTTGTGGTCGGAGTAGTGGTGGTTATGGAGGTGGGAGGAGTAACGGAGGTTATTGTCATGGTGGCTCTCATGGGAACAGGAGAAACTGAAGATGGCTGATCTAATTTGTTGCTTATGGAACTATGTCTTTGGTTTTGTTCTATGTGTGCTCATTTGTTTATCTATGTCATCACTCGTGTCTTAGAAATCTTAGAGTGTTACTTGGTTGATGAAATCAAAAAGAAGAAATGTTGAATCTAAAATTATTCTTTGTAAAAATAAAAAAAACTTAAAACCCTAAACCCTAATCTAAAACCTAAACCCTAGACCTAAAACCTAAACCCTCAACCATAAATCCCAAACCCTAAACCCTAAAATCTTAAACCCTAAATTTTAAACCCTAAAACCCTAAACCCTAAAACCTAAACCCTAAAACCTAAACCCTAAACCCTAAACCCTAAACCTTAAACCCTAGACCTTAAACCTTAAACCTTAAACCCTAAACCCTTAACTAACCCTAAATCATAAACCATAAAAGCTAAAAAGCTAAACCTAAACTAAATAAAACCTAAAAATAAAATAAATAAAAAAACCTAAACCAAACTAAAATAAAAAATTAAAATAAAATAAAAACCTAAATTAAAACCCAAACCTAAACATAAAAAATAAAATAAAATAAAAAATAAAAACTAAAATAAGCTAAAAAAATAAAAAACCTAGATAAAATAAAAAAATAAACTTAAAATAAAAAAATAAACTTAAAAAATTAAAATAAAAACTAAATAAAAACCTAAACTTGAAAAATAAACCTCTAAATAATAAATAATAAAACCTAAACCCTAAAATAACAAAACTAAACCTAAAATAAACAAAATAAAATAAACATAAACCTAAATTAAATAAACAAAAATAAAATAAATAAAACCTAAACCTAAACCTAAACCTAAAATAAACTAAACCTAAACCCAAACCTGAACCCTAAATAAAATAAAATAAACTAAAAATAAACCTAAACCTAAACTAAAAAATAAAACCTAAAAAGAAACCTAAAATAAAAACTTAAAACCTAAACCTAAAAATAATAAAATAAAAAACTAAACCTAAACTTAAAAATTAAAAAAATAAAACCTAAACATAAAAAATAAAATAAAAATGAAATAAAATTAAAATGATAAACCTAAACAGAAACCTAAACCTAAAAATCAAATAAAATAAAAAACCTAAAATAAATAAACAAAATTAAATAAAAATAAAACTAAACTTAAATAAAAATAACAACTAAAATAAACTAAAATAAATAAAAATAAATTAAATAAACCTAAACCTACTAGTTTACTTAATTTAAAACTAAAAAATAAATTAAAACTAAAATTAAAAAACCCTTACCCGAAACCCTGAACCCTAAAACTAACCCTAAACCTAAACCCTAAACCTGCAACCCTAAACCCTAAACACTAAACCATAAAACCCTAAACCCTAAACCCTAAACCATAAACCCTAAAACCCTAAAACCCTAAACCCTAAACCCTAAACCCTAAACCCTAAACAATAAACCCTAAAACCTACAACCCCAAACCCTAAACTCTAAACTGTAAAAACTAAACCCTAAACCATAAAAACCAAAAAACCAAAACCTAAACTACATAAAACATTAAAAAAAAACATAAACCTAAATAAACTAAAATAAAAACCTAAACTAAAACCTAAACCTAAACATATACCTAAACATAAAAATAAAATGAAATATAAAATAAAAACTAAAATAAAATAATGTAAATAAAAATGTAAACTAAACTAAAAAATAAAATAAACTAAATAATAAAAAACCTAAATAAAATAAAACTAAATGTAAAATAAAAATAAAATAAACCTAAAATAAAATAAAAAGTAAATGAAAACCTAAACCTAAAAAATAAACATAAAAATAAATTACAAATAAAAATAAACCCTAAACTAAAAAAAATAACCTGAACCTAAAATTAACAAAATAAAATAAACCTAAACCTAAAATAAACTACACTTAAACCCTAAAGTAGATAAAATAAAATAAACTAAAAATAAACCTACACCTAAACTAAAAAATAAAACTAAAAAATAAACCTAAAATAAAAACTGAAAACCTAAACCTAAAAAAGTAAAATAAAAACCTATACCTAAACTTAAAATTTAAAAATAAAACCTAAACCTAAAAATTAAATATTAAACCTAAAAATAAAAAAAATAAAATAAAAATAAAAATAAACTAAAAAATAAACATATACCTAAAACGAAACCTAAAAAATATACTAAAATAAAAAATATTAATTAAAATAAATATACCTAAAATTAATAAACTAAACTAAATAAAAATTAAAAATAAACCTAAATAAAAAAATAAAATGAACTAAAATAAATAAAAAATAAACTAATTAAACCTAAACCTAACAGTTTACTTAATTTGAAAAAAAATAAAAAATTATAAACCCTAAACCCTATAACCTAAACCCTAAATCCAAAACCCTAAATCTTAAACACTAAATCTTAAAACTATCCCTAAACCCAAAACCCTAAACCCTAAACCTACAACTCTAAACCCTAAACCCTTGACCCTAAATCCTAAAAAACCCTAAAACCTAAACCCTAAACCCTAAACCTAACACTATCCCAAAATTTTAAACCATAAAAACCCTAAATTATCCGTAAACCTTAAATCTTAAACTAACCCTAAACCCTAAACACTAAACTAAACCTCAAAACCCTAAACCCTAAATCCAAAAAACAAAATCTTAAACTGTAAACCCTACCCACAAACCCTAAATCCTAAACCCCTAAACCATAAACTCTAAACAAAAAACCCTAAACCCTAATCCCTAAAAACCTAAAAGCCTAAACCTAAAAATAAAATAAATAAAAAACCCAAAAAATAAATAAAATAAAATAAAATAAAAACCTAAACTACTTAAACTTAAACCACAAAATAAAATAAAATAATAAATAATAAATAAACAAAAAATAAAAAATAAAAACCTAAACTAAATTAAAAAAACAAAATAAAGCTAAGAATAAAAAACTTAAATAAAATTAAAAATTAAAATAAAATAAACCTAAAATAAAATAAAATTAAAACTAAATAAAAACAAAACCTAAGAAATAAACCTAAAAAAATAGAAACACTAAATTATAAAAAAACTAAACGTAAAATAAAAATGAAATAAACAAAATAAAATAAACCAAAATCTAAACTAAAATAAACTAAATGAAAATAAATAAAACCAAAATGTAAACCTAAAAAAACTTAATCTTAAACCTAAACCTAAATGAAATAAAATAAAATAAACTAAAAATAAACCTAAACTAAATTAAAAAATAAAACCTAAAAATAAACCTAAAAGAAAAACCTAAAACCTAAACCTAATAAAATATAATAAAAACCTAAACCTAAACCTAAACCTAAAAAATAATTCCTAAACTTAAAAAATAAAATAAAAATAAAACTCAACTAAAAAATAAACCTAAACCTAAAAAATAAAATAAAAAACCTAAAATTGAATAAATAAACCTAAAATAAATAAACTAAATTAAATAAAAATAAAAATAAACCTAAATAAAAATAAAAAATAAAATAAACTCACTGAAAAAATAAACTAAATAAACCTAAACCTATCGGTTCACTTAATTTTTTAAAAAAAAACCTTAAACCCTATATCCTAAACCCTAAATGCTAAATTCTAAACCCTAAAACTAACCCTAAACAGTAAGCCCTAAACCTACAACCCTAAACCCTGAACCGTAAACCCTAAGACCCTAAACTCTAAAACCAAAACCCTGAACCCTAAACCCTAAACCCTAAACCATAAACCTTAAACCCTAAACCCTAAACCCTAAAACCTACATCCTGAAACCCTAAAGCCTAAATCCTAAACCCTAAACCCTAATAATGGGCAGAACCTTGATGACAACAACATCACCTTCAACTAGGCTTAGTCTAGATTTTATGGTGAGGCGACATGGAGGTTGGGGATCTAGAGGTGTCCGGATATGGAGGTGGTGGCCGCCAAGGTGGCTATGGAGGCAAGAGGAGAGATGGAGGTTACAGTCATGAAAGAGGGAGAGACCTGGGATATGATGGTGAATCACGCTACTTGAGAGGTGGGGGTGGTTTTGATAGGAAATGCAGAAACTAAAGAATGGCCAATTTGATCTACTACTTTTGGAATCGTGACTCTATAGAAGAGATGGTTCAACTTATCTAGGGTTTTTTATTTACTCTATGGGTGCTCATTATTTATCTTTGTCATCGCTTGTGTCTTAATAAACTTAGGGCACTATTAGGTTGATGAAATAAAAAAAGAAATGTTGAATAAGATTTTGTTCTCTGTTAAATACAAAAACATTAAACTGTAAACCCTGAACCCTAAATTAAAACTTAAACCCTAAACCTAAACACTAAACCCTAAACTCTAAAACCCTAAAACCTAAACACTAAACCTTAAACCCAAAACCCTAAACCCTAAACCCTAAACCTTAAATCCTAACCCCTAAACCCTAAACCCTAAACCCTAAACATTAAAGCTTAAAACCCTAAACCATAAACTCAAACCCTAAACCTTAAATCATAAAACCCCCCTAATCCTAAACTAACCTTAAACCTTAACCCAAAACCCTAAACCCTAAACTTTGAATAAGGATGTCATTAGGGGTATATCTAAAGAATGACTTATTCATAACATAGTTATGGTAGCTAAAGAAAATGTCTTCCAAAGACTTTCCCTTGACTATTAAAGATTTTGATACCTTAAACCGTAACCCTAAATCATATTATAATACCATATATTATAGTATAATGTAGTATCATATATTTGAGCATGTAGTGAAGTGTTTTTAGATGTTATAAGATGTTTTGAAATGTTTTAGTATATTATGGTAGTATGCCCTATAGTCTACATTAATATAAATCATAAAAATTTTGATTTAATAAATTAGATAATGAAAGTTGTTAAATTTGAATTTGGAATTAGGTTGTATTACCAAAGGTGTGGTATGCCACTTGTAGTCTAGTAAGATTTTATGTTTAAAATAAATATTATACATTGTAGCATAGTGTAACATCATAAATCATAATATATTATTCTAAGCATTTTAAATTATTTTAATATTTTACAATCATGCAGTCGAGCCTACACTAGCATTATTTATATAAATGTTGATTTAGACTTTAAAAATGGTGGAATTTTGCCAAATTCATAATAGGTGGAGCATGGCATCATAATATATTATTTTAATTTAAAATATTTAAGTGAAATGACTAGAATTTATAGTTTTTTCATACTAATTTTATGATTTTTTATCTCAAGCAATCCCTTGTGATGTGATATGCAATATAACATAATATAATATGTTATAGTGTATTATAATATAGGATGCCATAACATATGCATTATAGCATACCATTTATAGCATACTTGTTGTTTAGCATATTTTAGTTTGTTATAGTGTGATGTAGTAGAGTTTGTACTGGTATTATTCATAAAAATACTAATTTATAGGTTGAGATGATGGGATTTGGCCAAATTGAAGGCAAGCTTTAGGGAACATCATTGGTAGTGTGCGATGGTGTGTCATTTAATCAAAAGAATGGAATTTTGCATCCAAATAAATATTCATTTATCAACCAAATTTTATAAATTTTTTGCTTAAAGAGATTCATTTTAAGGTGTAATGTAAGATAATATATTATATGAATGCATATTAAAATATAATGTACATAACAATATAACTTCATATGTGGTGGTGTGCTACTAAATGTTATTGTACAATTTAGTTTATTTTACTTTTGTTATAATACAATGGGTCAAAACTCACAAAAATGTTAATTTGAAGGTTGAGATGGAAGAATTTGGCACAGCACACACCAAAAGCAACACAAAAATAATGCTATTTTGTACCAGTTATAATAGAAAATAAATAATTTTACATCCAAAATGAATGTTATTCATATTTTGAGAAAATTTCATTATTTGTTACTTTTATGTAATTCTAATGAAGTGTAATGTTAAGAAATATATTATATTATAGAAAATTATAATATAACGTAATATATTATAATCTAACATCATATATTATAATATAATATAGTGTGTTAATTTACAATATAATATTTTTAGCATGATATTGTATAGTTAGTAGTTATCACAAATCATAAAATGTTGATTACAATGTTAAGATGATGTAATTTAAAGGAATACATGTTAGATTTTGGTTGAAGTATTAAAGGTGTGCATAAGAGAAGAAATAAGATTTGATGAGAATTCCATGTCACATGGAGGAGAGATCTAGGGGATCACACATGCATTGGACATGACATGTGAGGGTCATGTCGAGGGAAAAAAGAAAAAATCTTGGGGATAAGGTTTGAATTTGATTTGATTATATGATTTAAGGAAAGAAGATCCATTGGGGATAAGAATCTATAATCCACCATGGATTAAGATCGAATTGACTTTAATTTATTTTGTTTTAATTGATGTGGAGGCACATCTGCTAGAGATATGTGCTCGAGTCTACTGGGGATCTGGTATATGAAACTTCAACTAGGGAAGCAGGTTCAGGCTATCCATTGGGGATTGGGATTTGAGTTTGATTTCATAGATTTGCTTGGGGATGTATCCACTGGGAATAAGAGTTTGGTTAGATTTCTTTAATTTAGACTCTGCTAAGGGAGTTTGTTTAATTTGGCTACACTAGGGAGGTTGGTTTTGAATTTGATTTGTTTACTTGAATTATTTATATATGATTTGGCACTCCACTAGGGAGAAGGGTGTGATTTAACTCCACTGAGGAAAATCAAATCGGGTTTAATTTAATCTGAGTTAATGTATGGACCGCCGGATGGATCCACTAAGAAGAGGCTATATCCGCCTTGACCTACCTTAGGTTTACAAATCTAAAGGGATAGTCTACCAGCTGTGAGGTAGAACTAGCCAACCTAAGGGGTTGCCTTTTGGTGTGCAATGGCTGTGCTAGGAAGAAGGTGGAGCAGACTTACATCTTCCAAAGTGCATAACTAATATTGGGTGACCTGTTAGATGCAAAAAAAATTAAACCTAACCTAGGGCGACTACTAAGTGATTGTCATCGGGGACTTATGATAACTCAAAAGCAGTTAGGATTAATTTTATCTTAATTTCATGTGATTTAGTATTATTTGTTTGGTTTATTTTGATTTCAAATTGAGGGCATATCCACTAAGGATGTGAGCTCCATTAAATTTGATAGAGCTAAATTATGGTTCATGTTAGTGTGCAATGGACCCATTGAGAAGGGACTATAATAGACTTGTCCTATCTTAGATTTATAAATCTAACGAGATAGTCTACTGGCGGTGGGGTAGAGTTAGCTAACCTAAGGGGTTTCCTTTCCGTGTGCAATGGATATACTAGTAAGAAGGCATAGTAGACTTACATTTGTAAAGTAGGGAACAACCGCTGTGGTGACCTGTTGATAGCAAAATAAATAGAACCTGACTTAGGCGAGACTACTGAGTGAATATTGTTGGGGACTTATATCAACTCAAGAGTATTGAAGAGATTCTTATAGGGAGTTTTGCTGACACTGCCTTAAAGATAGGATGTCTGCTTCGAAAAAGGTACCATTAGGGATGTCCTTCTAATCCACAAGTGAATATTTTTGTTTATGTGTGGACACTATTGTGTGTGAGGGACCAGAAGGGGGCCTTGACCTATCTCTAATTTACCAAGGGAGAATGCACATCCATAATGGATTCTTCAACCATAGGTGGTTATAAGGAAAGGGGAACTATCCAATTTGATAGTATATCTGTAATGTCTAAATGGGGTCCAAAGGATGTGATCAAATAGTGCCCATGTGGGGTGTTATCTGAAAGCACCGAAAAGAAAGCCTATAGGTCTACAATGGCCAACTTAAGGAGAAAGCGTAACAAACTTACATCTACCATGAGTGGTGTATCCTAAGGTATAAGAACCAATGAACCTAAGTTGTATTCATCAGCATGAGTGGTGGATTCATTAGCATAATGAAAACCAACCAACCTAAGATGCCCATTGGTGTGCAATGATCAATCTGGAAAGAGAGAATGTAGGCTTACAACTTTCCAAGCAAAACTAAACATCAGGATAGTCTTTCATCGGTGGGATAGATATTATTTGACCTAGATTGACTACTAAGCAGGGAGCCCCGAGGAAAGACTAGACCTACACTTGAAGCAGTCAAGACAGAAGGAGCTACTATGGGACTTATCTTAAACTTTAAATATACTTGACCTAGTCAGTGCATGAAGGCTAATCCAAGAAGAAAGCGTAGCAGACTCACATCCTCTGAAATGAAGCCAACATGAGGTAGCTTATCGGCCACGTAGTAAAGCCTGCCAAACTAGAAATTCAATCATCGATGTGTAGTGGCCAAGTAAAGAAGGAAAGCATAGCAGACTTACATCCTCCAAAGAAAGAAGACCACTAGGGTGGACAATAGACGTATCGCCTCATCGAGTGAGTGAGTGAGGCGTTATCTCAACAGTAGCCTCAAAAATATGATATGTTTGTGTATAGTTTGTGTTTGTGTTATGTCGAAGGATGATAGGATGCAAATTCATTACACTTACCCTAAAAATATCATGGCGAATTCGCAAAACAGAATACTTTCAACATGGAAAAGATTGAATTCAAAATAGAATTTTCATTAATGATAATTATTTTCAAACATGATTTATAATATTTCTTTAAATAGAGCCCATTGATTGGAAGCATTGGGCACTCTCCCTTATGATTAATAATCTGATAAGATCCTTCATGGTAGGGCTTCTCTATAAAAAAAGGGCTTTCCCAAGTGGGTTCAAACTTGCCTCCCATCTTACGATGGGCAATAAGAAGTCTCCTCAAAACTAAAATAAGTTCTCCTACTTGAAAAGCTTTAGGATAGACCAACTTGTTATGAGGTTGAATAATTTTAGCTTTGTACAACTTGAGGTTTTAGCATGTCCACAAGCATCTCTCCTCCAATCCTTTAATCTCTTCTAACCTTAACTTGGTATTCTCCTCTATTGGGATCATGTTACCCACAACTATCCTTAGTGATGGGAGTTGGACTTCTAATGGTAGAACAGCTTCAGACCCATACACTAAAGAGAAAGAAGTAGATTAAGTTGGAGTTCTATATGTGCTGCAATGGGCCCACAAGGTTTCAACTAACTATTGATGTCACTATCGCTTATTATTGTTGAGTGTCTTCTTCAATATTTAGATAAGAGTTTTACTGAAGGCTTCTGCTAAGCCATTTACCCTCGAGTAGTAGATGTTAGAATATCTCCAATCTAAACTATGACTCCAGGCAAAGTTATTGATCTCGGTGCTCTTGAATGTAGTACCATTATCAAATATAATTTATCGAGGCACCCTAAACCTATATATGATATGGTTCCTAAAAAATTGGAGAACATGCTGAGTTGTGACCTCTTTGAGCAAAATTCCTTTGCCCAATTGGAAAAGTAGTCAGTAACAACTAAGATGAATCGATGACCCTTGAAAGAATGAGGATCAATTAGATCCACTATGTCGGTATCCCAACACTCGAATGGCCATGAGGCCAATGTAGGATGTAGAATGTTGGGCGGTTGGTGTAGGACCATAATGTGTAGTTGACATTGATGGCGTTATCCATATCCATGCAATCTTTGATCATCGGACTAGTAGTATACCGCCTTAATCTTGGCTTTCATCTTCAGACCATATTGGTTGGCTCCACATAGTCCTGAGTGTACCTCAATCACGATTGTATAGGCTTCGTGCTTGTATAAATAACATAACCACATATGATCGAAAGATCATCGATACAAGACACCATCCACAAGACCATAGGAGAGTGCTCTCTACTTCATCTGATGGGCTTGGGACTTCTCTTGAGGTAGTTTTCTTTTAATTAAGTAATCCATGAATGGTTGCCTCTAATCTTACTCCTTGTCCTTCTTGGCAATGGAAACCTCCCCTTCAAGATAGTACTTTTTGATGAGTTCAATATCAATAAGGGATAAGATTTGTCTATTTTTGACCTTTATTGATATGGACTCATCCTTCGAACATGCCAACTCTTTGGAAAGCTTGGCTAAAGCATACACTATGGTGTTCTCCTCAAGAAATCTTATAAATGGTAACTTCTAGAATTTAGGCCAACAACTCCATGGTGTTCTTATCATAGTGGTGGAGCTTGGGTTTATAACCTTATAGAACCCAATAATTTGGTTGATAACTAGCTCAGAATCCTCAAAGATGTTGATTAGTAGGATGCTTAGAGTAATGGGTAACTCTAGACTGACAATCAGAGCCTCATGTTTGACTTCATTGTTGGTGCAAGGATTGGATAGATGATATGAGAATCTTATCACATCACGGTCCAGAGTTAATAGAACTATTCCTACCTCTGCCTTTTCTTGAATAGTAGATTATGGTTTATCTCCTATTTGAGAGGAAGCTGCACCATCAAAGTACATCTCCCATCAGTGAATGCTAGTGTCCCGTAAGGTCATGATTTATTCATCAGGGAGATCATCACTAAGTGGAAAGTCAGCAGGAAGTGGGTGTGCTGCTATAAAATCTGCTAGTGCTTATCCTTTCACCTCATAGAGGGTTATAAAAGTAATGTCAAATGAAAGGATCGTGGATCATCATGTCAACCGTCCAGATAGTTTCAGTCATGTCATGAGATACTGTAGTGGGTTGATGCTAGAGATTAAGTTTACCTTATGAGGAAGCATGTAGTGTTGTAGCTTTGGGATGTAAAGATTAAAGCTAGACAATGCTTCTCAATGGGTGGATAATTAACCTTAAAAGGGATTAGATGATGACTGAGATAGTGGAGTGTATTTTCCATCACTTCATCATTAGCTTGGGCCAACAAAGTGCCAAAGGAGTCATCTAACATAGTGTAAAGTATGAGTGGCTTGCCTGGGATAGGGGATGTTAGGACAAACAGCATCATCAGGTAATGCTTGATGTCTTCGAAGGCATGCTCACACTTATCATCCCACTTGAACTTGGTGTCCTTTTTGATAAGTGCTGAGAATGGCTAACACCTTCTCGATAGGTTGGGTATAAAGCATCTTAGATACGCCAACTACCCTTGGAATGATCTGAGTTGAGTTAAACTTTTAGGGGGGTGGCATTTCTAATATTGCCTTGATGTTCTACAAATTGATTTTGAATTCTTAGTGTCAGACAACAAACCCAAGAAATTTCCCTGAAGCTACTCTGACTGCTCACTTCAGGGGGTTCATTTTAAGGTTAAATTATCTTAACTATTTGAAAACTACTCTTAAGTCAAAGAGACGGTCTTCCTTTTCTCTACTTTTAATGTTCAACATGATGATGAATGAAGGAGTTCATCGAAGATTTGCGTCATAACCTACTGGTATGTAACAACAACATTTTTAAGGAGAAAAAGAATGACCTTATAGCAATAGATTCTGATCAGGGTTTGAAAAACAATGTTTATTTCATCTTTAAGAACCATCTTTATTTGATTATATCCATATGAACCATCCATCAAAGAGAAGACTGCATACGATGAGGCAATGTTCACCATCAGCTCTAGGATTGGTAGTGGAAATTTATCTTTTGGACATGCCATATTTAAATTTCAAAAATCGACTCATATGTGAATTTGGCCTTTCTTTATCTTAATTAGGATGACGCTAACCGTGTAATGTATTGTTCTTATGAAGCCAAAGATCAATCAATTTTTTGACTTCAGAAATGACCTATTGTTCTATGTCTAATCGCATATGTTTAGGATCTTACTTGATAGGGTTAGCAGTAGTCTCTATTAGTAGTTTATGGACCACCATGTTAGGAACTAATCTAGGCATCTCTTCATAACTCCATGCAAAGCAGACCTTAAACTCAATCAATAGCCTAACTAAGTCATTAGTTTTAATTTCATTCAACAAATAACTGATGTATGTCGGGAATGGATCTTCTTCAATTCCTAAGTTGATTTTCTTGAGCTCATCGATGGTTGACTTGATCTCTTCTTCAAACTCTAGCAGTGCATCTTTGACTTTAAAATCATCTAGATCATTTGAAGTTTCTAAGCACAACTCCTCATATGAGTAAATGTGAGTTCAAAAGAGCCTATCAATTCCAAATGATTGGTGATGACTAAGTAATAATTATCATCATTGACTAGACCGACTATATTTAATCTTAGTCCTGATCTTGATTGAGAGATTTTGCATCTATTCTTACATATTCTTTTGAAGTAGTCTGACCTGTACTTTGACCAATTATGTGGGATTAATCCTTTCTTTGCTAAATTATGAACACAAGGCAACTACCAATCAAAAGGTAATTCTATTAAATTTTTATATGAATCATCCTCATGTTCTACATCAACTTCTTGACCTGAGGATGATGCTTCTAGAAAGAACCTCTAAGTCTTCACACCTGTGGATGACTTAGGGGCTTCCTTAACTACCAAACCTTCAGCTTTTTGAAAGGAAAGTGGGGTTAGAGCTAAGGTTCCCAACTGATGCCTAACTGTTTCATATATAGACTTAGATACACTTATGCTTTGCTTTGGAGCCTAGTCTTCATTGCTAATTGGCTCAAGTGTCACCTCCAAGGGAATCTACTGTTGATAAGAGCTGGCTAGTGTGCTAACCATATAAGATGCATCTTATGAACTAGATTTTTTAAGTCTATATAGATAGTAGGTGTATTCCTAGTAGTTGGGACATATCTTCTATAGTGTGCTAACCAATAAGTAAGTTTTACACCCCTAGGATTCCCTTGAATTTGCCTCTTCCTCTGCTTAGTGGATGTCAGGTCATCCTACCCATATGTTCAAATGGAGTAACAAACTGTGGGAGGAATCTAATATCAGGCTCCACTTCCTCCTCCAAGTCTATTTCCACTCCCTTTTGCTTTCTTTTTCATTTTCTCTTTTCTTGTCTTTTTCTTTTTCTTTTTGTTTTTATTTTATTTCTAAACTTTGGCGAGTTTGCAAGAATAGACTTGTTGATTTTGAGAGAGGTAGTAAGTCATATCCTCGTATATGCCAACCTCATGAATTGTAAATGGCTTGAGATCTCCTTTGACACAGCAGACGATCCCACCTCTCACAAACTTCATACACTGATGTAGAGAGGATGGAACTATATTATTCTCATGTATCCATGCTCTCCCAAGAAAAGTATTGAAAGATGTATATGAGTCTATAATGTGAAACTTGGCTTTGGTCTTCCAATCATTTATCTCCACGGGCAACACTATGGAGCCTATGGCCTATTAACCTCACTTTTGGAGTGCAAATTTAATCTTCCCATCTTAGAATTAGATGTTTTCTAGACACTAAGACTTCCTTAGTCATAAGACTCTTCTAACAATTAGGTAAAAACTTAACCTAAGCCTAATGACTTAAAAGGGTTAACCATAAGATTAGGTTATGACTTAGGAATTAGGATAATCCACCTACCATACCACCCACATCCAATCCATGTTCACCTTCTCAAACCAAACCTCAAGTTCAATTCAAACATCAAATTCAAAGCCAAATCCAAACCCAAATTCAAAAACTAAATGATTGAAGCCCATGATCAAATCAAAACTTGAAACCCTTCTAAAGCCATATGGCCTATCCCATTGACATAGCCAAATTTTAATATAAATCAATCCAAAATCAATTGATTTTCTCATAATCAATTTATATCTTTAATCATGTTAAATTTAAATGATCAAAACTAAATCAAACTAAATCAAATTAAATCAAAACCCTTCCTAATCCATATGACCTATCCATGGACTTAGCCAAATATTAAACCAAATAAATTCAAACTCAATTGATTTTCTCACAAATCAATCATATTTTCAATCATATTTTCAATCATCTTCACAATTTAAATAGAATATACATTTAAATCATCAAAATAAAATCAAATTGATTCAAAATCCAAACCTAAGCCACATGACCCAACTCCATGGACTGAGCCAAATTCCTTTATTCCAAAACCCAAATTCAATTTATTTTCTCATGAATCAATCATACCTTCAATTATATTCACAAATATAGATTAAATCTACAATCATCAAGCCAAACCAAAATCATAAAAAAGAATGCCTATAGGTGTACAGTAGCCAACTCTAGAAGAAAGCATAGCAAACTTACATCTTTCATAAGTGGTGTATCCTAACGTGTGAGAACCAACGAACCTATGGTGTATCCATCATCATGAGTGGTATATCCATTAGTATAGTGAGAACCAACCAACCTAAGGTGCCCATCGGCATGCAATGATCAACATTAAAAGAAAGCGTGTAGCTTACAACTTTCCAAGCAAAACTGATCATTGGGATAGTCTATCATCAGTGGGACATATGTTATCTAACCTAAAGCGACTATTAAGTAAGGAGCCCCGAGGAAGGACTAGACCCAGACTTGAAGCAGTCAAGAGGGAAGGAGCCGCTAAGGGACTTATCCCAAACCTGAAATATACTTAGCCCAATCAGTGCATGAAGGTTAATAGAAGAAGAAAGCATAGCAGACTCCCATTCTCTTAAAAGAAGCAAACATGAGGTAGCTTACTAGCCATAAAGTAAGGCCTACCAAACTAACAAGGTCTCATCTATGTGGAGTGGCCAAGTAAGGAAGGAAAACATAGCAGACTTACATCCTCCATAGCAAGAAGGCCACTGGATGATAAACTAGCAGGGTAGAACATCAGACTTACCTAGAGCAGCTACTGAGTGAGTGCCGCTGGGGGCATTATCTCAACTCAGAGTAACCCGCAGGCATCTCTCCTCCAAACCTTTAAGCTCTTCTAACCGTAACTTGGAGTTCTACTTTGTTGTGATCTTGCTACCCACAGCTATCCTTAGTGATGGGAGTTGAACTTATAATGGTAGAATGGCTTCGGATCCATACACTAACGAGAAAAAAGTAGACTGAGTTTGAGTTCTATATGTGGTGCGGTAGGCCCATAAGGCTTCAACTAACTGCTCATGCCCCTATCACTTATTATTGTTGAGCATCTTCTTTAGTATTTAGATGAGAGTTTTCTTGAAGGCTTCTGCTAAGCCATTTTCCCTCTGGTAGTTGATAGTATAATATCTCCAATCTATGCTATGTTTATGGGCAAAGTTGTTGATCTCTTTGAATGCATCATTATAAGATATAATTCATCAAGGCACTCCAAACTTTTATATGATATAGTTCCTAGAAAACTATAGCACATGCTGAGTTGTGACCTTTCTGAGTGAAATCACCTTCGTCCATTCAAAAAAGTAGTCAGTAGCAGCTAAGATGAACTAGTGACCCTTGGAAGAAGGAGGATCAATCGTACCCACTATATCGGCACCCCCAACACTCAAATGGCCATGAGGTTGATGTAGGATATAAAATGTTGTGTGGTTGGTGTAGGACCACACCATGTATTTAACATTGGTGGAATCACCTAGCCATATCCATGAAATCTTTGATCATTGATGGCTAATAGTATCCTAGTCTCTTCACCTTAGCTTTCAACTTCAGACCAGATTGGTTGGCTCCATAAAATCTTGAATGTACCTCGGTCATGATCTTACGGGCTTCGTGCTTGTCTAAATAATGTAACCCTATATGAATGAAAGACCACTGGTATAAGACACCATCCACAAGAGCATAGGAAATTGCTCTATACTTCATGTACTAAGCTTGGGACTTTTCTTAAGGTAGTTTTCCTTTATTTAGGTAATCTATGAATGGTTGCATCCAATCTAACTCCGCATCCTTCTTGGCAATGGAAACCTCCCCTTCAAGAGAGTATTTTTTGATGAGTTCAATATAAATAAGGAATAAGACTTGTCTATTTTGGACCTTTATTAAGATGGACTCATCCTCCAGACATGCCAACTCCTTGGAAAACTTGGCTAAAGCATACATTATGGAATTCTCTCCTCGAGGAATCTTATAAATGGTAACCTTTGGGATTTGGGCTAACAACTCTATGGTGAACTTGTGGTAGAAATGGAGCTTGGGCTTTATAACCTTATAGGACCCAATGATATGGTTAATAACTAGTAGAGAATACCCAAAAATATTGATGTTCTAGATGCTTAGAGTAACAGCTAACTCTAGACTGGAAGTCAGAGCCTCATATTCAGCTTCATTGTTGATGCAAGGATTGGATAGATGATATGAGAATCTCATCATATTGTGGTCCAGAGTTAAAAGAACTATTCTTACCCCTGCCTTTCTTGTAATAGTAGATTGTGATTCTTCTCTTCTTTGAGAGGAAGTCGCACCATAGAAGTACATCTCCCAGTAGTGAATGATAGTATCCCCTAAGTTCATGATTTTTTCATCGGGGAGATCATCACTAAGCAGAGAGTCACCAAGAAGTGGGCATGCCGCTAAGAAATCCACTAACATTTATCCTTTCTTCATATGATGGGGTACTAAAGTAGTGTCAAATTGTGAGAGTATCATGGACCGTCGTGCCAACTGTCGGGATAGAATTGGCCATGTCATGAGATACTGTAGTGGATTGATCCTAGAGATTAAGTTTACCTTATGAGGAAGAATGTAGTGTTGTAGCTTTTGGTATGTAAAGATTAAAGCTAGGCAATGCTTCTTATTGGGTGAATAATTAACCTCAATAGAGATTAGATGATGGCTAAGGAAGTAGAGTGCATTTTCATTCCCTTCATCATTAGCTTAGACCAATAAAGCACCAAGGGAGTCATCTAATGCAGCAGTGTAAAGTATGAGTGGCTTGCCCAGGATAGGGGTTGCTAGAACTGACGGCATTATCAGGTAATGCTTGATGTCTTCAAAGGCATGCTCACACTTTTCATCCCACTTGAACTTTATGTCCTTTTTCACAAGGGCTAAGAATGACTGACATCTTCCCGGTAGGTTGGATATAAAGCATCTTAGATACGCCAACTGCCTTTGGAATGATCTGAATTGAGTTAAACTTTTAGGTGGAGGCATTTCTAATATTGCCTTGATCTTCTTCAAATTGATTTTGATTCTGTAGTGTCAGACAACAAACCCAATGAATTTCCCTGAAGCTACTCTGAATGAACACTTCAGGGGATTCATTTTGAGGTTAAATTGTCTTAACTATTTAAAAACTACTATCAAGTCAAAGAGATGGTCATCCTTTTCTATACTTTTGACCACAAGATCATTGACATAGCACTCAACTTGATGACGAATGAGTTCGTCAAAGATTTGAGTCATAGCCCACTGGAATGTAGCAACATCATTTTTAAGGCTAAAAGGCATGACATTATAGCAATAGATTTTGATCGAGGTTCTAAAAGCAATGTTTCTTTCATCTTAAGGGGCCAACTTTATTTGGTTATATCAAATTGAGCCATCCATGAAAGAGAAGACTGCATGAGATGAGACAATGTCCACCATCAGCTTCAGGATTGGTAGTGGAATTTTTTTTTGGACATGCCTTAATTAAATCCTTAAATTTGATGCATATGTGAATTTGGCAATTCTTTTTCTTAATTGGGACAATGCTAGCTAACCAGGTAGGGCCTTATTTAAATCTCTAAAATTGATGCATATGTGAATTTGGTGATTCTTTTTCTTAACAAGGATGACACTGGCTAAACAAGTAGGGTATTTTTCTTTCCAGATGATGCTAGCATCGATTAGTTTCTTGACTTCAGAAATGACTGTTGTTCTATGTCTAATCACATGCGTCTAGAAGCTTGCTTAATAGGTTTAGTAGTAGGCTCTGTTGTTAGTTTATGGACCGCTACATTAGGAGCCAATCCAGGCATCTCTTCATAACTCAGTGCAAAGTTGTACTTAAACTCAATTAATAGCTTAAGTCATTGGTTTACATTTCATTCAACAAAGAACTGATGTATGTCGGGCGTGGATCTTCCTCTATTCCTAATTGATTTCTTTGAGCTCGTCAATGGTTGACTTGATCTCTCCTTTGAACTTTGGTGGTGTACCTTTAACTTCAAAATCATCTGAATCAACTGAAATTTTTAAGCACAGCTCCTCATAAGAGTTAATATGATTTGAAAAGACCTTATCAAATTCCAAATGATTGGTGATGACCAAGCAGTAATCGTCATCATCGACTGGACCTACTGTATCGAATTCTAGTCCCAATCTTGATTGGGAGCTTTTGCATTTGTTCTTCTATATTCTTTCAAAGTAGTCTGACCTGTGCTTTGACCAAGTATGTGGGATTAAATCTTTCTTTGCAAAATTATAAACACAAGGCAAGTGCCAATCAAAATGCAATTCTATTAAATCTTTATATGAATCATCCCCAAGTTCTACATCAACTTCTTGACTTGAGGATGATGCTCCCAAAAAGAACCTCTGAGTCTTCACACCTGTGGATGACTTAGGGGATTTTTTAACTACCAAACCCTTAGCTTTTTGAGAGGAAAGTAGGGTTAAAGCTAAGGTTCCCAACTGATGCCTAACTATTTTGCATATAGACTTGGATACACTTATGCTTTGCTTTGGAGCCCAATCTTCATCACTATCTAGCTCAACTATCACCTTGAAAGGAATCTATTGCTGAGAAGAGCTTGCTGGTGTGCTAACCATTTAAAACTCATCCTATGAACTAGATTCTATGTCTATATGGATAGCAAGTGTACTCCTAGTAGCTGGGACATATTTTATATTGGGTGGCCAATAAGAAGGTTTTTCACCCAAGGACATAGCCAAATCTTAATCCAAATCAAATCAAACTCAATTGATTTTCTCACAGATAAATAATATTTTCAATCATCTTCACAATTTTAAATGAAATATACATTTAAATCATCAAAACTAAATCAAACCAAATCAAAATCTAAACCTAAGCCACATGACCCAACTCCATGGACTTAGCCAAATTCCTTCATTCCAAAACCCAATATTCAATTGATATTCTCATGAATCAATCATAGCTTCAATCAAATTCACAAATATAAATGAAATCTATAATCATCAAGCCAAACCAAAATCAACCTAAGTCAAACCCAACTTAACTTGAAATGTTCAAATGAACCAAAACTCATTTGAACCTAAGCAACTTGTAATTGAATTTATACATTAGTCCCAAATCCATATATAAACTCAACTAAATCAAACCAACTAAACCCAATTGGTTCACTTGACCCAAAGTGGCCAATTCAACCTATATGAGCCAAGTTTTAATCCAACTCAAATTGGATTGAACCAAGCCCATCAAAACCTTATATAAACTCAACTAAATCAAACTCAACCCAAAATCAAGCCAACTAAACCCAATTAGTTCACTTGACCTAAAGTGGCCAATTCGACCTATTTGAGCCAAGTTTTAATCCTATCCAAATTAGATTGAACTAAGCCCATGAAAATCTCCCATCATGATTATTGATCACCCTAGGTTGATCAATTATCATAAATTGGGTCAAACTAAGCCAACTTGGTCATTTAACCAAGTCAACGCCTTAACCTATATGAACCCAAACTAGCCAAATTTTAACCTAAGCCAAATCCCTTGAAATTAATGATTCATACCAAATCAAAATCAATATTTGAATCTAACTTGACCTTCATTTGAGTCAAACCAAACCCAATTGGACCTTCTGACCCAAGTTGACCCAAATTGAGCTAAAGACCAAACTAGGTCAAAACAACATATAAACTAAATTGATTGCAAACCAATGGCTCAAGTTCATTCTAAATTGATTGTTGAACTTGACCAATGCCATGATTGGACCCAATTCAACCCAATTGACTTACTTAGCCCAAATTAACCTAAAGGTTAAAGTTGGCCTAAATCAAAACCAAATCTAAATTAATTGAAACCAAAGCCTACAATCATCTTCAATTGGTCAACTAAACCTAAACCAACACCCAACCCAAGATAATTGGGCCAATTTGGTCAAATTGGTCAACTTAACCCATTTGACCTAAATGAAATCAAATGAGCCAAAATCAAATCTAAGCCAAACTAAACCAAACTAATCAAACCATAACATCTCAAATGATCATATGAACTTGACCCAACCCTTTATTTGACCCAAGTTGACCAATTGGTCAACTTGACCCAACCTAACCCAATTTAACCTAAATGAGTCAAATTGAGCCAAACCTGACCAAATCAACTCCAATTGACTTGATATTTGGGCTAAACCACTTTTGGCTCATTTAAAATATGTCTAAATCAAATCCAATGTAAAATGATCATTCTACTCTTAAGGCAAGGGCATCACATGAGTTAAATCACCCATGTATGTGGTCACTTCCATTCCTTGGCCACTTGGTACTCTCCCAATGGTCCACCTAAGCTCCTAGGACACTGCCCAACCTAACCCATGAGGTGGTTAGGTCAGCCATGACCAATGGGAGGTGAAATCACCTCACCCTCCCCATTGGAGCATTTGAAACCCATCGGAAACCTATGACTCCTCCTTGGCAACCACCTTCACACCTTCAATCAACCAAGCTGATCCAACTCACCTCCTCCCTGCCACCCATGACTCCCTGAGATGGTTAGATAACATCTAGAGCCAAACCTAATCCTAATGTTCGATCAAGATGGAGTGGGGTATACAACCCCTCATTTCCACTCAAACACACACCAAAATCATTCCTCATAGCCCCTGTGATGATTAGCCCTAAGCTCCCAAGCTCGTTCCTTGATCAAAAAATGCCATTCTCACCCATCAGGACACTCCCATTTCTGACCTAACTTCCCTATTTCTACATTAAACTCAAATTAACTTTGCTTGCACCTTCCCTAGGCCTCGTTGAGCAAGAACAAATCATCTCCCAAGCTTCCTGAGCATTAGAAGTGGGACTTTGATCTAAGTTGAGCTCTAAATCATCAGTTCATGGCCTTTTGAATGAACATCATGGAATTGATCCAATTACTTTTCTATATGGCTTCATCTCTACTAGATTAATATTCTCTAATTGTTCAAGCCACTAGTCTTGAGCTCCACTGATGTATGCTTCCAAAATTGATCCTTAGGCAAAAAGGGGTTGGAGGTTTTTGAAGAAAACTTGCATCTCGTGTGATCTTGATCTTTACATCCCCTCTGATCGATGTTGTGAAGGTGTGGGATCCTTTTGGAGTTGATCCGAGCTCGCTTGACAAGCAATGGCGAACTACATTCTCCTCACATGTTAGATCATGCACTATCCATTCTACATGATCAAAATGGACGGTCGTGATTAAATTGGCTAGATCGATCTGATTTAATCCTATTAAGCTATGAGATTAATCATAGCCATCTGATCTTGATTGGATGGCGGATGAGAAAGCGCGTTCACTGCCTTGACGTAGGCACTGAGTTAGATAAGTTTTAAGTAGCCAATCCCACTGTGTAATGTGAAAAGTGCACCGCATCATCGTACCACATGACATCAATAGGATTAGGCTTTGATTAGACTTAATTAATTATTTTTAATGGCTGAAACTTCAAAAAATTATAAAAAATCATACAGAAATTAAAAAAATGCTAATAAATACTCATTTTATAGGTATTTTTAAGGATAATTAATTAAACATGATCTTAACTAATTTTTAATAGTAATTAAGGTTTAATTAATGTTTAATAATAAAATTTATTAGCTTAATTACTCCTTAATTACTTGAATAATTAATCCCTAATTTTGTGGAATAATTTAATGGGATGACCTCTACCTCCCATGATTTTCTTGCGATTTATTGCTCACTTAATTTAAAATTTTGACTAATTAAACCTTAACTACTCTTTTAAGTTAATTAATCATTAAAATTAAACCCATGAACAGTAATAAATTGGATAATTATGTTTTTTAATCATTGTTCAACAGAAAGTGAACTAAGGAATAAGATTGCGACCCCTTTCCTTAGTTCATTTCACCCTTTTTCTAAAATTAAATTAATTAAATCACTTAATCAAATTGAAATCATAATCACATCAGACCTTAATTAATTAAATCATGGGGTAGATCTTTAGGTGTTTAATAACCTGAAGGAATTTAATGAAATTATGGTTAGTCCACATGTGTGGGAAAAAAATAAGAGTAATTAATTAAGTCCTTTAATTTAATTAACAATTAATCATGAGCCAAATGCATTAGGCCCCTTTTATTTTCTAGGATCATTGCAAGTTTATTTTCCATACATATCATGTTGGCTTGTAATTATTTAGTTAATTACATTAAAGTGACATAGGTAAGGCTAATTAATTCATCTAACTAAGTGTTCAACTTAATTAACCCATAAAATTAACTTAATTACATTTTCTTAAATTAAATCAAATCACTAATGTGGGAATGGGTTTAAAATAATAAGTTATGATTTCTCTTCTCCTCTTTAAATCAAATCAAATCCATAACTTAATTAATAAAGAAGCTTTGGTTCGCTTTAAATAATCTTATTTGATTTGAATGTCCTTAAAAACTAGTTTGGTTGAATGAATCACATGCTTATATTTGACTGTCCTCTTTCCAATCATGTTAAATTTGGTATGTCATTTGAATTCATGCATCCATCTTTTCAAAATCAAGTAAAATAAAATGGATTTTTTTATGTAAGCATGTGTTGATTTAATTTAATATATGTGTGGCTATTATCACTATTAAAAATATATTTTCAAAAGCTTATAAATGAATAATAATATGTGTTATGATGCTAGTTATAAATACATAAGAAATGCATGTTCTTATAGCTTAAGTATGAATGTTGAGTTCTCTTTCCTCTATTCATGTGTTGATAAGATTGAATGGTAATGGATATATATCGACATCTTGGGAACTCGAGGCTTTTTAGCCCCAAGGAGGTCATTTATTACCCCACTTCCCAACAACACATACCCATTTGATTTCATTCATATGTATGTCAACATTAATTTGGATAGAGCTTTAATTCATATATATAAATGATTCAATCAAACAAAACATACAATCTTTGCATGATTTTCTTGCCCTCATTTATGTATACATCCATGTGTGTCAAAGAAAAGCAAGTATATAATCTGGACATCCCGGGAATACGAGGCTTTAGTTAGCTCCAAGGAGGTCAATTGATTACGTCACTTCCCTAGTTTAACATTGACATATACTTGCCTATATCTTTGTACATGTATATGATTATGTGATTAGTGAATGAAAATTGTATTTTGCATTAAAATTGCATGCATTCATAATTGACTAAGTGGTTGAATTAATTATCCATATGATTTGGAGCCTACGTTCTATATTCATGTATACATATGCAAATGGGTATATAGTTTAGACATCTTGAGAATATGAGGCTTTAGCTAGCTCCAAGGAGATCATTTGATTACTTTACTTCCCTAATTTAACAATGGCACATGCGTATTTAATTTCATTCTTATGTCCTTTTTGTAAAATAATTTGGATAAAGTTTTAAATTAATATGTTTAAATAATTCAATCAATTAAAATATAAATTCTAAACATACACATACATTCATCATTTAAGTGTGATAAAATATGTTACATGTATAGATACACTTAGGATTAAATCATATGTTACATGATGATGAAAGGAATGATTTAATATGTGTCATGTGGTAGTAATTCAATTAAATTAATCTTAAGATGCCTTTTAATTTGAATAGGATTATTTTAAGTGAACCAAAACTTATGATTAATTAAATCATTTAATAAGCCATTCACTAAAGAGAACTAAATCAAATTAATATACTTTAGAAAGTGACTTAAGGTAGGGATGAAAGAGGGCAATCCTTTTTTTTCCTCTCTTTATAACACTTAGTTGCTAAGTGTAATCAAATGAAACAAAAGAAAACATAAATTAAAATTCTCAAATCAATTAAACTACTTCAAGTGAAATCAACCTTTCATGTTAAATTGAATCCTTCAACACTTAGAATACTAATGCCCAATAAAGACTTACACAAGCCTTAATACACACATTAAAATTAAGCCACCACTTCTAGCTTTAATTTAGGATGGTGTATGATGTGATTTATGTTTTGTTTTATGATGTATTATTTTAGATTGGATGTTAGGGTGTATACTTCAGAAACTAGATGATAGACCAATATTAGGCTAATCATATTTTCTGCAGGGGATTATGCTTAAGGGATGCTTAAAAATAAATGTGAATGCTATTTTTGTAGGTTGCTTAAATCCTTAAGCATAATCCAAGCTAGGGCAGGTGGGCTTAGTAAGACAATTTATTCTATCTTGTAGAGGTAAACTCTTATGTCCACCTGTCGCTTAGATTTAGGTCATGCTTTAGTGTGTACTAAAGCTCTCTAGATTTACGATCCGTGGTGGCTATTTCCTTTGGGCTATGAGCATAAATCCTCACCTCTTAGGCATTCCCACAATATTGTGCTGGTGGATTATAAGCCTTAGTAATCTAATTAGATTTCAACTCAAAACATATAATGTAAAGAGGCGGTTGTGCTCGACCATCCCTAGGAGTAAGTCTTCATCGCTAAATGTAACTCCTAAGATGTCTTTCAACTAGCATGCCTCCTCTTTAATAGCGGTCAGCTGAGCTAAGCATATCTCTAGATCAAGTAGGGCTTTGATTAGAGATTCCCTCATCTCTTTGGATAATACAAAGGAGTTGTATATGCTTAACTTAGCTAGAAACTTTCTAAGGTGAGCTAGGATATTGTAATCATATCTAGCTTAGTCCTCCACAAGCATATCCATGGGTGGAGCATCCTATGGAGGGGCTATCTGCTCACTAGAACCAATGACTTGCTTACCTTTATCTTGAGCTGCTACCCTAGGAGGTAGAATTTTGCTACTGTGTAGGTTTACTTTGGTGACTTCTTGGAATGATGAGCTCGTGAAAAATTTTACCTTCTTATCGAGCATACCTATAGCTTCTTCTATGAGATCCTCAGAGTCACTTGACTCCAAGTAAATCTCAAGAGGTGAACCTAATTGATTCAGAGAAGGATAGTCTGACTCTGAATCACAAAGGAAAGGATCAAAACTACTAGAGCTATTATTTTTATGTAAACTCAAAGAGCTTTCAATAGGAATAAAATCAAGAGCATAAGAAGTAGACAATATATAAGTAGAATCAGCTTTCATCATTAATTTCTTTTTGGGTGAAGGTACATGATATAAATCAAGTAATGTAAGTGGAGTAAGGGATTTAGTGTCTTTATCTGCAAATACAATGCTTGTGCCTGTAGAAGAGGAGCTAGTAGAAGTGGTGGTAGTTACAATAGTGGAGGGAGTACTGGACTCGGATGGTCGCTACATTACTGGACTATCCCAGGCAAGTATGGTGAGCTGTTGCTGCTATTAGGCTGTCATTCTCCCCGAGTTGTCCTTTGTAACTAACAAAACTTCTTCAATGTTGAGGTTTGAGCTACTTCAGACACCTGCAGGAAAGCTTCTTGATCTTATAAAAGATCTTCTTAGAGGTTCGAGATAGGGAGATATCCTAACCTTCTTTGGTCTTAAGAGGATCACAAGTATCCCCAAGGATTACTCCAATAGAACTGGATGGTTACTCTAATAAGTATTCCTTAGGGATAACTATGGCTACCAACTTATAGCTGTGCTCAAGCTAGTCCTTAAAAGCGTACAATCCTCTAAGACATGGCCTAACATGTGGTGGTAGCGGCAATAACTAGGATCATCACTTTTACCCACTTCCTCTGGCCTCTTAGCCTCTAGTAACTAAAACTCAAGTATCTTTAAGAGATTTTTAAATATTTTCTTAACTACCTCCCTCTTGAAATAATATCCTTATTCAATCTATCCATAAGAGTAGGTGGAAAGTAGCTACCTAGTGATGTATATGAATATCATCGGGTAGGCTATTGAGGTGGTGAAAATGGTCGTTGTGGCTACTATGGTGGCCGGTGTGATGGCCGAGGTGGTGGAAGAGGAGGTTTCAAAGGAGCCACCGTGGTCTCTCATCAACTCAGTTGGATGCTTCCTTTGCCAACCGACAACCGTCTCCCCGACTTCTCAAACACCTTCTACTTGGCCTAGATGATTGGGAAAGGGCAACTGCCTAGCTTCCTCTGTTGATTAATTTTGAATATTTTGATGGTAAATCCCTTAAGAATGAAGGCGACTAGGCCATGGATATTCTTGAGAAGAATCTCAATAGCATGTTGTTCAAATAATTGTGATTCGCATTTCATGCTCAGGTTGTGCCACCTGAGAATGTAATCAACAAGGGACTCATTGAGTTTTTGTTTCTCTATAATGAGATCACCTACAGCCACCCTATGTTGAGCTCTAGCAAACCTCTTCATGAAGAGATGCTCCAACTCAGCAAAAGTCTTCACCAAACTATTAGTGCCTTGATACCAATCAAATGCAACACCGATATAATGAAAAAAAGGAAAGAGGATTGTCCATTGTTGCAATCTAAAGTGTGTAATGTTATAGTGGGTTTCTACTACCATCGAAGGTCTTGAAGGATGGTGGCACAAAACCCTAAATAAAATAAAATCTAAATAATAACCTAAACTTAAAAAATAAACCTAAAAAAGAAAACCTAAAAATAAATAAAAAAAACCTAAACCCTAAACTTAAAAGAAAAAAACCTAAACCTAAAATAAACAAAATAAAATAAACATAAACCTAAACTAAAATAAATAAAACCTAAACCTAAACCTAAAATGAACTAAACCTACACCTTAAACTAAATAAAATAAAATAAACTAAAAACAAACCTTAAAATAAAACCTAAAAAAAAACCAAAACCTAAACCGTAAACTAAAAAAAAAACCAAAACCTAAAATAAAAAAAAAATAAAATAAAACTAAACCTACAACAACAACAACATCAACAAGCCTTAATCCCACTAGGTGGGGTCGGCTACAATAAACTAAAATAAATAAAACCTAAACCTAATGCTAAAATAAACTAAACATAAACTAAATAAAATAAAATAAAGTAAAAAATAAACCTAAACATACATGAAAAAAAACCTAAAAATAAACTTAAAATAAAAACCTAAAACTTAATCCTAAAAAAATAAAATAAAAATATAAACATAATCCTAAAAAAAACCTAAACCTAAAACGTAAAATAAAAATAAAACTACACTAAAAAATAAACATAAACCAAAACCTAAACCTCAAAAATAAATAAAAATTAAAAACCAAAACTAAAATAAATAAACCTAAAATAAATATAATAAACTAAATAAAAATAAAATATAAATATAAAGAAAAATAAAATATAAAAAAAACTAAAATAAATAAATAAATAAACTAAAAAAGCCGAAACTTACTAGTTTACTTAATTCAAGAAAAAAATCTAAACTTTAAACCCTAAACCCTAAACCCTAAATCTAAAACCCTAAACCCTAAACCCTAAGATTAATCCTAAACCTACAACCATAAACCCTAAACCCCAAACACTAAGAATAATAAACCTAAATAAAATAAAAACTAAATAAAATCATAAACCTACAAAATAAACCTAAAAATAAATAAAAAATAATACCTAAACCTTAAACTAAAAAAAAATCTAAACCTAAAATAAAATAAAATAAACAAAATAACATAGACCTAAACCTAAAGTAAAATAAACTAAAATAAAATAAATAAATCCTAAACCTAAACCTAAAATACACTAAACATAAACCTAAACCTAAATAAAATAAAATAAAATAAACTAAAAATAAACCTAAATCTAAACTAAAAAACCAAAACCTAAAAATAAACCTAAAATAAAAACCAAAAACCTAAACCTAAAAATAAAATAAAATAAAAACCTAAACTTAAACCTAAAAATAAAAATAAAACCTAAACCTTAAAAATAATATAAAAAAAACTCAACTAAAAATTAAACCTAAATTTAAAAAATAAACTAAAATAAAAAACCTAAACTAACATAAATAAACCTTAAATAAATAAAATAAAAATAAAAAATAAACCTAAATAAGATTAAAAAAATAATATAAACAAAATTAAATAAAAAATAAACTAAATAAACCTAAACTACAGTTTATTAAAAAAAAAATCCTAAACCTAAATCTTAAACCCTAAACCCTAAACCATAAACCCTAAACCCTAAACCCTAAACCTATAAACCCTAAACCCTAAAACCTAAACCCTAAACCTAAACCTAAATCCCTAAACCCTAAACCCTAAACCCTACCTACAACCTAAACCCTAAACCCAAACCATAAAACCATAATAAACTAAACTAACCTCCTAAACCCTAAATCTAAACCAAAGCCTAAACTATAACTTAAATCCTAACCTAAACCCAAACTAACCTAAAACCTAAACCCTAAACTAAACCTAAACTAAGAATGGCGAACCTGACGCCGTAACATCACAACCAGATCTAGATCTAAGAGGAAAGTATTAGACATCGAGTGGTGGTGGGGATATAAAGGTGGTGGAGGTGGGAGTGGTGGTAGTGGTGGTTATGGACATTCGTGGTGGCTGAGAGAGATTAGGGATATGATGGTGGATCATGCTACCCAAGAGTCGAGGTGATTCATGGGAACCGTGAAACTAAAGAACACCTGATTTGCTATGGAATTGTCTTTAGAGACGATTCTATTTAGGATTTTGATTTGCTCTATGGGTGCTCATTTTTTTATTTATGTCGCTTGTGCTCCAAGAAAACGAGTTCTACTTGGTTGATGAAATCGAAAAGAACAAATGTTGAATTTGAATTTATTCTCTGTTAAAATAAAATTTAAACCTTAGAACCTAAACCCTAAACTAAAACTTAAACCAAAAACCTAAACCTTAAACCCTAAACCCTAAACCCTAAACCCTAAACCCCAAACCCTAAACCTAAACCCTAAACCCCAAACACTAAACTCTAAACCATAAACCCTAAACCCCAAAAAACTAAGAACCTAAACCTAAACTAAATAATACCTAAAAAATAAAATAAATAAATAAACCTAAACCAAAACCTAAATTAAAAAATAGAAAACCTAAATAAAATAAAAACTAAACCTAAAATAATGATAAAAAAACCTAAAATAAAATAAAATAAAATAAAAACTATATAAAAACCTAAACCTAAAACATAAACCTAAAAATAAATAAAAAATAAAACCTAAACCTTAAACAAAAAAACCAAAATGAATAATAAAAATAAAATAAAATAAACCTAAATCTAAACTAAAATAAAAAAACCTAAACCTTAAACTTAAAATAAACTAAACTAAATAACAAAATAAACATAAATAATAATATAAAATAAAATAAACTAAATAAACATAAACCTACCAATTTACTTAATTAAAAAAAATTCCTAAACCCTAATCCCTAAACCCTAAACCCAAAACTTGCAACCCTAAAACTAACCCTAAACCTACAACCCTAAACCTACAATCCTAACCCTAAATTCTAAACCTTAAATTTGTAAACCCTAAACCGTAAACCTTAAACCATTAACCTTAAACCCTAAATCATAAAACCCTAAACTCTAAACCCTAAACCCTAAACCCTAAAACCCTAAACCCTAAACCATAAACCCTAAAACCTATAACCCTAAACTCTAAACCACAAACCTTAAACCCTAAACCCTAATCCCTAAACTAACGATAAACCCTAAACCCTAAACTAACCCTAAACCCTAAGAATGGACAAAACCTTAATGCAGGAACATCACTGTCAACTAGGCTAACTCTAGATCTGGCGGTGGAGGCAAAAGTGGTCAGACCAATGGTGGTTATAAAGGTAGGTGGATCGACATAGGTTACAACCATGGTGGAGGTGGAGGGAGAGATTGGAGATATGATGGCAAATCCTACTACTCAAGAGGTGGGGGTGGTTCTGATGGGAATTAGAGAAATCGAAGAACGGTCGATTCGATCAGGTGGTTATCAAATTGTGTCTTTACAATAGAGACGGTTCTACTTATTGATTTGCTATGTGGGTTTTGATCTATGCCATAACTTGTGTCTTAGAAAATGTGGGGTGCTATTAGGTTGACGAAATAAAAAAGAATAAATGTTGAATCTCAATTTATTCTCCATTAAAAAAAACTTAAGCTCTAAAGCCTAAACCCTAAACCCTAAATCCTAAATTAAAACATAAACCCTAAACATAAAACCTAAACCCTAAACACTAAACAATAAAAACCCTAAACCCTAAACACTAAACCCTAAAACCTAAACCCTAAACCCTAAAGCCAAAACCCTAAACCTTAAAACCCAAAACCCACAACTATAAACCCTTAACCATAAACCATACAACCCCTAAACCCTAAACCCTAAACCCAAAATTGAAATCCCTAAACTAACCTTAAACCCTAAACTAACCCTAAACACTAAACCTTAAACCTTAAGCTAACCCTAAACCCTAACCCTAAACCTTGAATAAATATGTCATTAGGATTAGATCAAAAGAATGACTTAATCCTAACATAGTTATGGTGGCTAAAGAAAATGTCTTCAAGAGGCTTTCCCTTGATTGTTAGAGATTTCAATACCCCAAATCCTATCCCTAAATCATATTATATTACCATATATTATAATGTAATGTAGCATCATATATTTGAGCATGTAGGGATGTATTTATGGATGTTATATTTTTTTTTTAATGTTTTAGTATATTATGGAATTATTCCTATAGTCTATATTAATATAAATCATAAAAATATTGATTTAATAAGATGATGAAACTTGTTAAATTTGAAATAGTAATTTGGTTGTAGTACCAAAGGTGTGCTACGCCACTTGTAGTCTAAAAAGTAAGATTTTATGTTCAAAATAAATATGATATGTTGTAGCATAGTATAACATCATATATCATAATATTTTGTTTTGTACATTTTAAATTCTTTTAGTATTTTACAATCATGCAGTCGAGCCTATACTAATGTTATTTATAAAAATGTTGATTTAGACTTTAAAATGGTGGAATTTGGCCAAATTCATAATAGGTATAACCTGGCATCATAATATATTATTTCAATTTAAAATATGTAAGTGGCTAAAATATATAGTTTTTTATTGTTTAGACTAATTTTATAATTTTTTATCTTAAGCAATCCTTTATGGTGTGATATGCAATATAATATAATGTAATATGTTATAATGTATTATAATATAGGATGCCATACCATAGTGTAGTTTCATGCATTATAACGTACTATTGTGTATTACAACTTGTTGTTTATCATATTTTAGTTTGTTATAGTATGATGTAGTAGAGTTTGTACTAGTATAATTCATAAAAATATTGATTTGTTGGTCGAGATAATGGATTTGGCCAAAATTAAGGTAAGTTTTAGGGAACATCATTGGGGTGTGCTATGGTGTGTCTTTTAATCAAAAGAATGAAATTCTGCATCTAAAATAAATGTTCATTTTTCAACCAAATTTTATAAATTTTTTTGTTAAAGTGATTGATTTTAAGGTGTAATGTAAGATAATATATTATATGAATGCATATTAAAATATAATGTACATAATAATATAACTTCACATTTATATGAATGTAGGTGTGTTACTAAATACTGTACATTTTAGTATATTTTACTTTGTTATAATACATTCGGGTCAAAATCACAAAAAATGTTAATTTGAAGGTTGAGATGGAAGAATTTGGCCAAATTCACGCACACACCAAGAACAACAAAAATTATGCTATTTTGTATTTCTAATAGAAAAATAACAATTTTACATAAAAAATGAACATTATTCATATTTTGAGAAAATTTTGTTATTTGTTCCTTTTATTTTAATGAGGAGTAATGTTAGACAATATATTATATTATAGTAAATTATAATATAACATCATATAATATATAATATAGTGTTAATTCACACTATAATATATTTAGCATGATATTGTATAATTGAGCTTTGCACCATCACAAATCATAAAATGTTAATTATAATGTTAAGATGATGTAATTTTAATGAATACATTATTAGGCTTTTGGTTGAAGTATTAAAGGTGTGCATAAGAGAAGAAATAAGATTTGAAGAGAATTCCATGTGAAGGACATGGAGGGAGATCCATTAGGGGATCAGACTTGACATTTGAGGGGTCTATGTCGAGGGAATAGAGGAAGAAAATCTGCTAGAGATAAGGTTTGAATTTGATTTGATTATATGATTTATGGAAAGAGGATCCACTTGGGATAAGAATCTATAATCCACCAAGGATTAAGATTGAATTGACTTTAATTTGTTTTATTTTAATTGATGTGGAGGCATGTCTGTTAGAGATATGGGCTTGAGTCCACTAGGGATTAGGCATATGAACCTTCCACTAGAAAAGCAAGTTTGGGCTATTTGCTAGGGATTGGGATTTGAGTTTGATTTTATAGATTTGTTTGAGGATGTATCTGATGGGGATAAGAGTTTGATTGGATTTCTTTGATTTAGACTCTATTGGAGGAGTTGGTTTAATTTAGCTCCACTAGGTAGGTTGGTATGAATTTGATTTGTTTGCTTGACGTATTTATTTAATAATTGGGGCTACACTGGGGAGAAGGGTGTGATTTAACTCCACTGGGGTAAATTAGATTTGGTTTAATTTAATCTGAGTTAATGTGTGGACCATGTTGGTGTGTAATGGACCTAGTGAGAAGGAGCTATATCATCCTTGACCTACCTTAGGTTTACAAATCCAAACGGATAGTCTATCGGCTATGGGGTAGAGCTAACTAACCTAAGGGGTTGCCTTTCGGTGTGCAATGGCTATGCTAAGAAGAAGGCATAGCAAACATACATCTTTCAAAGGGAACAACAAGGGTGACTTGGATGCACAACAAATTGAACTCGACCTAGGCTACTATGAGTAAATGTATGGGGACTTATGTCAACTCAAAAGTAGTTAGGATTAATTTTATCTTAGTTTCAAATGATTTTATATGGTTTATTTGGTTTAGTTTGATCTTGAATTGAGGGCATATCCACTAGGGATGAGATCTTCAAATTTGATAGATTTAATTTATGGACCATGTGTGCAATGGACCCAGAAGGGATATATCAAACTTATCTTATCTCAGATTTACAAATCCAAATGGATTTTCTATTGGCCATGGGGTAGAGCTAGCCAACCTAAGGGGTTTCTTTTTAGTGTGCAATGACTGTGTTAGGAAAAAGGTATAGCAGACTTATATCTTCTAAAGTAGGGAACAACTGCTGGGGTGACATGTTGGTAGCACGACAAATCGAACCCGACTTAGGGGCAACTGCTGAGTGCATGTCACTGGGGACTTATATCAAGTCAAGAGTTGTCAAGTGATTCTTGTAGGGAGTTTTGTTGACACTGCCTAAAGATAGAGTACCATCTTGGGAAAAGGTACCACTAGGGGGTGTCATCCTAATCCATAAGTGAATATATATTTTGTTTATATATTTGTGTGGACACTGTTGGTGTGTGAGTGACCACACTGAAAGGGGCTATGTCAGCCTTGACCTATCTCAAATTTACTGGATCAAAGGAGAATATGCACATCCACAAGAAAGATTCTCCAACTACAAGGGTGGTTACTAGAAAAATGGAAATGTCAAATCTGATAGTAACCTAGGTAGTGTTGAAATTGGGTCGCAAAGGATGTTATCCAAACATAATGCCCATAGGGGAGGTGCTATTAGGAGCGTTATCCTGAGCCATGGAAAAGAAAACCTATAGGTGTACAGTGGCCAACTCAAGGAGAAAGCATATCAGACTTATATTTGCCAATAGTGGGCTATCCTAAGGTCAGAACCAACCTAAGGTGTATCAGCACATGAGTGGTGTATATCCACGATGAGCAAGTATCCATAGTGAGAACCAACCAACCTAAGGTGCCCATCGGTGTGCAATGATCAATTTGGAAAGAAAGCATGTAGGCTTACAACTTTCCAAGATGAATTGATTATTAGGATAGTCTGTCATCGACAAGATAGATGTTATCTCACCTAGGAAAATAACTAAGCATGGATCCCCGAGGAAGGACTGGACCCTGACTTGAAGTAGTCAAGAGGGAAGGAGTCGCTAAGGGAGTTATCCTAAACCTCAAATATACTAGACCTAGTCAGCACACGAAGGCTAATCCAAGAAGACAACGTAGCAGACTCACATCCTCTTAAATGAAGCCAACATGAGATAGCTTACCGGCCATGCAGTAAGGCCTACCAAACTAATAAGGTACTCATCGATGTGCAGTGGCCAAGTAAGGAAGGAAAGCATATTAGACTTACATCCTCCAAAGAAAGAAGACCATTGGGGTGACACACTAGCAGGGTAGCACATGAGCCCGACTTAGAGCAGTTACTGAGTGAGTGTCGCTGGGGGCATTATCTCAACTTAGAGTAGCACGAGGCAAAAGATATGTGTTTATTTTATATGTTTGTGTATATTTTTTATTTGTGTTGTGTCAATGAAGGATAGGGTGCCACTCAAGTTCTTTACACCTACCCTAAACAGATCGTGGTGAATTCACAAATAAAAATACTTTCAACATGGATGAGATTGAATTTAAAATGAAATTTTCAGTGATGATAATTATTTTCAAACATGATTTATAATATTTCTTTAAGTTGAGCCCATTGATTGAAAACATTGGGCGCTCTCCCTTATGATTAATAGGTAGATAAGATCCTCCTTGGTAGGCCTTCTCTATGGCAAAAGGCCTTCCCAAGTGGGTTCAAACTTGCCTCCCATCTTATGACGGGCAATAATCAGTCTCCTTAGAACTAAAATAAGCTGTCTTACTTGAAGAGCATTAGGACGAACTAACTTATTATGAGCTTGAATCATTTTAGCTTTATACAACTCAAGATTTTGGCATGCCCATAGGTGCCTCTCCTCTAAACCTTCAAGCTCTTCTAACTGCAATTTATTGTTCTACTCTATTATGATCTTGCTACCCACATCTATCTTTAGTGATGGGTGTTGGACTTCTAATGGTAGAATGTCTTCAGACCCATACACTAAGAAGAAAGAAGTAGACTAATTTGGAGTTCTATATATGGTGTGGTAGTCCCATAAAGCTTCAACTAACTACTCATATTGCTATCACTTGTTGTTGTTTTGTGTCTTCTTTAGTTTTTGGATGAGAGTTTTGTTAAAGGGTTCTGCTAAGCCATTTTCCCTCAGGTAGTTGATAGTAGAATATATTCAATCTATGTTGTGTCTTCGAGCAAAGTTGTTGATCTAGGTGCTCTTGAATGTAGTACAATTATCAGATATAATTCATCAAGGCACTCTAAACCTATATATGATATGGTTCCTAAAAAACTGGAGCACATGCTGAGCTGTGACATCTCTGAGCGAAATTATCGTCACCCAGTTCAAAAAGTTATTAGTAGTAGCTAAGATGAACTAATGACCCTTGGAAGAAGGAGGATCAATCAGACCCACTATGTTGGTACCCCAACACTCGAATGGCCATCAGACCAATGTAGGATGTAGAATGTTGGGTGGTTGGTGTAGACCACCGTATCATTGGTGGCGCCTAGCATATCCATGTAATCTTTGATCATCGATGATTAGGAGTATTTTACTCTCTTGATCTTAGCTTTCATCTTTGGATCAGATTGGTAGGCTCCATATAATCCTGAGTGTACCTCGGTCATTATCTTATGGGCTTCGTGCTTGTCTAAATAATATATCCACATATGATCAAAATATTGATGGTACAAGACACCATCCATAAAAGCATAGGAAAGTGCTCTTTTCTTCATCTAATGGGATTGAGACTTCTCTTGAGGTAGTTTGCCTTTATTTAGGTAATCCATGGATGGTTTCCTCCAATCTAACTCCTCATCCTTCTTGGCAATGGCAACCTTCCCTTCCAGAGAGTACATTTTGATGAGTTCAATATCAATAAGGGATAAGACTTGTCTATTTTGGACCTTTATTGATATGGACTCATCCTCCAGAAATCCCAACTCCTTGGAAAGCTTGGCTAAATCATATGCTACAACATTCGCTCCTCGAGGAATCTTATAAATGTAACCTCTAAGATTTGGGCTAATAAATCCATGGTGTACTGATGGTAGTGATGGTGCATGGACTTTATAACCTTATAGGACCCAGCGATTTGGTTGATAACTAGCTAAGAATCCTAGAAGATGTTGATGTTTTGGATGCTTAGAGTAATGGCTAACCCCAGATCAAAAATCACAGTTCATTTCCAGCTTCTTTATTGGTGCAAGAATTAGATAGATGATATGAGAATTTCATCACATCACAGCCTAGAGTTAAGAGAACTATTCCTACAATTGCTTTTTCTAGAATAGTAGATTATGGTTCTTCTCCCCTTTAAGAGGACGCTGCACCATCAAAGTACATCTCCTAATAGTGAATGCTAGTATCCTCTAAGTTCATGAATTATTCATTAGGGATATCATCACTAAGTGAAGTAAGTAGAAAGTGGGTGTGCTGCTAAGAAATCTACTAGCACTTGTCCTTTCACCATGCGGAAGGGTACGAAGGTAATGTCAAACTACGAGAGGATCATGGACCATCATGCCAACCATTTCGATAGTGTGTATCTTTTGGGATGCAAAGATTAAAGCTAGGAAATGCTTCTTAATGGGTGGATAATTAGCCTCAATAAGGATTAGATGATGACTGAGGTAATTTAGTGCATTTTCCTTCTCTTCTTCATTGGCTTGGGCCAACAAAGCACCAAGGGAGTCATCTAACATAGTTATGTAAAGTATGAGTGACTTTCTCGAGATGATAAGGCTGCTAGAACTAGTGGTGTTATCAAGTAATGCTTGATTTCTTTGAAGGTATTCTCACACTTATCATCCCACTTGAACTTGGCATCCTTTTTGACAAGCGCTAAGAATGGTTGACATCTTCTCAATAGGTTAGATATAAAGCATCTTAGATATGCAAAGCACCCTTGGAATGATCTAAGTTAAGTTGAAATTTTAGGGAGTGGCATTTCTAATATCGCCTTAATATTCTCTGGATTGATTTTGATTCCTTGGTGTTGGACAACAAACCCAAGGAATTTCCCTGAAGCTACTCCGAATGCACATTTCAGGGGGTTCATTTTGAGGTTAAATTATCTTAACAGTTCAAAAACTACTCCCAAGTCAAATAGATGGTCATCATTTTCTCTACTTTTATCCATGAGATCATCGACATAGCACTCAACTTAATGATGAATGAGTTCATCAAAGATTCGAGTCATAGCTCGCTGGTATGTAGTACCAACATGTTTAAGGCTGAAAGGCATGACCTTATATGATAGATTCTGATAGGGGTTCTAAAAGTAATGTTTCTTTCATCTTTAGGGACCATATTTATTTGGTTATATCCATATGAGCCATCCATAAAAGAGTAGACTGCATGAGATGAGGCAATGTCCACCATCAGCTCCAAGATTGGTAGTGGAAATTCGTCTTTTGGACATGCCTTATTTAAATCCTTAAAATTTACACATTTGTGAATTTGGCCATCCTTTTTCTTAACTGAGATGCCATTGGCTAACCAAGTAGGTATTTTTCTTGCCGAATGAAGCTAGCATTGATCTTGACTTCATAAATAACCTATTGTTCTATGTCTAATCCCAGGCATCTAGAAGCTTGCTTGATAGGGTTAGCAGTAGGTTCTATTACTAGTTTATGGATTGCTACATTAGGAGCCAATCCAGGCATCTCTTCATAACTCCATGCAAAGTAGTCCTTAAACTCAATCAATAGCCTAACTAAGTCATTGGTTTCAATTTCATTCAACAAAGAACTGGTGTATGTCGGAATGGATCTTCTTTAATTCCTAAGTTAATTTTCTTGAGCTCATTGATGGTTGACTTGATCTTTTCTTCAAACAGTGGCGGTGCATCTTTGACTTCAAAATTATTTAGATCATCTAAAGTTTCAAAGCATAACTCCTTATATGAGTTAATATGATTTGAAAAGAACCTATCAGATTTTAAATGATTTGTGAGGACTAAGCAAAGAATATCATCATTGACACCCACTATATCAATCCTAATCCTAGTCTTGATTGAGAGCTTTTGCATTTGTTCTTCCATATTCTTTCAAAGTAGTCACCTATTCTTTGACCAAGTATGTGGATTAACCCTTTCTTTGCTAAATATGAACACGAGCCAAGTACCAATCAAAAAGTAATTCTATTAAATATTTATATGAATCATCCTCAAGTTATACATCAACTTCTTGAATTGAGTATGATGCTCCTAGAAAGAACCTCTGAGTCTTCATATCTGTGGTGACTTAAGGGCTTTCTTAACTACCAAACTCTCAGCTTTTTGAGAGGAAAGTGGGGTTAGAGCTAAGGTTCCCAACTGATGCCTAATTATTTCACATATAAACTTGGATACACTTATGCTTTGCTTTGGAGCACGGTTTTCATCACTATCTGGCTCGAGTGTCACCTCCAAAGAAATCTACTGCTGAGAAGAGTTGGTGTTATAACCATATAAGAATCATCCTATAAACTAGAATCTAAGTCTACATCGATAGCAAGTGTACTTCAGGAGTTTGGGACATAACTTTCATTAGGTGGCCAATAAAGAAGTTTTCCATCCCCAGGACTGCCTCTAAACTAGCCTCTTCCTCTTCCTGGTGGATGTCAAGTCATCTTACCCATATGATCAAATGGAGAAAAGAACTGTGGGTGGAATCTAATGATGGGCTCCACTTCATCCTCCAAGTCTATTTCTGCTCCCTTTTATCTTCTTTTTTATTTCCTATTTTCTTTTCTTTTTATTTTTCTCTTTATTTTTATTTTTTATTTTTTATTTTTATTTTTAAAATTTGGCCAACTTTGTGAGAATAGATTGCTGATTTTGAGGGAGGTAGTAAGCCGCATCCTCATATATGCAGACCTCATGAACTATAAATGACTTGAGATCTCCTTTGACACAGTAGATCATCCCACCTCTCACGAACATCATACACTTATGTAGAGAGGATGGAACTATGTTGTTCTCATGTATCCATGGTCTCCCAAGAAAAGTGTTCAATGATGTATCCAAGTTTATCATGTGAAACTTTGCTTCAGTCTACCAATCATCAATCTCCAAGGGGAACACTATAGAGCCTAAGGCCTGTTGACCTCAATTTTGGAGTGTGGATTCAATCTTCCCATCTTAGACTTAGGAGCCTTCTAGACACTAAGACTTCCCTAGTCATAAGTCACTTCTGACAGTTAGGTAAACACTTACCCTAAGCCTAAACGACTTAGAAAGATTAACCATTGGATTAGGTTATGCTTTAAGGATTAGGATAATCCAACTACCCTACAACCCAAATTCAATCTATATTCACCTTCTCAAACCAAACCTCACGTTCAATTCAAACATCAAATTCCAATCCAAATCCAAATCCAAATTCCAAAACCAAATGATTGAAGCCCATGATGAAATCCAAACTTGAAACCCAAGCCATATGTATGACCTATCCCATGGAATTAGCCAAATCTTGATCTAAATCAATACAAAATCAATTGAATAAATTTATATATTCAATCATCTTCTAAATATAAATCAAATATACATTCAAATGATCAAAACTAAATCAAACTAAATCATTAAATCAAAACCCTCCTAAGCCATATGACATATCCCATGGACTTAGCAAATCTTAATCCAGATGAAGTCAATTGATTTTCTCACAAATAAATCATATTTTTTATCATCTTCACAAATTTAAATGAAATATACATTTAAATCATCAAAACTAAATCAATTTAGTTTTCATGAATCAATCATACCTTCAATTATATTCATAAATATAAATTAAATCAACAATCATCAAGCCAAACCAAAATCAACCCAAGTCAAACCCAACTTACCCCTTTTGACTTGAAATGTTCAAATGAACCAAAACCCATTTGAACTCAAGCATGTACAATTGAATTTATATATCAATCCTAAATCCATATATAAACTCAACTAAATCAAACTCAACCTAAAATCAAGCCAACTAAACCCAATTGGTCCACTTGACCCAAAGTGGCCAATTCGACCTATTTGAGCTAAGTTCTAATCCTACCCAAATTAGATTGAACCAAGCCCATAAAAACCTCCCATCATGATTCTTAGTCACCTTAGGTTGATCAATTGTCACAAATTAGGTCAAACCAAGTCAACTTGGTCATTTGACCAAGTCAACCCCTTAACCCATATGAACCCAAACTAGCCAAATTATAACTTAAGTCAAATCCCCTAAAACCAATGATTCATACCAAATCAAAATCAAAATTTGAATTTAACTTGACCTTAAATTGAGTCAAACCAAACCCAATTGGCCCTCTTAACCCAAGTTCACCAAAATTGACCTAAAAGATCAAATTAGGTCAAATCAAAATATAAACCAAATTGACTGCAACCAATGGCTCAAGTTCATTCCAAATTAATTATTGAACTTGACCAAAGCCATGATTGGACCCAATTGAACCCAATTGACTTAGTCCAAATTGACCTAAAGGTTCAAGTTTCCTAAATCAAAACCAAATCCAAATTAATTGAAACCAAAGCCTACAATCATCTTCAATTGGTCAACTAAACCCAAACCAACACCCAACCCAAGCTAATTTGGCCAATTTGGTCAAATTGGTCAACTTAACCCATTTGGCTCAAATGAATTTAAATGAGCCAAAATCAAATCTAGGCCAAATTAAACTAAAACCATTAAACCAAAACATCCCAAATGATCATATGAACTTAACCCATCCCTAGTTTTGACCCAATTTGACCAATTGGTCAACTTAACCCAACCTAACCCAATTTGATATAAATGAGTCAAATTGAGCCTAACCTAACCAAATCAACTCTAATTGACTTGAAATTTGGGCTAACCCACTTTTGGCTCATTTTAAATCTGCCCAAATCAAATCCAATGCTAAATGATTTTTGTACCCTTGGGTCAATGGCATCACATGAGAAAAATTACCCATGTAAGTATTTATTTCCATTCTTTGGCCACTTGGTACTCTCCCAATAGTCCACTTAGAAACCTAGGACACTGCCCAACCCAACCCAAAGGGTAGTTGAAACCATTGGAGCATTTGAAACCCATAGGAGGTGAAATCACTCACCCTCCCCATTGAAGCATTTGAAACCCATAGGACACCCATGATTCCTTCTTAGTAGCCACCTCCACACCTTCAAACAACCAAATAGAGCCAACATTCCTCCTCCTTGCCACCCACGACTCCTTGAGATGGCTAGAGGCCACTAGAAGCCAAACCTGATCCCACCGTCTGATCAAGATCAAGGGGGTATACACCCCCTCATTTCCACTCAAACACACAAAAAAATTATTCCTTAGAGCTTTAGCTACCGAAGATGAGCCGTTAGAGCCATTCCCTATGCTCCCAAGCTCATTCCTAGATCAAAAAATGCCATTCCCATCCTCAATAAATGACACCCCATTTCACCTAACTTCCCATTTCTCCATCAAACTCGAATTAACTTTGCACGCAGCTTCCCTAGGTCTCATCGAGCAAGAACAAATCATCTCCCAAGCTTGCAGAGCATTGGAGGTGGGACTTCAATCAAATTCGAGCTCTAAATTATTACTTCATGGCCTTTCGAGTGAACATTAAGGAATTGATCCAAATGCTGCTCAATAGGGCTTCATCTTCACAAGATGAAGCTTCCTTAATCATTTGAACCATCGATCTTGAGCTCTGGTGAAGTATGCTTCAAAAACTAATCTTTAGGTGAAAATGGGTTGAAACTTTTTGAAGAAAACTTGCATCTCGTGTGAACTTGATCATTGGATCCCATTCGATCGATGTCTTGAAGGTGTGGGATCTTTTCAGAGTTGATCCAAGCTCAGTTAAGCTCAAATCAAGAGCAATGGCAGACAGAACCCATTCTCCCTCACTCACATGACGTTATATCATGCACCGTCCATTCTACGTGATCGAAATGGATGATCATGAATAGATTTGCTAGATCAATCTTATTTAATCCTATTAAGCCATGGGATAAATCATAGCCATCTGATTTTATATTGGATGGAAGACTGGAAAGCATGTATGCCGCTAGTACATAGGCGTTGAGTATGATAAGTTTTAGGTAGGCAATTCTGCGGTGCCATGTGAAAAGCATGACCCGTCAGCGCGCCACATGGTGCCAACAAGATTAGGCTTTAATTAGGTTAATTAATCATTTTTATGGTTGAAACTATCAGAGGGAAATGAAAAATATAAATAAATACTCATTTTAAAAGTATTTTAGAGGAGAATTAATTAAAAATGATCTTAATTAATTTGGAATAATTATTAAGGTTTAATTACAAAATTAATTAGTTTAATTACTCCTTAATTACTTGAGCAATTAATCCTAAATTTTGTGGGTTAATTTAATGGGATGACATCTACCTCCATGCTTTTCTTGGTGTTTATTACTCACTTAATTAGGCAAATTCACTAACTAAACCTTAACTACTCTTTCAAGTTAATTAATGATTAATTAATCCCATGAACAGTAACAAATTGGTTAATTAAGTTTATTAATCATTATTCAATAGTAAGTGAACTAAGAAATAAGTTGAGATCCATTTCCCTAACTTCATTTTACCTTATTTTAAAATAAAATTAATTAAGATTTAACTAATTAATTTAATTGCTTAATCAAATTGAAATCATAATCACATCAGACCTTGATTAATTAAATCATGGGGTAGATCTTTAGGATTTTTTTAACCTAAAGGAGTTTAATGATATTATGGTCAGATCACATGTGTGGAAAAACCATAAGAGTAATTAATTAAGTCCCTTAATCTAATTAACTATTAATCATGAGCCAATTGCATTAGGCCCCTTTTAAGTCTTAGGATCATTGCAAGTTTATTCTCCATGCAGATCATGTTGGCTCATAATTATTTAGTTAATTACTTTATGGTGACATAGGTAAGGGTAATTAATTCATCTAATTAATGGTTTAACTTAATTAGACCATAAAATCAACTTAATTACATTTCCTTAAATTAAATCAAATCACTAATGTGGGAATGGGTTTAAAATAAAGTGATGATTTATCTTCTCCTCTTTAATAAATCAAATCTGAAACTTAATTAATAAAGAAGCTTTGGTTTGCTTTAAATAATCTTATTTGATTTGATTATCCATAAGAATTATTTTGGTGGAATGAATCACATGCTTATATTTGATTGTACTCTTTCCAATCATGTTAAATTTGGTATGTCATTCAAATTCATGCATCCATCTTTTCAAAATCAAGAAAAATAAAATGGATTTCTTTTATATAAGCTTGCATGTGTTGACTTAATTTAATATATGCATGGCTATTATCAATATTAAATCCAAATGTATTTTTTGAAAGCTTTTAAATGAATAATAATATGTGTTATGTTGCTAGTTATAAATACATAAGAAATGCATGTGCTTATAGCTTAAGTGTATGAATGTTGAGTTCTTTCCTTATTCATGTGTGATTTATATAAGATTAAATGGTAATGGGTATATAGCATCCTGAATATGAGGGTTATCCCAAGGAGGTCATTTGATTACCTCACTCCCTAAGCAATGGTACATATGTATTGATTTCATTCTCATGTATTTCAACATTAGAATGATAGAGCTTTACTTCATACATATAATTGATTCCAAAAAAAAATATCTTTGCATGGTTTTCTTCCCAAATTTATGTATCCATTCATGTGTGCAATGAAAGTATATAGGACATCAGAATATGATTAAGACCCAATGAAGTCATTTAATTAATCCTTGGTTTAACAATGACACATACTTGATATCAATATTATATATATATATATATATATATATATATATATATATATATATATATATATATATATATATATATATATATATATATACATATATATATGTATATACATATATATATATACATATATATATATATATATCTGTGTGTGTGTGTGTGTGTGTGTGTGTGTGTGTGTGTTTATGTGTGTGTGTGTGTGATTAGTGAATGAAAATCCCATTTTGCATTAAAATTGATGCATTCATAATTAACTAAGTGGTTGAATTAATTAGCCATATGATTCTGAGCTTACTTCCTATGTTCATGTATACAAATTTACATATGTTTGAATGTAAATGGGTATATAGTCTGGACATTACAAGAATACAAGGCTTTAGCTAGCTCCAAGGATGTCATTTGATTACCTCACGTCCTTGATTTAAGAATGACACATGGCTATTTAATTTCATTCTTATGTAATTTTTGTATAAGAATTTGGATAAAGTTTGAAATTAATATGTTTAGATAATTCAATCAAATAAAATATAAATTCTAAACAAACACATGCATTCATCAATTAAGTGTGCTAAAATATGCATGTATAGATACTTATGATTAAATCATATGCATGTTACATAAAAAATGATTCAATATATGTCATGTGGTAGTAATTTTAAATTAATCTTAAGATGCCTTTTATTTTGAATAGGATTATTTAAAGTGAGCCTAAACTTTGGATTAATTAAATCATTTAATAAGTCATTCACTAAAGAGGACTAAATCAAATTAATATACTTTAGAAAGTGACTTATGATTGGGATGAAAGAGGGCAATCCACTTTTCCTCTCTTTTTAATACTTAGTTGTTAAGTGTAATCAAATGAAATAAAAGAATACAAATTAAAATTCTCAAATCAATTAAACTACTTCAAGTGAAATCAACCTTTCATGTTAAATTGAATCCTTCAACACTTAGAAAATACAACAATAATTTCTAACAAGATTTACTACACAAGCTTTAATACACACATAAAAATTATGTCACCACTTCTAGCTCTAAGTTAGGACGGTGTATGACGTGATGTATGTTTTATTTTATGATGTATTATTTTAGATTGAATGTTAGGGTGTATACTTTATAGACTAAATGATAGGCCAATATTAGCCTAATCATATTTTCTATAGGGGTTTATGCATAAGTTATGCTTAAAAATAAATGTGAATGCTTTTTTGCAGGTTGCTTAAATCCTTAAGCGTAATCCAAGTTAGGATAGGTAAGCTTAGTTAGCCATTTGTAAGGTGCTAAGTCCAAATTATAAATACAACTGCTTCAAATTATATGTATATTTAGCTAACCTCTATTTTGCAGGTGTAGTTAGATTTATTTTTCTCCCATAAATGTAATTTTTTGCAATTGGAATTAGGATTAGTGCTATGGAAAATTAGGATGAGCAGTGGTGAGAAGACTTTGTCCTGGGTGCCCTATGATGCCTTTGAAGCAAGCACCATCCAAATCAAAGAAGGAACGAAATAAGAAATGGAGATATGAAGAAAGAATACCCTCACAACATTTAATATAATTATAATTATTCTTTCATATTCTAAGTTGTATAAGGGTAGAGCTTGGCTACCTATCTTTTCTCTCTCTGATTTGACGCATCCAATCGACTAGCCTTTTCTTCTTTTAAGATGATTTATATAATTGTTTGATGTTATGTTATATTATGCATTAGGATGACATGCTTTTCATAATTTCTTAAATGATTAATGCTTTATTGTGTGGCTTGGATACGATTAGGCTCTTAAGATAAAAATTACTTTTCTACCCAACTAATTACTCATAACTAAATTTTAAAAAACTCATAACCTCATGATAAAGCCTAAGACATAAATAAGATAATTAAAGGATTTAGCAACCGCTAGTAACATTGTTGTTATATTTCACATCATGCATTCTCATGAAGGATCTCCATGATGATAGGATTTTCATCACATTATGGATTGAGATATAAAATTTGAAAGATTTTATCTATAGATTAAGTCATATGCTCATACCACTGCTCATGCCCTAGTCTCTTATGAAGTGTGTTTAGGACTTTAGTTTCTTTCTAATTAAATAACTACCCTAGCTATCTTGTAATTCATAAGACCGGACTACATGGTTTTAAATTCATAGGAGGAGTTAGTTGGAAGCCACTCCAGGCGATTATAAGTCCAAAAGTCAGACAACTTATTCTCTCTTGTGGAGGTAAACCCTTATGTCCACCTATCTCTTAGATTTAGGTCATGCTTTAGCTCGTACTAATGCTCCCTTATTTAGGATCCAAGGTAGCTATTTCAAGCTGAGCATAAATCCTTACCTCTGCATTCCCACAACCTTATGTTTCTAGATTATGTCAAGTAATCTAATTAAATTTCAACTCAAAACATATAAATCTCCTCAACTTCAAAATTATAACCCCAACCATAGGATAGATTGGAATGCTCACTCGACTTCATAGTATCATCAGCGTTTCCTTCTTATTTCATTTGGATTTCAAAAATAAGTCTTCTCATTGAACTTTCCTAATTGATTTTCTAAATACAACCAATATTTTGATAGTCTAACCTTGAAATCTTTGGAGATGATAATTGTCTACTTTAATTGAGAATATTCTTAGGTAATTTTTTTTCCTAAGATGTAATTAACTATGGAGGTTCACCTCCATAGGGAACTTAAGAACCTGGTTTAATATAAACCCTACTTTACTCATCCATGGAAAGCAGGGGAAAAATCTATGGTACATTCGAAGACCAATCATGCCTTAGGAGTCCTTATTACGTGATTAGGTCCATTGTAGGGTGATGCCTCTATCTTTCAAGATAGTATATCACACCTTAATGTTATACCCGATCACCTCAAAAAGTACCCCCTTATGATCTGCTTAGAGTCCCCCACTTCCCCCATACATCTAAAAATAAACACCACAAGGCCCTCTCACCTTGTTCATTGAATCCTCTCAACATCATCCTTTATTTTTGGAGTTTGGAGATGTCGATCCTCAAGTAGGCAAAGGTTCTTAGACTCATAATATTGACTTATACACCTTAGTCAACCAGAACTCTGGATAGCCTGTATCTACCAACATCCACTATAATGTAAAGAGGTGGTTGTGCTCGGTCGTCCCTAGGAGTAAGTCTTCATCGCTGAATGTAACTACTATGATTTCCTTCAAGTGGCATGCCTCCTCTTCAGTAGTGGTCAGCTGAGCTAAGCCTATCTCTTGATCAAGTAAGGCCTTGATTAGAGATTCCCTCATCTCTTTGGATAAGACAAGGGCATCATATATGCTTAACTTAGTTGGAAACTTTCTAACATGATCTAGGACATTGTAATCAACTTTTGCTTACCCTTATCCTAAGGTGCTACCAAAGGTAACTTTGCCACTATAGGTTGACTTCAATGACTTCTTAGAATGATGAGCTTGTGGAAAGTTCTACCTCATCGCATACCTACAACTTCACTTTTGGGAACCTCAGAGTTAGTTGACTCCATGTCAATCTCAAGAGGGGAACCTAATTGATTTAGAGAAGGATAGACCTACTCGAAATTAGAATGGAAATGATCAAAACTACTAGAGCTATTATTTTTATTTAGACTTAGAGAGCTTTCAATAAGAATAAAATCAAGAGCATAAGATGTAGACAATATATAAGTAGAATCATCTTTCTTCATTATTTATTTTTGGATGGAGGTACACGATAGAAATCAAGTAAAGTAAGTAGAGTAAGGGATTTAGTGCCTTTATCCGCATATACAATGCTCCTGCCGCTAGAAGAGAAGCTAGCAGAAGAGGTGGTAGCTGGAATGGTGGAGGGAGTACTGGACTCGAACAGTGGCTATGCTACTAGACTATCCCGAGCAAATATGGTGAGCTATAGCTGCTACTAGGCTATCACCCTCCCCAAGTTATCTTTTGCAACTAGCAAACCTTTCTTAATGTTAAAGGTTTGAGCTACTGCAGGCACCTTGAAGGAAAGCTTCTTGATCTTAGAAATAATCTTCTTAGAGGTTCGAGATAGAGAAATATCCTAACCATCTTCGGTCTTAAGAGTATCGCAAGTATCTCCATGGATTAGTCTAATAGAATTGGATGGTTATTCTAATAAGTATTCCTTAGGGATAACTATGGCCCTCAACTTATATCTGTGCTCAAGCTAGTCCTTTAAAATGATACAATCCTCTAAGACATGGCCTAACATGTGGTGGTAAGGGCAATAATAATGACCATCATTCTTACCCACTTCCTCCAGCCTCTTAGGCTCTAGTAACTGAAAGTCAGGTTTCTTTATGAGATTCTTAAAGATTTTTCTAACTACCTCCCTCTTGAATGAATATGACTTATTCAATCTATCAGCAAGAGTAGGTGGAAATTAGCTACCTGGCAATGGATAAGAATATTGCTTCTAGGTAGGCTGAGGTGTTGGAAATGGTCATTATGGCTGTTGCGGTGGCCGATATGATGGCCGAGGTGGTGGAAGAGGAGGTGGCAAAGGAGGCTGCAGGGCTAGTAGTCTCTCATTCTAAACTCTATCTAGCTGCTTCCCTCTATCCACTGACACAATTGTCCCTAACTTCTTCTTAAACACCTTCTGTAGCTTGGGCCTAGATGATTGGTTAGGAAAGGGCAACTGTTTGGCTTCCTCTTATGGGCTAGCTTCCTTGTTGATTAATTTCTTGAATGTTTTGATGGTAAAGCCCTTAAGCATGAAGGCAATCAGCCCATGGATATTCTTGAGAAGAATCTTAATCGCATGCTGATCGGACAGCTATGGTTCACATTTATGCTTAGGTTGCGCCACCTAAGAATGTAATCAACAAGGGACTCGTTGAGTTTCAATTCGTATACAATGAGGTCGCCTAATCACCCTCTAAAGCCCCGCAAATCTCTTGATGAAGAGGTGCTAACGCCAAAGTCTTCACCAAACCGCAGGCTTCGATACCAATCAAATGGAACACCTAACAAACTTCTAAAAAAAATGCAGAAGAGGTGTGCACTACTGCCACCTATGTTACAATAGTCAGCTCTAAAGTGTGTAATGTGTTATCGTGGGTTCCCACTGCCATCAAACATCTTGAAGGATGGTGGCACAAAAACTTAAATAAAATAAAAACTAAAGAAAAACCTAAACCTAAAAAATAAACCTAAAAATAAAACATAAAAGAAACCTAAACCCTGAACTAAAAAAAGACCTAAACCTAAAATAAACAAAATAAAATAAACATAAACATAAACAAAAATAAACTAAACTAAAATAAATAAAACCAAACCAAATCATATAATAAACTAAACCTAAACCTTAAACTAAATAAAGTAAAATAAACTAAAAAAAAACCTAAACCTAAACTAAAAAAAATCTAAAGATAAACCTAAAATAAAAACCTAAAACCTAAACCTTAAAAAAAAACCAAAACATAAACTTAAATATAAAAAATAAAATCTAAACCTAAAAAATAAAATAAAAATAAAACTAAACTAAAAAATAAACATAAACCTAAAACTAAACTTAAAAAATAAGCTAAAAGAAACAAACCTAAAATAAAATAAATAAAACTAAAATAAATAAACTAAACTAAATAAAATTTAAAAATAAAAAATAAAATAAACTAAATAAACCTAAAATTGTCGCTTTACTTATTTTTTTTTTAAAAGAAAACCCTAAACCCTAAACCCTAAACCTTAAACCATAAATCCTAAACCCTACACCCTAAATCATAAAACTAACCCTAAACCTTAAACCCTAAACCTATAACCCTAAACCATAAACCCTAAAAACCCCTAAACCCTAAACTAACCCTAAACCCTAAACCCATAACCCTAAACCCTAATCCCTAAATACTAACACTAACCCTAAACCATAAACCCTAAAACCCTAAACCATAAACTCTAAAACTATCCCTAAACACTAAACCCTAAACCCTAAAACCTAAAGCATAAACCCTAAATCTAAACTAACCCTAAACCCTAAGCTAACCCTAAACCTAAACCTAAACTAAATAAAATAAAATAAACTAAAAATAAACCTAAACCTAAACTAAAAAATAAAACTTAAAAATAAAACTAAAATAATAACCTATAACATAAACTTAAAAAAATAAAATAAAAACCTAAACCTAAACCAAGAAATAAAAAGTAAAACCTAAACCTAAAATAGAAAATAGAAATAAAAATTAACTAAAAAAATAAACCTAAACCTAAATCTAAACCTAAAAAATAAACTAAAATAAAAATCCTAAACCAAAATTAATAAACTAAACTAAATAAACATAAAAATAAACTTAAATAAATAAAAATAAACTAAATAAACTTAGACATACAAGTTGACTTAATTTTTTTAAGAAAAAAATAATAAAAAAATAAGAATCAATAAAAAAAATCTTAACCTTAAACCCTAAACCTTAAAACTAATCCTAAACTCTAAACTCTAAACCCTACCTAAAACCTTAAAACCTTAAACCCTAAACCCTAAACTCTAAACCTACTCTAAACCCTAAACCCTAAAAACCTAAACCTTAAACCATAAACCCTAAACCCTAAAACCCTAATCCCTAAACCCCAAACCCTAAACCTAAATAGAAACTCTCCGATCTCACTGTGGTGCTCTATAGCGATTGCATTTTTCCTTCGATCTGATTCATTTTTCCTTGCGATATGGTCAATTTTCTGCCATTTTCAATTGGATCTTTATTATTTTGCCTTTGTTTGGAGATGCGCATGATGCTCCCATGGTCTTGTTGATGGTTGCGGTTCATTTGGTCGTACAGCCGAGCATTTTCTCCATGGAGGCTGCTAGGTATCCGATTCAACGTGTTTTATGGATCCGAAGCTCTTCGCTTTTACTTTGTAAAGAATTCAAGGATGCTCTCTCTGGTAAGACCCTTGCCCCATCTGATTTCATGAATTTGATATCGAGCTCATTTTGTTGTATCCCAGCGGTTATGTGCTTGAATAATGATGTTGAGAAGTTGGCCAAGCCTTATGAATTCACTTTAGTTGGTAAATTTACTTTTTGATGACCTAATCTAGATAATATCTGATCTTTTTTTCATAATCTTGAGCTCTGTGGTGCTTTTTTGATTGGTTTGATTGATCCAAGATATTTTTTAATTTAGCTTACGAATGATCTAGATTATTCGAGGGTTTTCTCATGATGTTCTTATTTTGTTTTCAATTATCAAATGCATCTTTAAAGTGGTCTCCCCTTTTTGATATAAAAGAGGAATCATTGATTGTTCCTATTTGGTTGGCTCTTCCTAACATGAGAATTCACTATATTACACATCAAGTTCTTTTTGCCATTGGGGCTCTTTTTGGCTTGCCTCTTAACATTGATCAAGCCACCACTATAAGATCCTGACCTTCTATTGCTCGCATTTTGGTGGAAATTGATATATCTAAAAAGCACCCAGAAGAAGTTTGGATAGGCTCAAAAAAGTTCGGTTACAATCAAAAAGTTAAATTTGAGAATTATTCTATTTTCTGCTCGCATTGCAAAATTCATGGGCATGATAATTTTGAGTGTTTCATGCTACATCCACAACGTAAAAAGAAAAACTTGACTGATCCTAATCCTATTATACCAACCGATAAAGTGCGTAAATCTATTTATGTGCCTAAGGTTAACCAAAATGGGAATCCTATTTACACTTTCTTAACACCAACTATTTTGCTTAATGAAGTGCTCCATGAGGATAACACGAAAATTCAATCTGAGCAGGTAAAAGATATTGATAATGTTAATCACAATGTTGAATATGACGGTTTGGATGTGAGCCCTATTTTACATAATCATTTGCCTCCTCAAGATATTGCTCTAGACTCCTTTGCCTCTTTGATTCAACATGAGGAGGAGCATGTAAACCTTAATAGTAATTTGAATGGAAACATGATGATGAAGGAAAATCTGAAAAACAATTCTAAAGCTGCTCCAGAAATTTGTGTTGCTCCTGAAATTTGTACACTAAATGGTTTTACTACATCTCCTTCTTTAATAGAACATATGCTAATCCTACCTTCGATTACCTAAATAAAGGAGAAGTTATCATTAGAAATGCTTTGATTGAATCGACCACATCCTTAATAAACTAATCGTCTCTCTGATAATTCTTTGATAAAGATAGCCCATTTAAAACTTTTTTTAAAATAAAATCACTAAAAGCAAAAATGTTTTCTAACACCTCAACTAGATCTACTAGATCTAGTTCCACATCTTATAAATAACTCTTATTTGTTCCGTCTTATCCCTCTGTTATATGTTTTTTTTTTCTTTACCTTATCTTAATTTTTTGTTATGTTAACACTCTTATTTGGAATGTTCGAGGGATTGGGACCCTCATTGTCCCCAACCATGTTATAAGTCTTTGTTGTAATAATAATATTGCTTTACTAGTTCTTATTGAACCTCTCATACATTCTACTAAGATCAATCATGCTGCTAGAATGCTAGGTTTTAATAACTTCTTCTATAATATTAGCAACAAAATTTGGTATTTTTGGAATAATTCAAACAAGGTCTCTGTTATTGATGATATTCAGTAAGTTATTAATGTCCATATCTCTCTAGGTGATTTCTCTGCTCTAAGCTCTTTTGTTTATGCTTCTTGTAATAGGGCTAGTAGAAACATCCTTTAGGATAATCTAAGAACTTTTGCCTCTACTGTTAACAAACCATGGTTGGTTGGGGGCGACTTAAACACTATTCTCTCATCATCCGAAAGAAGGGGTGGTTGTTCTCCTACCATTCACCCATGGAAGATTTTTTAATATGATTCTTGATTGCTCTTTGACATTGGCTTCTGATCATTACACTTGGCATAACTCTAGACTCGCAAATTGATAGAACTCTCTTTAACTCTCTTTGGACTAATCAATGGCTTCGTACCTCTGTTGAGCATTTGAGTATAACTTTGTTTGACCACGTTACTCTTTAATATCCATTAAAAATCCCTCTAATAAACTCTCCTTCTCTAACTCTTTCAGATTCCAAAATATGTAGATTCAACACATTGATTTCTTGAATGTTGTCTCCACCAACTGGATGGCCCCTCTTCACCCTGATAATTTTATTAAGGGCATGTAAATTTGTTAGTTTTCTATTAGAAATGGTATAAAATAGCATAATTTTGGTGTTGCTTCTTGGTATGTGACGATTTTGGCCAAATTCCTCTATCTAAAACTTCAAATTTATATTTTTGTGAGTTTTGACCCAATGTATCATAACAAAAGTAAAACATAGTAAAATGTACAATAACATTTAGTAACACACCACCACATTCATATATATCTGAAGTTATATTGTTATGTACATTATATTTTTATATGCATTCATATAATATATTATGTTACATTACACCTTAAAATGAATCACTTCAAGAAAAATTTATAAAATTTGGTTGAAAAATGAACATTTATTTTGAATGCAAAATTCCAATATTTTTATTAAATGACACACCATAGCACACCCCCAATGATGTTCCCTAAAGCTTACCTTAAATTTGGCCAAATCCCATCATCTCAACCTATAAATTTATATTTTTATGAATTATACGAGAACAAACTCTACTACATCATACTATAATAAACTAAAATAGGCTAAACAACAAGTAATAATACACAATAGTATGCTGTAATGCATGATACTACACTATGTTATGGCATCCAATATTATAATACACTATAACTTATTACATTATATTATGTTGCATATGACATCACAACTTAAGATAAAAAATCATAAAATTATTTTGAATAATAAAAAACTATATATTTTAGTTGTATCACTTACATATTTTAAATTGAAACAATATATTATGATACCATGCTCTACCTATTATGAATTTGGCCAAATTCTACCATTTTTAAAGTCTTAATCAATATTTTTATGAAAAATGGTAGTGTAGGCTCAACTGTATGATTATAAAATACTAAAAAAATTTAAAATTCATAGAAAAATATGTTATGATATATGATGCTATACTATGCTACAACATATAATATTTATTTTGATCATAAAATCTTACTTTTTAGACTACAAGTGGCGTAGCGCACCTTTGATACTACAACCTAATTCCCACTTCGACTTTAACAAATTTCATCATTTGATTTATTAAATCAATATTTTTAAGATTTATATTAATATAGACTATAAGGCATAATACCATAATATACTAAAACATTTCATAACATCTTATAACATCCAAAAATACATCACTACATGCTCAAACATATGATGCTACATTATATTATAATATATGGTATTATAATATGATTTAGGGTATTCAAATCTCTAATAGTCAAAGAAAAGTCTCTTGAAAACATTTTCTTTAACTACCATAAATATGTTAGGATTAGGTCATTCTTTAGATCTTCTCCTAATGAAATCTTTATTCAAGGTTTAGGGCTTAAGATTTTGGGTTAGGGTTTGGGGTTAGTTTAGGGTTAGTTTAGGGTCTAAGGTTTAAAGTTTGGGGTTTGAGGTTTAGGGCAGGGTAGGTTTAGGTTTGGGTAGGGCTAGGGTTTTAGGGTTTAGGGGTTTAGGGTTTAGGGTTTAGGGTTGGGTCTTGTGGTTAGGTTTAAAGTTTAGGTTGTGGAGGTTTGTGGTAGGTTTAGGGTTTAGGGTTTAGTGTTAAGGTTCTATGGTTTTGAGTTTATGGTTGAGGGTTTTAGGGTTTAGGGTTTAGGGTTTAGGTTTTAAGTTTAGGTTTTAAGTTTAGGATTTAAGTTTTAGTTTACAGTTTAGGGTTTAGGGTTTATGTTTTTTTTAGAGAACAGATTTAGATTCAACATTTCTTCTTTTCAATTTTATCAACAAAGTAGCACACCAAGTTTTATAAGACACAAGCGATGACATAGATCAAAAATGACCACACATAAAATAAATCAAAAACCCTAGATTAGTAGAACTATCTTTACTATAAAGAGACAATTCCATAAGCAGTGATTCAGATTAGCCATTCTTCAATTTCTCCAGTTCCCATCAGAACTACCCCCGCCACTCGAGTAGTGGGATTCGCCATCATATCCCTAATCTCTTCCTCTACCACCAACACCACAGCTGTAACCTATGTTGCTCCTCCCACCTCCATAACCACCACCACTCTGACCACCACCTCCATATCAACCAGCACCTCTAGATCCCCCACCACTACTACGATAATCATCTACTCCACCCCCGGATCTAGACTAAGCCTTGTTGACAATGATGTTCTTGACGTCAAGGTTCTGCCCATTCTTAAGGTTTAGGGTTAGTTTAGGGTTTAGGGTTTAGGGTTAGTTTAGGGTTTAGGCTTTAGGCTTTAGGGTTTGGGGTTTAGGGTTTAGGGTTTTAGGGTTTAGGGTTTAGGGTTTATGATTTATGGTTTAGGGTTTAGGGTTTAGGTTTAGGGATGTAGGTTTAGGGTTGTAAGTTTAGGGTTTAGTGTTAGTTTTAGGGTTCAGGGTTTAGAGTTTTTTTTAAGTAAATTGGTAGGTTTAGGTTTATCTAGTGTTTTTTTTATTCATCTGAGTTTATTTTATTTTTTATTTTTATTTAGGTTTATTTTTTATTTTTATTTAGTTTAGGTTATTTATTTTAGTTTAGGTTTTTTATTTTATTTTCTTTAGGTTTAGGTATTTTTTAGTTAGTTTTATTTTATTTTATTTTAGGTTTAGGTTTTATTTTATTTTAGGTTAGGTTTTAGGTTATTATTTTAGGTTTATTTTTAGGTTCCTGTTTATTTTGGTTTATTTATTTTATTTAATCCTAGGTTTAGGTTTAGGTTTAGTTTATCTAGGTTTAGCTTTACATTTCTTTATTTAGTTTAGTATTAGTTTAGGTAGTTTACTATTTATTTATTTTATTTTTATATATTTAGGTTTTAGTTTAGAGTTTAGGTATCTTTTTTTATTTTTTTAGGTTTAGGTTTTGATTAGTTTTATCTTATCTTAATTTTTTTATTACACTAGTTTTATTTATTTTTACTGTATGGGCCAGGTTAGGGTAGGGTAGGGAGGCCAGGGTAGGGCCCATGGAGGGTAGCATCTGGCCTTGTGGACGTCTGAGGGCCTAGGGCCCAACGCCCAGGGCTAGTGTCATGATTTAGGTCAATGGCTCACGCCTATAAGGCCTAGGATCAGTAGTGGGTTAGGGTTGGTTAGGAGGCGCAGATAGGGTCAGTGTTAGTTTGGTTAATAGGCTCAGTGATCAGGTAGTGGTTAAGGCTCATTATCTAGCTTGGGCTGGGGTTTTAGGAGGATATGATAGGTAGGGCCTGTTAAAGTAGGGTTTGTCAGGTATGTTTGGGAGAAGTGGGAAGGTGGGTAGTGCCTTTTAGGATTTAGGTTTATGGCTCATGGTTGGATTTAGTGTTTAGGGACTGAGGTTTAGTTTAGGGTAAGGTAGGATCTTTAGGGTTTAGGGTTTTCCAAAAAATAAAATGGCTATATTAGTTTATTTTACTTATTTTAGTTTATTTTATTTTATTTTATTTAAGTTTATTTTATTTTTTTTTAGTTTAGTTTATTTAATTTAGTTCAAGTTATTCATTTAGTTTATTTTAGGTTTAGATTTAGGTTATTTTATAGCTAGTTTTTTTTTTTCTTTAGGTTTAGGTCTAGGTTCTCTTTAGGTTTTATTTGATTTTTTTTAGGTTTAGGTTTTACATTTTTATTTTAGGTTTATTTTTTATAAATTTTTAGGTTTATTTTTTAGGTTTAAGTTTTATTTATTTTTTATTTAAGGTTTATTTTATTTTTATTTTAGGTTTAATTTTTGTTATATTTAAGTTTTATATTTTTTAATTTAGTTTAGGTTTTATTTATTTTATTTTAGTTTAGTTTTTATTTTTTATTTTATTTTCTTTTAGGTTTAGGTTTTTATTTTATTTTATTTTATTTATTTTATTTTGGTTTTGGTTTTTTATTTATTTTATTTAGTTTATGTTTAGGTCTTAGCTTTTTAGGGTTTACGATTTAGGGTTTAGGGTTTAAGATTTGGGGTTTATGGTTTAGGGTTTAGGATTTATGGTTTAGGGTTTTTAAGGAAATCCACAAAGGGGAGAATTTTATTGCCACAAAGAAAGGAGTACAAGGCCCTTAAGAGGGAATAATTCCATTTACATTTAGCTTGGAGAGAAAAATACCCTATCTAATACAACAAAAGCAAGGAATTTAAATAAAAGCAATAAAAGACTAAAAAATAAATAAGAAATAGCATAGGAAATAGGACAATCAGCCAAAGCCCACTACTAGAGTCAGAAGTCTTTTGAGAGTTGAACAATCCACATCAAGGATCCAAAACCTATAGAGAACATATAAAAGAGAAGCATAAGACTTATGGTGCAGAATGTTGGCCAACAAAAGAGAAGCATAAGACTAAGTTAAGTGTTACAGAGATGAGGATGATCAGGTGGACGAGTGCCTTTACTCTTAGAGATAGAATGCAAAATGAGTATGTTCGGGAAAAGTTTGGAGTAGCTCCAATGGTAGATAAGATTAGGGAGAGTCGCCTTAGATGGTTTGGCCACATAAAGCATCGGTCATCCAATGACCCGATTGGGAGAGTAGATGCATTAGATTTGCCTTATGTTAAGAAAGGTAGAGGTAGACCTAAAAAGACTTGGTTAAGATGTATAGAAAATTATCTTATAGTAATACGTAACTGAACGAAGTATTAACATAATAGGACACAATGACAAAGGATTCATGTAGCCGACCCCACATAGTGGGATTAAGGCTTGTTGTTGTTATTGTTGTTGTTGTTGTTGTTGTTAGTTGTTATTTTAATTTAATTTTATTTTATTTTTAGGTTTAAGTTTAGGTTTAGGTTTTTATTTTATTTTATTTTTTTTGGTTTAAGTTTTTTTAAGGTTTTTTTATTTTGTTTTATTTAAGTTTAGGTTCTATTTAGTTTAGGTTTAGGTTTTTGGGTTGTTAGGCTTTAGGGTTTAGGGTTTGGGGTTTAGGCTTTAGGGTTTAGGATTGTAGGTTTTAGGGTTTAGGGTTTAGGGTTTAGGGTTTAAGATTTAGGGTCTTAGGGTTTAGTATTTAGGGTTTAAGGTTTAGGGATTAGGGGTTGGTGTTTTAGAGTTTATGGTTATAGTCTAGTAGGGATGGGGCTCACTGTTAGGTTTTTAAAATTAAGCAAAAAAGGTAGGTTTATGTTTATTTAGTATATTTTTTATTTATTTTAGTTTATTATATTTTTATTTTTATTTCAGTTTAGTTTTATTTTTATTTAATTAAGTTTAAATTATTGATGTTTATTTATTTAAGTTTAGGTTTTTTTATTTTAGTTTATTTTTTAGGTTTGGGTTTAGGTTTAGATTTATTTTTTAGTTTATTTTTATTTTTATTTTATTTTATAGGTTTAAGTTTAAATTTTTATTTTTAAGTTTAGGCATAGGTTCTTATTTTATTATTTTAGGTTTAGGGTTTTGGTTTTTATTTTAGGTTTATTTTTAGGTTTTATTTTTTAGTTTAGGTTTTATTTATTTTAGTTTAGTTTATTTTAGTGTATGTTTTGGTTTATTTTATTTTGTTTATTTTTGGTTTAGGTTTTGTTATTTAGTTTAAGGTTTAGGTTTTATTTTTTATTTATTTTTATGTTTTATTTTTAAGTTTATATTTTAGGTTTAGGTTTTTATTTAGTTCTTATTTAATTTTATTTTAGGTTTATTTTATTTTTATTTTTGTTTAGTTTTTATTTTAGGGTTTTTTATGGTTCAGGGTTTAGGGTTGGAGGTTTAGTGTTGCAAGTTTTGAGTTTATGGTTTAGTATTTAGGGTTTATGGTTTTTATTTTTAGGTTTATTTTATTTTTTATTTAATTTAGTTGATTTTATTTTTTATTTTTGTTTAATTTATTTTTTATTTTTATTTAGTTTAGTCTATTTATTTTAATTTAGGTTTTTTATTTTAGTTTATTTTTTATGTTTAGGATTTGGTTTAAGTTTTTTTTTTTTAGTTGAGTTTTATTATTATTTTACTTTTTAAGTTTAGGTTTTTAGGTTATTAGGGTTTAGGGTTTCTTTTTTTTTTAATGAAACCCCATATAGGGGAATTTTATTGCCACAAAAAAAAATGGTTACAAGGTCCTTAAGAGGGGATAAACTCAAGATCTAATGCTCAAAGAGCTACAACCAGCCTAAAAAGTAAATCTCCTATCTAAGTACAATGAAAACAAAGCAAAAGGGAAAATAAAGCAACAAATATGAATTGATAAAAAAGAAAAGCCTTTGAACCATCTTCATCATGGGCTCTTGAGGATGAGAGAAGCCTATGTCTCCATTAGAGAGGAAGCCAACAAGAAAATAGCACAGACTCTACAAACATTTAAAAGAAAGAGTTAGCACAAATAAAATTCTACAAATCAAAGTAAAAATAAAAGCATAATAGTATGAGAGAATTATAGAAGAGTGTGTGAGAATGGGCTTTGGCTGAGTCACACAAAATTGGGGCAGCCGCAAACATGAGCATGCAAACTTCCAATGAAGGGTTATATCATAAGTGTTACTACCAGCCAAAAGATGAGTGAAATCATCCCAGCCATCATAGCCCACATACCTGTTGTGGAGCATCTGCCATTAGGAGGAAATCATATGGTCTTTAGTACCTGCATACCCAAAATATAGCCACATACAACATATATAAGAATGGAAAATGCGTGCCACCACATCCTTATAAGGTAAGTACCATCAGCTGATGTCAAACAAAGAATGAGAATTTAGAGTCAACATCCCATTCCAGATGAAAATCCAGATGAAAAGTCCACAACAATAAATATGGATGTCAAGTAGAGGCATGAGTAACCTTATCCAGTTGATAAAAATAAAATAACAAGCTACAAATAAAGGGTTGAAGTACCAAAGTAAAGGCCAGGAATGAAAATAAAACAAAATATGGCCTGCTGCACAAATTAATAACCCTACAACATAAAAGCAGTACCATTCCACCCAGTTGAGAGCTTTTGCCCAGGTAAACCACCCGTAAAGAGGGAGCCATTTAGGATCAGTCATAGAAATGATAGCAATCAGCTTGATAAAAGTATATTCATAGCAATAATTGCATAATGGTCCAAGGGGGAAATGAAACAGTAGATAGATCCATATCGCGAAGGCCCAGATGAAATGGTCATCCAAACAGCAACAATAGAACAAGAAAACAACCACAAAACCAGCAGCAAAAGCTAGGCTGCAGAACATAATAACCCAAAAGATCATGCTGGCAAGAACCAAAAGAAAAAAACTGACATAGGATATTGTAGGCATTACCAATACTGCTAAAACCAAAATGAAAATCAAGAAATAATCAGCAGTACAACCCTTCAAATCCAGGTGAAACTGACCAACAACAAGGTAAACATCACCAGAAATGACAGCAGTAGATGGAATCAAGAAATAAACCCAATCGTGCAATGAAACAACAATGATGGCAAGCAAAAGGATAATTCTGTCTCTACCAGATGGGAAGAGAGGCAGCATAAACTAGCAAGTTAGCCAATCAGGAGATAAAAATTGAAAGAGCAGCTTAAAAAGAGCCCAAAATGGATCAAGACAAAAAACAGTTAACCAACAACTGGGGGAATAAAGGCAGGCTCCACCAGTACAGGATAACCATAAAAATGATACAAGTGATAAAAATGATACATATAAATGCATCAGTAACCAATAGTTCCATAAGCAAAAAATAACATGGTGAACATGATACTCCAAAATATCATTTAGATTATAGCAAAACCCTAATTATGGCCACCCAAACAGATGTTATAAATCACCTTGATAATAGCATGATCACAATAGCAATTGTATAAGTCTATAAGATTTAAGAGGAATGATAAGGCAGATAGACCCATACCTCAAATTCATAGATAATCTGGCTATCCACACAGTAAACAAAATGGCATAAGACCATTTAGGATACCTAGCCTGCTGAAGGTACCAACCCATAAAACCATTCACCCAGTAGCCAAAATAGCAGACCAAATATTGAGCCCGATAGAGATTAATATAGGCAGTACATTTATTATATTGAAATAGAAAAAAAAATTGAAAGAAATAACAGCATTAAATACTTCTGAACAAGGATAAGCAGACCATTGGCTAAACAATCATTGTCACTTGATACAGCAAAGAAGAAGGCCTGAAAATAATCCCAATTTTTCAAAGAGACAAATAGAAAGCATTTCCAGTCAAGCCATAAGATAGCCCTGATGGCAAGCAAAAAATTCAATCTGTCACTGCAGATTATGTAAAGGGGCAACACAACCAAGCAGATTAGGGAAAAAAATAACACAACCCCCTTCAATAAGGCAACCAGCATGTACAATAATACCTCGTAAATAGAAGGATAATTCTCAGTAAACTAGCAGCTGTATCTATAGAGACAAGAGCCTCCAACACAAGAAAACCAGTTAAAAGTTTTAGTACACTACATCAGGAGAAAACCAAGAGAAATAGAAAATAAAGGAAGAAAGAATTGAAACAAATAGGTTAGGAAAACCATTAACAGATCCAAAAACATAAAACTGAGGTTAATTTCTAATATAGGGTAATCCAGTATTGTGCAAATTAACTAATCCATGCAAGTGTTTAGGAAGATTAATCTGATCAAAGAAAATTATATCTTCTAATCTGGCACTCAGATTAGCAAGATAATCAGCACATGCATTACCTTCACGCCAAACATGAGTGATTCTGAAACAAACTTGAGATAGAAGTGCTCTAGTGTGATTAAGGAGGTAATACAAATCTATATTGGCCACCTTGGTGGAGGACAACATATCAATCAGTAAGAGAGCATCCACCTCAATCCAGATGTTAAGCCAACCTTTTTGTAAAAAAATCTCAATAGCTTTATTGACATCCATTAATTCAGCAAAGATAATAGAACATGTAGTAAGAGGATAGGCAAAGGCACAAGTAACATATCCTTTAAAGTTTCTGAAAATGCCACCACAGCCAAAAGCATTTTGAGAAATGGAGCCATCAGTATTAATTTTGATAATATTTTTACAAGGATTTATCCAATAGACAATCTTATCTTCTTTACAAATATGATAATCAGGGAAGGTAAGACCAAGTTTGTTGACCACAAATTTACAACTTTTAAATTGAGTGTTGGTAATTAATTTGGCATTAAATAATGCACAAATTTTTTCTTTAGTTCTAGCAATAATCCTTTTATGGTTCATAGGAATCCCATGATGTTTGGCATCATTTCTATCCATCCATATGAACCATATAAGAGTAATGGCAGTTATCACTTTAATGTAATCTTTTAGAGTTCTTTGAAAGTAAAGGTCAAGAAGTTGATATAAGGATAAGGATCCATTGAAATTATCAATATTAAAAAGTTCATCATACCAAACCCAAAGTTTAGAGGCAATAGCTCCATTAACAAAGACATGGTTCACCGTTTCAATGTGAGAACAACAGTAGCATTTTGAAGGTAAATAAAAGCCTTTATCCCACATTAAGGAATCAACAAGGATGAAATTTTTCAAAATTCTCCAAGTAAGAATAGAATAAGAAATGGGTATAGTGTTATTCCAAAGTTTAAAAACACGTTAGAGAAATCATGAGCTTCTAATATGAATCGCATCTTTAAAGTTAAAATCACCATTTTAGATAGCTTAAATAGAATCGTGGATGGTTAGAGATGATAGGGATGTTAGTAATTTTATGTAAAAGAGAGGTAGGAATACAATCAGTAAGCTTTATATCATTCCATTTATTATTCATCCAGAATGAGTTTACTTTAATAGCTACAGTGGAGTGGGTAGATAAAAGAACGTCAATAGAGCCACTACCCATCCAGTTGTCTTGCCAAAAATAAGAAGATCCAGAGTTGACCCCCCCAAGAAATTAGAAGTTCAGCACAGCATCCCATTTGATGGAACAAAGTCTTTTCCATATATGAGAGTCACCCACTTTGTAAGGATAAATGAGGGGATGCTTACTCTAGAAGTACTTAGCAGTCATGAATTTAGCCTAGAGACTATTTTTGCTCCTAAAGTTCCACCAAAGTTTATGAGAGAATGCAGTAATTGCTTCACAGATTGGCTTATAGCCAATCCCACCTTTAGCAAGGGTGCCACAGTTTTTATATAAGGAAGTCCAATGCATTCTTTTAGTAGAGTTATTTGAGCCCTAGAAGAATTTATTAAGGAGGCGCTCAATTCTATTTAAAGTAAAATTAGTAGGCATAATGGTTTGAATAAGATATAAAGACATGGGGTTAAGGGTGCTCTTAAGAAAATTGAGTCTACCACCAAAAGATAGTAAATGGAATTCCCAAACCAAAATTTTGTTCAAAAGTTTTTGGATTAACTCATCAAGTAGATGTGATCTTTTCTGACCTTTATAAAGAGGAGCTCCAAGATATTTAATAGGAAGTTGTTGTTACTGAAACTTGGTGATTCTCAAGATTTATTTAATTTTTTTTTAGAGATTTTAGAAAACAAATGAAGAAACTTTTGCCTTCATTAATAGAGAGATCGATTTCCTTCCCAAAATTAATTATGAAATTTTTAATGTTTTTAATATGATGAATGGAGGCATTGCAAAAGATAATGAAATCGTTAGCAAAACTAAGATGAGAGATAGGAATACAACCCTGAGTTTTAAAAAACATGCTTGGATTATTGTTGAAGAGGTCATTAAGGCTCCTAGAAAGATATTCCACAGTAATAATAAAAAGAGAAGGAGAGAAGGGATCCCCTTGTCGCAAACTATGAGGTGAAGGGTAAAAGTTGAAGGCCTCACCATTCAGAATAATGGAGAACCAAGCATTACTAATAGAATTTTTGATAAGGGATATGAAATTATCAGAGAACCCAAACAAATGAAGAATTTGAAAAAGAAAGGTCCAAGAGATGTTGTCAAAGGCTTTAGAGATATCCAATTTGAAAAGGATGTTACCACCTCTATGGGAGACATCCAAATCATGAATCAGCTCTTGTGCGAGAAGGATATTATCAGATATAGCTCTATCTCTAATGAAACCAGTTTGATTGAGTGAAATATTTTTTTGGAACAGAGGACTAAGTCAGTTGGCAAATAATTTAGTAATGAGTTTATGAAAGAAGGTGCATAGACTGATAGGTCTGAAATCACTTCAACACTCAGGATTATCAATTTTTGGTATAAGGATAATGCATGTGCTAGAGAAATATTTAGGAAGAGGATTACCATTAAATAAATGAACCACATCGTCAACTAAGTCATACTTAATAACAGACCAACAATGCTAAAAAATTGAGTAGTATAGCCTTCAGGACTAGCAGCAGAATCAACATTCATGTTATTAAGAATTTGACCAATCTCTACTTCCGTAGGGACCATAGTAAGCAAATGATTATCATCACTTCTAATTGTTAAGGGAATCAAATGAAGATTGGAGATAGCCTCTAAAGTGTGGCTCTTATCCAACAAATTTCTAAAATGATTAGTGACAAAGTCTTTAATCTCATTATTGTCAGTGATCCAATTGCCATTATCACTTTTAATTTTTTGGACAAAGTTTAAAGCTCTCTTTTATTGGCAAAGAGCATGGAAATATCTGGTATTTCTGTCCCCATCAGCAATATGTTTACTAGCAGCCTTTTGCCGCCAATAAGTTTCTTCCATATTTTGATAGGTAACCAGGTTATTTTTTTGCTTCATTTAAATCCTCCAGTTTAGAAGAGTCAGCCAAAACAACATTTCAAGACAACAAACCATTATTCAAATTTTGAGAAAAATTTGTTATTTGTTCCTTTTAAGTGATTCTAATGAGGTGTAATGTTAGACAATATATTATATTATAAAAAAATTATAATAAAACATTGTATATTATAATATAATATAGTGTGTTAAATCACACTATAATATGTTTAGCATGATATTGTATAGTTAGTTTGAGGTTGAAAGTAAATCATTAAATGTTGATTACAATGTTAAGATGATGTAATTTGAATGAATAAATTGTTAGGCTTTTGGGTGAAGTATTAAAGGTGTGCATAAGAGAAGAATTAAGATTTGATAAGAATTCCATGTTAAGGACATGGAGGGAGATCCGCTAGGGGATCACACATGCATTGGACATGACATGTGAGGGGTCTATATCGCGGGCATAGAAGAAGAAAATCTATTGGGGATAAGGTTTGAATTTGATTTGATTATATGATCTGTGGAAAGAAGATCCACTAGGGATAAGAATCTATAATCCACTAGAGATTAAGATCAAATTGACATTAATTTATTTTATTTTAATTGATGTGGAGGAATATATACTAGAGATATGGCTCGAGTCTGGTGATCAAGTATATAAACCTTCCACTAGGGAAGTAGGTTCGGGCTATCCACTTGGGATTGGAATTTGAGTTTGATTTCATAGATTTGTTTGGGGATGTATCTGCTGGGGATAAGTGTTTGGTTGGATTTTTTTGATTTATACTCTACTAGGGGAGTTAGTTTAATTTGGCTCCACTGGGGAGGTTGGTTTTGAATTTGATTTGTTTACATGACTTGTTTATATATGATTTGGGGCTCCATTGGGGAGAAGGGTGAGATTCAACTCCACTAGGAAAAATAAGATTGGGTTTAATTTAATCTGAGTTAATATATGGACATTGTTAGTGTGCAATGGACCCAATGAAAATGGGCTATATTAGCCTTGACTTACCTCAGGTTTACAAATCTAAAGGGATAGTCTACTGACTACAGAGAAGAGCTAGCCAAACTAAGGGGTTTCCTTTCGGTGTGCAACGGCTGTGCTAGGAAGAAGGCCTAGCAGAATTACATCTTCTAAAGTGAGGAACAACTGTTGGGGTGACTTGTTGGAAGCACAATAAATCGAACTTGATCGAGGGTGACTTCTGAGTGAAGGCCGCTAAATACTTATGTCAACTCAAAAGTAGTTAGGATTAATTTTATCTTAAATTCATGTGATTTGATATGGTTTATTTGGTTTAGTTTGATTTTGAATTAAGGGAATATTCGCTGGGGATGTGAGCTGAGTCAAATTTGATAAATTTAATTTATAGACCATGTCGGTGTGCGATGAAACCACTGAGAAGGGGCTATATCGGACTTGTCCTATCTCAGATTTATAAATCCAAAGGGATAGTCTACTGGCCGTGGGGTAGAGTTAGCCAACTTAAGGGATTGCCTTTTGGTGTGCAATGGCTATGCTAGGAAGAAGGCATAGCAAACTTACATCTGCTAAAGTAAGGCACAACCATTAGGGTGACCTATTGGTACCACAACAAATCGAACCTGACTTAAGGTTGACTACTTAGTGAATGTAGTTGGGGACTTATATCAACTCAAGAGTAGTCAAGTGATTCTAATAGGGAGTTTTGCTGACACTGTCCTAAAGATAAGATGTTTGCTTGGGAGAAGGTACCACTAGGGGTGTCCTCCCAATCCAGAAGTAAATATATATTTTGTTTATATGTTTGCATGGACCCTGTTGGTGTGTGAGGGATCACACTGAGAAGGGGCTATGTCAGCCTGGACATAGCTCAAATTTACTAGAATAATGAAGAATCTGTACATCTATAGGATGGATTCTCCAACCACATGGGTGGTTATTAGTAAAGGGGGAACTGTCCAATTTAATAGTAACCCGAGTAGCGTCTAGATGGGGTCGCAAAGGATGTGATCCAAATACATTGCCCACAGGGGAGGTGCTGCTAGGGGCGTTATCCTAAGCCCTAGAAAAGAAAGATTATAAGTGTACGGTGGCCAACTCAAGGAGAAAGCATAGCAAACTTATATTTTTCATGAGTGGTGTATCCGAAGGTACGAGAACCAACCAACCTAAGGTGTATCCATCAGCATGAGTGGTGTATCCATCAACATAGTTAGAACCAAACAACCTAAGGTGCCCGTTGGTGTGAATTAATTAATCTAAAAAGAATGTGTGTAGGCTATGAAATTTTTTAACAAAAATGATCATTGGGATAGTATGTCTTTGGTGGGACAGATGCTATCTGACCTAGAACGACTACTAAGTGGGAAACCCTGAGGAAGTACTTGACCCATACATGAAGCACTAAGGAGGGAAGGAGCCGCTAGGGGACTTATCCTAAACCTCAAATATACTCAACCTAGTCAGTACATGAAGGCTAATCCAAGGAGAAAGCGTAGTAGACTCACATCGACTTAAATAAAGCCAACATGATGTAGATTACCAACCATGTAGTAAAGCCTACCAAACTAACAAAGCACTCATCGTTGTGTAGTGGCATAGTAAGGAAGGGAAGCATAGTAGACTTACATCATCCAAAGTAAGAAGACCACTGGGGTGACACACTAACAGGGTAGCACGTCAGCTCGACCTAGAGCAGCCAATGAGTGAGTGCCATTGGGAGTGTTATCTCAACTCAGAATAGTCCGGGATAAAATATATGTGTTTATTTTATATGTTTGTGTGTAGTTTGTATTTGTGTTGTGTCGATGAAGGATAGGATGTCACTCAGGTTCCTTACACCTACCCTAAAGACATCATGGAAGATTCACGAACAAGAATTTTCAACAATGAAGAGATTGAATTTGAAATGAAATTTTCATTAATGATAATTACTTTCAAATATAATTTATATTATTTCTTTAAGTAGAGCTCATTGATTGGAAGTAGTGGGCTCTCTCCCTTATGATTAATAAGCTGATTAGATCATCCATGGTAGGCCTTCTCTATGGAAAAAGAGCCTTCCCAAGTGGGTTCAAACTTGCCTCCCATCATATGGTGGGCAACAATCTGTCTCCTTAGAATAAAAATAAGCTCTCCTACTTGAAAAGTTCTAGAATGGACCAACTTGTTATGAGCTTGAATCATTTTAGCTTTGTATAACTCAAGGTTTTGGCATGCTCGCAGGCATCTCTCCTCCAAACCTTTGAGCTCTTCTAATCATAACTTAGCATTTGACTTTGTTATGATCTTGCTACCCACAGCTATCCTTAGTGATGAGAGTTGGACTTTAATGGTAGAACAACATCAGACCCATACACTAAGGAGAAAAGAGTAGTCTGAGTTAGAGTTCTATATGTAGTGCAATAGGCCCACAAGGCTTCAACTAACTGCTCATGCCACTATCACTTATTATTGTTAATTGTATTCTTCAGTATTTGGATGAGAGTTTTATTGAAGGCTTCTACTTAGTCATTTTCCCTCGAGTAGTTGATGGTAGAATATCTCAATTCTATGGTGTGTCTCCGGAAAAGTTGTTGATCTCAGTGTTCGTGAATGCAATACCATTATCAGATATAATTCAGGGAGGCACTCAGAACTATATATGATACGGTCCCAAAAAAACTAGAGCATATGCTGAGTTGTGCCCTCTCTGAGTGGAATCACCTTCTCCCATTTAGAAAAGTAGTTAGTAGCAACTAAGATGAACTGATGACCCTTGGAAGAAGGAGGATCAATCAGACCCACTATGTTGGTACCCCAACACTCGAATGGCCATGAGGCCAATGTAGGATGTAGAATGTTGGGTGGTTGGTGTAGGATCACATCGCATATTTGATATTGGTGGCATCACCTAGCCGTATCCATGCAATCTTTGATCATCGATGACTAGTAGTATCCTAGTCTCTTGATCTTGGCTTTCATCTTTAGACTGGATTGGTTGGCTCCACATAATCCTGAGTGTACCTTGGTCACGATCATATGGGCTTTGTGCTTGTCTAAACAACATAACCACATATTATGAAAAGTCCATGGGTAAAAGAAACCATCCACAAGAGCATAGGAAAGTGTTCTTTGCTTCATCTGATAGGCTTGGGACTTCTCTTGAGGTAATTTGCCTTTATTTGGGTAATCCATGAATTATTTCCTCTAATCCAACTCCTCATCCTTCTTGGCAATGGTAACCTCCCCTTCAAGAGAGTATTTTTTTATGTGTTCAATATCAATAAGGGATAAGACTTGTCTATTTTGGACCTTTATTGATATGGACTCACCCTTTGGACATGCCAACTCCTTGACAAGCTTAGCTAAAGCATACGCTACGAAATTCTCTCTTTGAGGAATATTATAAATGATAACCTCTATGATTGGGACCAACAACTCCATGTTATACTTATGGTAGTGATGGAGCATGGGTTTTATAACCTTAGAGTACCCAACGATTTGGTTGATAACAAGTTAAGAATCCCTGAAGATGTTGATGTTCTAGATGCTTAGAGTAACAAGTAACTCCAGACTGGCAATTAGAGACTCATATTTGGCTTCATTATTAGTGCAAGGATTGGACAGATGATTTGAGAATCTTATCACATCGTAGTCTTAAGTTAAAAGAATTATTCCTACCCCTACCTTTCATGAAATAGTAGATTGTGGTTCTTCTCCTCTTTCAGAAGAAGCTACACCATCAAATTATATCTCCTAGCAATGAATTCTAGAATCCCTTAAGTTCATGATTTGTTTATCAGGGTGATCATCGCTAAGCGAAGAGTCAGCAGGAAGTGGGTGTGCTATTACAAAATCTGCTAGCGCTTGTCCTTTCACCACGCAGAGGGTTACGAAGAAAATGTCAAACTACGAGAGGATCATGGACAATTATGCTAACCATCTAGATAGCGTCAGCCATGTCATGAGATATTGTAGTGGATTTATACTAGAGATCAAGTTTGGCTAATAAGAAATCATGTGGTGTTATAGCTTTTAGGATGTAGATTAAAGCTAGGAAGTGCTTCTCAATGGGTGGATAGTTAGCCTCAGTAGGGATTAGATGAAGGCAAAAGTAGTAGAGTGCATCTTCCTTCCATTTGTCATTGGCTTTGGCCAACAAAGCACTAAGGGAATCATCTAATGTAGTAGTGTAAAGTATGAGTGGCTTACTCAAGATAAGGGCTGCTAGAACTGTCGGCATCATCAAGTAATGCATGATGTCTTCAAAGGAATGCTCACACTTATCATCCCACTTGAACTTGGTGTCCTTTTTGACAAGTACTAAGAATGGCTAACTTCTTCTTAATAGGTTGCATACAAAGCATCTTAGATATGCCAACCGCCCTTAGAATGATCTGAGTTGAGTTAAACTTTAAGGGGGTGGCATTTATAATATTTCTTTGATCTTCTTTGAATCAATTTTGATTCCATGGTGTCAGACAACAAACCCAAGGAATTTTCGTGATGCTACTTCAAATGCAAACTTAAGGGTGTTCATTTTATTTTGAGGAAATATTATCTTAGTTGTTCAAAAACTACTCTCAAGTCAGAAAGATGGTCTTCCTTTTCTTTACTTTTGACCACAAGATCATTGACATAGCACTTGACTTGATGATGAATGAGTTCGATGAAGATTCGAGTCATAGCCTGTTGGTATGTAGCACCAGCATTTTTAAGGTTAAAAGGCATGACCTTATAATAATCGATTTTGATCGGAGTTCTAAAAGCAGTGTTTCTTTCATCTTCAGGGGCCATCTTTATTTTGTTATATCCAGATGAGCCATCCATGAAAGAGAAGACTGTATGAGATGAGAAAATGTACACCATCAACTCTAGGATTGGTAGTAAAAATTCATCTTTTGTATATGCATTATTTAAATCCCTAAAATTGATGCATATGTTAATTTAACCAATCTTTTTCTTAATTGGGATGACGCTAGCTAACCAGGTAAGGTATTTTTCTTCTCGGATGAAGCCAGCATCGATCAGTTTCTTGACTTCAGAAAAGACCTATTGTTCTATGTCTAATCGCATGCATCTAAGAGCTTGCTTGATAGGGTTAGCAGTAGGCATTATTACTAGTTTATGGACCGCTATGTCAGGAGCCAATTGAGGCATCTCTTCATAAGTCCATGTAAAGTGGTCCTTAAACTCAGTCAATATACTAACTAGATCAATGGTTTTAATTTCATTCAATAAAGAGCTCATGTATGTCTGGCATGGATCTTATTTAGTTCCTAAGTTGATTTCCTTGAGCTCGTCGATGGTTGAATTGATCTCTCCTTCAAACTCTGGTGGTGCATCTTTGACTTCAAAATCTTCTGGATCATCTGATGTTTCAAAGCATAACTCCTCATATGAGTTAATATAATTTGAAAATAACCCATCAGATTTTAAATGATTGGTGATGACTATGCAACAATCATCATCATTGACAGGACCCACTATATCAAATCCTAGTCCCGATCTTCATTAAGAACTGTTGCATTTGTTCTTCCATATTCTTTCAGAGTAGTTTAACCTGTGCTTTGACCAAGTATGTGGGATTATCCATTTCTTGCTAAATTAGAAACACAAGGTAAGTAACAATCAAAAGGTAATTCTATTAAATCTTTATATGAATAATTCTCAAGTTCTACATCAACTTCTTGACTTGAGGATGAAGCTCCTAGAAAGAACCTCTAAGCCTTCACACTAATGGATGAATTAGGGGCTTCCTTAACTACCAAACCCTCAGCTTTTTGTTAGGAAACTGAAGTTAGAGCTAAGGTTTCGGACTGATGCCTAACTATTTCACATATAGACTTGGATACACTTATGCTTTGCTTTGGAGCCCAGTCTTCATCGCTATCTAGCTCAAGTGTCAACTCCAAGGGAATCTACTACTGAGAAGAGCTGGCTGGCATGATAACCATATAAAACTCATCTTATGAATGAGATTCTAAGTCTATATGGATAGTAGGTGTATTCCTAGTAGCGGGGAAATATCTTTTATTGGGTGGCCAATAAGGAGGTTTTCCACCCCTAGGATTGCCTCTAAACTGGCCTCTTCCTCTATCTGATGGAGGTTAGGTAGTCCTACCCATATGTTCGAATGGAGTAATGAACTGTGGGTGGAATCAAATGTCAGGCTCCACTTCTTCCTCCAAGTCTATTTTCGCTCCCATTTTTTTTATTTTCTCTTTTATTTTCTTTTTCTTATTTTCCTTTTTTTCTTTCTTTTTTTATTACTATTTTTTAAAAATTTGGCCAAGTTCGCAAGAATAGACTTGTTGATTTTGAGGGAGGTAGTAAGCAGCATCTTCATATATGGCAACATTATGAACTATAAATGGCTTGATATCTCCTTTGACACAGTAGACGATCCCACCTCTCATGAACTTCATACATTGATGTAGAGAGGATGGAACTATGTTATTCTCATGTATCCATGGTGTCCCAAGCAAAGCATAAACCCTAACCCTAATCGTAAACCTAAACCTAAAGTAACTAAATAAATTAAAAAATAAACCTAAACCCTAAAACCAAATAAACCTAAACCCTAAGAATGGGCAAAACCTTGGCAGAACATCATCAACTAGGCTCCTAGATCTGGCGATGAAGGTGAAAGCGAAGCGGCGGTGGTGGGTGGGGATTTAGAGGTGCTAGTGGATATGGAGGTGGTGGATATGGAGGTGGGAGGAGCGCCGAAGGTTATAACTGTCGTGGTGGCGGAGGGAGAGATTGGGGATATGATGGTGGATCCCGCTACTCCAGAAGCCAGTGTAGTTATGATGGGAACTAGAGAAACGGAAGAATGGCCTATCCGATCTACTGCTTATGGAACTATGTCTTTACATTAGAGATGGTTTTAGTTTTCTAGGGTTTTTGATTTGCTCTATGCATGCTCATTTTTTATCTATGTTGTCGCTTGTGTCTTAGAAAAAATATGGTATGTTACTTGGTTGATGAAATCAAAAAGAAGAAATGTTGAATCTGAATTTATTCTTTGTTAAAAAAATTCAAAATCTAAACCCTAAAACTAAACCCTAAACCTAAAACCTAAACCCTAAACCCTAAACCCAAAACTCTAAACCCTAAAACCTAAAACACTAAACCTTAAATCCAAAACCCAAAACCCTAAACCCTAAAAACCAAAAAACCTAAACCTAAACTAAATAAAACCTATAAATAAACTAAATAAAAAACCTAAACCTAAATAAAATAAAATAAAAACCTAAACTAAAACCTAAACCTAAACCTAAAATAAAAAAATAAAAAACTAAACTAAATAAATAAACTAAAACTAAAAAAAAAATCAAATAAACATAAAAATAAAATATTTAAATAAAATAAAAACTAAATGTAAAATAAATAAAAACTTAAAAAAAATAAAATAAAAACTAAATAAAAACCTAAACTTAAAAATAAAACCTAAACCTAAAATATACAAAATAAAATAAACCTGAACTTAAGCTAAAATAAACTAACCAAAATAAAAAAATAAAACCTAAACCTAAAATAAACTAAACCTAAACCCTAAACTAAATATAATAAAATAAACTAAAAATAAACCTAAACACAAACTAAAAAATAAAAGCAAAAAATAAACCTTAAAATAAAAACTTAAAACCCTAACCTAAAAAACAAAAATAATAACCTAAACCTCAACCTAAAAAAAATAAAATAAAACTTAAACCTAAAAAATAAAATAAAAATAAAACTAAACTAAAAAATAAACCTAAACTTAAACCTGAACTTAAAAAATAAACTAAAATATATAACCTAAACTAAAATAAATAAACTTAAATTAAATAAACTTAACTAAATAAAAATAAACTAAACTAAAATAAATAAAAAATAAATGAAATAAACTAAATATACCGAAACCAACCAGTTTACTTAATTTTAAAATTAAACCTAAAATAAACACAAAACCAAAAATCCTAAACCCTAAACCCTAAAACCCTAAACCCTAACACCCTAAACCCTAAACCCTAAAAACCCATAAATCCTAAACCGTAAGCCTTAAACCCTAAACTAACCTAAACCTAAACCTTAAACCCTAAACTACCCCTAAACCTTAAACCCTAAATTCTAACCCCTCTACAACCTTAAACCCTAAACCATAAACCATAAACCCTAATCCCTAAAGCTTAAACCCTGAAAACCCTAAACCCTAAAGCCTAAATGCTAAACCCTAATCCTTAAATCCTAAACCCTAACCTTAAGCCCTAAACCCTAAACTTATTTTCACTTTTTGGCTTGAGCTGGGTTATGTTTTTGACCTTTTACTTTTGGGTTGGCCTGGTGGTTGCTTCCTGGTGGATACTATCTTTCCAGCCTAGGTTGGCTTGGTTTTTTTTTTTGGCTTGGTGGTTGTTGTCTTCTCTACATTGTTACTTTGGTTGTCAGTGGATGAGATGGTTTTCGCTCTAGGTTTATTCTATTTTTTTTCCTTGGTTGGTTTGTTAGCTCTTCGCTTGAACTCAAATTAATTTTTGTTGGTTTTCATGGTTGAATGGGTGGCCTTTCTAGTGGGAACTGTTGTTGGTTGTTGCCATTCTGGGCCTTCTTTTAGAGAATTTCCTAGCAACTTTTTGAGGCTTGCCTCCTAGTTCCTTATTGTTTATTGTTGGATCCATCTTTTGCCTTGATTTTTTGTTTGGTTATTCTCCTAGGATTAACCTCTCCTGAGTGCATTTTTTGCAGCATATTTTATCTTGTTAGTATGCTTCCTGTTTGGTTAGTCCTTATTGTTGGGGAAGTTTGGTTTTAGGCTAGTCCTGGCTAGCTACTGTTGTTGCCTTCCTATGGTTGTTGTGCTTCTTTTGGACCTCTCGTGTGGTTCTTTGCTGGTTTTCTACTTTCCTTGATTGTTGGGGATGCTTACTTTATTGGTTACTTATGATGGGATGTTCTCTGATGGTTGAATTATGGCTGTTTTACTTAACTAGTTTGGTTAGAGGATTTTTAGTTGTCCTTGGAATCTTGATTGGTTGATTTTTTTTTCCTTGTTGGTCTTTTCCTGTTTATTGGACAATTTGCTGGAGCCTTTTGTTGTGTTGGCCAAACCTTTGTTGATCCTTTTGGTGGTCGGTGGCTGCCTTTGGCCCCTTTTATGTGGTTATTTTATCTTATTGGTGATTTGCACTCGCTGCAACTTATGTTTCCTTCAGTTGATGGTTTTATTTTTGAGCTATTTTGTCATTTATGGTTGCTCACCCTAGTTTGGCTTGTGATTGCTACTTGTTGGGACTTTGACTTTAGGGCTCCTATCTTAGTTTTGTTGGTTGTTTCTCTGTTAATTGGCATGGTCTGGTGCCTAGTTCTAGTTTTCCCAGCTTCAGAGCTTGGATGTATATTTGGATAATGGTTGTTGTTGGTATTTTAACTTTATTCTAGCCTCTCTCTAAGTTATTGTGATCAGTCTATTATTGTTTTTTTTGGTGGTTTTGCTGCTAGCTAGTTGCTGGCATGTTTCTCTTTGTTTAATGGTGCAGGATCTAGAACTCTATGGACTGCTGGCCTTGGCTGTTTGCATGTATCAAGTATGCTAGCTATGATGGCTTTGGTGTTACTCACCTCTTCTCTCTGGTTGGAAGCATTACATATGATTATAACCCTTCTTTATAATATTTGGATGCTCAAATGGGTTGTTGCCCCTGGGGATGATGTTAATTGAGCCTAAGCCTTCTCATTATCAGCTCTCTCCTTTTTCTTTATTTGCTTTTATTCTTTTTAGCTATGACTTTTGCCTTTGTACTGTTTTCCAGATTTCTTTTACAAGTTGGAACTTTATAGAGGGAATGGATGTTACTCAGCTAACCTAGGCGCTATTGTTGTGGATGTTGTTTACCTTACTTTCTCAAAGGAATCATGAACTGCTATTGACTCATCCTTTTACTATTTTAAAGATTTGTTTTAGTCTTACCCTGTGTCTTTTTCTCTTATGCTTTTAGCTGTTGTATTTGGTCTTTTATTTTCTTTTCTTTTCCAAATGTACTTAGATGGGGGTTTAGATCTTTAGGATTCTTGTATCTCTGAGAGTGGTAGAATTTTAGAGCTTTACCCTTTTAAGGGCATTGTATCTTTCCCATTAATGGTAATAAAATGCTAACTTCCCCCCCAAAAAAACCCTAAACCCTAAATCCTAAAACCATAAACCTTAAACATTAAACCTTAAACCCAAACCCTAAACCCTAAACCCTAAATAATAAACTCAAAAATCCTAAACCCTAAACCCTAAACTAATCCTAAAACCTAAAGCCTAAACACTAAACCCTAATCTCTTAACCTTAAACCCTAACCCTATACCCTAAACCCTAAAAGCATAAAACTTAAAACCCTAAACCATAAACCCTAAACCCTAACCCTAAACTCTAAACCCTAAACCCCAAACCCTAAACCTAAACTTAAAGTAACTATATAAATTAAAAAATAAAACTAAAACCTAAAACCTTAAAAACCTAAATCCAAACCTAAACCCTAAGAATGGGTAGAACCTTGATGGCAGGAACATTATTATCAGCCAGGTTCAGTCTAAATCTAGCGGTGCAGGTGAAGGTGGAGGTGGTAGTTATTGCAGTGGTGGTGGGGGATCTAGAGGTACTGGTGGATATGGAGGTGGTGGTCAGAGCAGTGGTGGTTATGGAAGTGGGAGGAGCGATGGAGGTTACAACCATGTTGATGGTAGAGGGAGAGATCAAGGATATAATAGTGGATCCCGTTACTCAAGAGGTCGGGATTGTTCTGATGGGAACTAGAGAAATTGAAGAATAACCAATCCAATATGATGCTTATGGAACTGTGTCTTTATAATGGAGATAGTTCTACTTATCTAAGATTTTTGATTTTCTCTATGCATGCTCATTTTTTATCTATGTCGCCGCTTATGTCTTAGAAAACTTGGTGTGTGTGGTGTTTATTTTTGAGATGTGGGACACCACATTGATCTTAGGGGATACTTATTGAAATGATCGGGTATGACATTAAAGAAAGATGCACTATCTTGAAATATAGAAATTATCACTCTATAATTGACCTAATCACCTAATAAGGACTCTTAAGGCATGATTGGTATTTGAATGTACTAGAGATCTTTCCCCTACTTTAGATGAAAATATAAAGTAGCATTTATATTAAGCCGAGTTCATTAAGGTCCAAATGGACAAGCCTCTATAGTTAATTACATCTTAAGGGATGTGAATCTCTTAAGAATACTCTTGATTAAAGTAGCAATTAAAGTCTCCAAAGATTTCAAGGCTAGACTATTAAGGATTAGTAGTATTGGAAATTAAGTGGGAAAAATCAAGGAGTTGACTTATTATCAAAGCCAAAGGAAACAAGTAGGGAATGCTCTTGATACTAGGAAACCTAGAGAAAATTTCAACCTATCCTATAATTGGGCTTTATAATTTTGAAATTGAAGAGAAGATCAATTTTGTTAAAGTTGACATTTCATTAGAAAGCTAGGGCTTGTAATCCAATAATACAAGATTGTGGAGATGCCTAAGATGTGAGGATTTATGCTTGTAGCCCAAAAAAAAATAGCCACCTTGGATCCTAAATTTAGGGAGCTTTAGCATAAACCAAAGCACAACCTAAATCTAAGCGAAAATGGGCATATGGTTTAACTCCATAAGAGAGGATAAACCGCCTGATTGATGGACTTATGATCGTCTAGAGTGACAGCTAGCTAACACCTCCTATGCTTTAAATCCATGAAGTTTGATCATATGATTTGCAAGATTAGTTAGGATGTTGTTCAATTTAAAAGAAACTAAAGTCCTTAAACTCACTCCTTAAGAGACTAGAGCATGAGTGTTATGAGCATATGACTTAGTCTAGTGCAAAATATTTACAAATTTTATTTATTTTGACACTTCATTTTGATAAAGGCTTTGAGTTTTTGATGCCTACATGCATGATGAAATAAGGTTGTTGGCTAAATCAACAAGAAAGGGCTGTTTTCCAATATAAAGGATGCCCTCACAGGTCAAGCATTCTCCTATCATGCAAGGATGGAAATCCCTTATTTTCAAGAGCAAAATAATATGATGTGCATGTTGTTGGACATTCTATATTCAACTAAGGGGTTTCTAAATCTTTTTATTATCTTGATTTATGTCCTAGGCTTTATGTAAGGTTATGAATTGTTTAAAACTTTTATTATGAGTTGTAGTTGGGTAGAAAGGCTAATTTTTTTTCTAAGAGCGTAATAGCATTTAAGGCCATAAATTGAAACATTAAACAAATAAAAAAATAATAAAAGTATGCCATCTTAATTGTGCACTTTAAACACAACATCAAATAATTTTATTGGTAATGCAAAAGAATAACAAGCGGTCTGATCGTGTCATACAGAAAAGAAAATGGGTAGCTAAGCTCTACCCTTATACAACCAGTACATAAAAGAATAATTTGCAATTTACAAATGATAAATGTTATGGGGGTTCTTCAAGTGTTCATCTCTTCATGTATCTTCCTCCTTCTTTGATTTGGTTTGCTCCACTTCAAAGGTACCACATGGCCTCCTAAGATAAGCCTTCTAGCCAATGCTCATCATTATCCCCCCATAGCGCTAATCCTAATTTCTAAAGAAAAATTACATTAAAAATAAGAAAAGTTCTAACTATACCTGCAAGACAAGTGTTAGCTAAACACACATATAACCCAAGAAGTTATATTTATAATTTGGACTCAGCACCTTGCACATGGGTAACCAAGCCCATATGTCCTAACTTGGATTATGCTTAGGGGCTTAAGCAACCTGCAAAGAGAGCATTTATATTTATTTTTAAGCGGCCCCTTAAACACAATCCCTTACATAAAATATGATTAGGCTACTCACAACCTACCATCCAATCTATGAAACATACACTCTAACATCCAGTCTAAAATAATACATCACAAAACAAAACATCACACCATGCACCATCCTAACAAAAGGCTAGAAGTGGTGAATTAATCTAATATGTGTGTATTAAGGCTTGTGTGGTATGTCATAACTAGGCTTTAGAGTTAAGATTTTCTAAGTGCTTTAATTGATTTGCAAGTCTTAATTTGTGTTTTCTTTTGTTTCATATGACCTACACTTAGAAACTAAGTGTTGAAAAGAGAAGAAAAGATGTTGGCCTTTTTCATTTCTACCTTAAACCACATTCTAAAGAATGTTAATTTGATTTAGTTCTGTTTAGTGAATGTCTTATTACACATTTTAGATTAATCCTAAGTTTAGGTTCTTTTTAAATAATTCTATTCAATGTGAAAGGCTTCTTAAGATTAATCAAATTGAAATACTATCACATGACACATGCTAAATCATTTATTTCAATCACATGTAACATGCATATGATTAAGTCTTAAGTTTACCTACACATACAACATCTTTTAGCACACTTGAATGATGGATGTGAGTATGTACATTTGAAGCTTTATATTTCCCCTATGATTGAATTATTTTATCATATTAATTTAAGACTCTATCTAAATTCTTATGAAAAAATACATAGGGATGAAATTAAATAGGTACATGTCATTATTAACCAAGGAAGTGAGATAACCAAATGACCTCCTTGGGTTTAGCTAAAGCCTCATATTTCTTGGGATGTCTAGACTATATATCGTTACATTCAAACCATATGTAAATTGACATGCATGAACATAAGAAAGAGAGCTCCAAATCAGATGACCAATTAATTCAATCACTTGAACAATTGCAAATGCATGCATTTTTAATAAAAAGTAAGGATTATCATTCTCTAATTAAATACACACAAGTATATATAAAAGACATAAGGAAGTACATTTCTTAGTTAAACATGGGAAGTGAGGTAATCAAATGACCTCCTTAGGGTTAGCTAAAGCCTCATATTCCTAGGATGTCCAGACTATACATATACATGTATTCATAATTTGGAGAATTAAAATCATGCAAAAAATGATATTTAATTTGATTGAATCATTTATGTATATGAATTAAAGCCTCATCCAATTCTAGTATTGAAATACATAAGAATGAAATCAAATGGAGTACATGCCATTGTTAAACCAAAGAACTAAGGTAATCAAATGACCTCCTTGGGGCTAACTAAAGCAATACATAAATCAATACATTTTTGGGATGTCCTGACTATATACCCATTAACATTATCACTTACATAAATCAATACATGAATAAAAGGAAAGGAGCTTCACTTCATACATTTAAGCTATAATCAAATGCTTCTCTTATGTATTTATAACTAGCATTCATAGCATATGTAACCATTCATTTATAAACTTTGGAAAATATATTTGGATTTAATTGTGATAGTAGCCACACATATTATAAATCAAATCAACACATGCAAAATTTCAAATATATTTGAATTTAATTATGATAATTGCCACACATATTAAAATAAAGGAAAACCATTTGACTTAATTAATTTTGAAAAGATAAATGTATGATTTCAAATGACATGCACCATTTAACATGATTGGAAAGGAATGAATGAGCATAAACATGTGATTTCATTCAATTAAATTAATTCTAAGGACAATCAAATCAAATAAAGCATTTAAAGGAAACCAAGGCTTTTTAATTATCACTTTCAATTTCATATTTGATTTGGTTTGAAGAAATGAGAGAAAGTTTGCTGATCCTAACCCATTCCCATGTTTGTGATTTAATTTCATTTAATTAAAAATAGTTAAGTTGATTTTATGTGTTAATTAGGTTATACCATGCATTAAATCCATTAATTAATTAACCCTTACCTATGTTGCCTTAATTTAATTAATCAAGTAGTTATGATCCAACATGATATGTATATACATTGGAAATTAAATCAACAATGAACCAAAGAAATGAAAGAGGACTAACATAATTAGCTCACAATTAATGATTAGTTAAGCTAAGAAACTTAATTAAGTACTTTCATGGTTTTCCCACACATGTGGGTTAACCATAATTTTCTTAAATGTCTTTAGGATATTGAGAACCTGAAGATCTATCGATGAATTGATTAATTAAGATTCCATGTGATCATTATTTCAAATTGATTAAGTAAGCAATTTAATTAATGAATTAAACCATCAATTAATCCCAAATTAATTAATTTCCATTCAAGTGAAATAGACTTAGGGAAAAGATTGGGAAAGATGTCCCAATCTCATTCCCCATGCCCATTCACTATTTCACAATGATTAGCACGCTTTAATAATGATTTTCTTTCTATTTATAATATTAGTTAATTGCTTAATTAATTAAAAAAGTAATTAAGGTTAAGATAACCAATTTATCTAATTAACAAAGTAATAAATCCCAAGAAAATTAGGGGAGGTAGAGATCATCCCATTAATCAACCTCAAAAAGTTTGGGATTAATTACTTAGGTAATTATAGAGTAATTAAGAAAATTAAGTTTTTAATTAAACCCAAATTAAGCCTTAATTATTGCTCAAAATTAATTGGGATTAATTTTAATTAAATCTCCTCTAAAATACCTTCAAAACAAATATATACTTACATTTTTATGATTCATCTATGATTTGTTATAAATATCCAAAGTTTTAGCTGATTTAAATGATTTTACATGATTTTTATAAAGTCCATTAATTTATTTTAACTATTTGAACTTCAGAATGCTATATCTCTCAATCTAGAAATCCTTTTGACTTGAAATTTTTATGGTAAGCAGATTTTAAGCTCAATTTTTATCTCTGAGAATTTCATATCAATCTGATGTGTCATTTTAGTTTAATTAATGAAATTTGATTTTCCCTAAATCTTAAATTAAGCTCACAATATTCAGTAAAATTTGGGGCTTTCGGATTCATTGGATTCCTCTAAAAAAATAAAAAATAAATCTAACGAGCCTTTATTTTTAAATTTTTTGTTAATTATTTTATTTTCTATGAATTTTGGAAGTTTTAGGTGTTTTTAATTCATTTTTAAAAGTAGAAAATCCATAATTTCTTTATAACAAGTCCTACGTGCGGACCATGTGGATAGGGATGCACGGATTGTATTTGACTATCTGATCATTGATTGAACGGTGCAGATCGATACACACGATCCACGTGATCTGTTGATTAGAGCTGCATGATCCACATGATCTGAGCCGTCTATCTCCCTGAACAGGAGATCGGATGGCTAGCGGGTAATCTAGTGGAAGAGGCAGGCAATAAACTATTTCGAGTGGGATTTTATGATTCTTGTGAAAAAACTAAACAAAAAACTTCATTTTAGGCTCAAATTTTCAGCAATCTTTACCTAAAATCACTCCAAATGCATGAGGATGACATAAAATAAAAATAAATGCAAGGGTAATCTAAAAGAAATTATTAAAATTGAGTAAAAACCATCACAAACAAAAGAACCTAAGGTCGGCTATGGTTTTTAAAAATTATCTCACAAAGGATGATTTTTGGTGGTGGGGATGATCTGAGTGAGCTCTTTAGTGCAAGAAGAAGCATTAAAATGGGTTCGAGCTCTTGCTTCACTTTAGAATAATGCATCCACCAATGTCCACCACTTCTTCACTAGAGTTCACTAGATTTTGATGATTTTTGATCAAAAACCAAGTGGGAATGGTTGCTGGTTTGTTTGAGAGCTCTATGAGTGTGTAAAAAAGAGTTTTTACCTCTATATTTTTGTCTTTTTGCAATGGCCAAAAATTATTTCATTCATGGTGATTTTTGGCTCCAAGTGAGTGTCCTTTGCTTAGGGTGGTTGGGATTTTCCTTAGGTGGATTAATTTGGTTGCCTAAGGTATGGGAGGTGGCTACTATGAAGGACAACTAGGTGTCCTAGCAAATAGAGGTGGAGGTCCTTCATGCCAAGTGTTCCAATGGGGGAGGTGAGGTGATTTCACCTCCCCATAAGTCATGGTTGTCCCAATCATCTCTTAGGTCAGGTTGGATAGTGCCCTTGGAGCCCAGGTAGACCAATGGATGAGTGTCAAGTGGTCAAGGAAGAGAAATGACCATTCATGGGTGTTTTATCTTATGTGACACCCTTAGCCTAAGGGTAAAGTGGTCATTTGATATTGAATTTGATTTGTGCAGATTTTAAATGAGTCAAAGTAACCAAATTTTATGTCATTTGGAGTTCATTTGGTTAAGTTTGGCTTAATTTGACCTAAGGTCAAAATGGGTTAGGTTGACCAATTTGTCAAATTGGGTTAAACCAATGATTAGGTCAATTTCATATGACTATTTGGAGAGGATTGTATGCTTTGGTTTGATTTAATTTGGAATTTACTTGGGTTTAGTCTAATTTGACTTTTTATGTCAATTTGGGTTAACTAGGGTCAACATAGCCAACTTTGCTAGGTTTGGCTCAATTGAAGGTCAAGTCATATTGAAATATTGATTTTGGGTTGATTTGAATCATTGGTTTCAATAGATTTGGCTTAGGTTGTAATTTGGCTAGTTTGGGTTCATATAAGCTAAAGGGTTGACTTGGTCAGTGGACTACGTTGACCTAGTTTGACCTAATTTAAATCAATTTATCATCTTAGCATGATCAACAATCATGACATTAAGTTTAGATTGGCTTAATTCACTTTGATTTGGATTGAATTAGATTGAATTGGATTTTGATTCATGTAGGTTAAATTGGCCATTTTTGGTCAAGTGAATCAATTAGATTTAGTTGGCTTGACTTTAGGTTGAGTTTAATTTAGTTGAGTTTATAGATTTAAGATTGATATATAAATTCAATTATAATTGGTTTGGATTCAAATGAGTTTTGATTAATTTGAATATTTCAAGTCAAAAAGGCTAGGTTGGGTTTGACTTGGGTTGATTTTGGTTTGATTGCTTCATTTATATTTGGATAGATGATTGAAGGAATGATTGATTCAAGAGAAAATCCATTGATTTTGGCTTGATTTAGATGGATTTTGGCCAAGTTTAAGGAAATGTCTTAAAGGGTTTAAATTGGGTTTTGATTTGATTTTGGATTTGATTTTGGCTATTTAAATTTATAGTTCATTTATATTTGAGAAGATAATTGAAGGTATAATTGATTTATAAGAAAATCAATTGAGTTCGGATTGAATTGGATAGAAATTTGGCTAAGTTCATGAAGGTTGATTAAAGGTCTTGGGAAGGATTTCAAGTTTGGATTTGATCTTGGGTTTCAATCATTTGGAAGGACTTGGATTTGGATTTAAATTTGAGTTTGAGGTTTGGCAGGAAATTTGGATTTGAATTGAATTTAAGAAGGTGTACATGGATTGAGTTTAGGCTATAGGATATGCGATTTTCATAAGTCCCTAAGGCATGGCCTAGTTCTATAATTAACCCTTCTAAGTCTCTAGGCTTAGGTTAAGTGTTCACCTACTCTTTAGAAGTGTCTTATGACTAAGGAAATCTCAGTGTCTAGACAGTTCCTAGGTCTAAGAAGAGGAGGTTGAGAACCCCCAATAGGGTGGTGTGTGGCACAACACACATTGACCAATACTATCAACAACATCCAAAAGTGATCTGTACCTAAACCTAAAAGGTAGATAGAATCACGATCTTAGTGCAAAGCAACTCTTTTTATGCCAAGGGCACAAGAGAGGTAGATGGAATCTATGGGGGATTGAGTATGTGAACCTTCAAATAGGGAAGTGGGTTCAAACTATCCGCTGAGGATATGGATTTGAGTTTGATTGTGAATATGATTTATTTGGGTGTGTATCCACCCGGGATAAGAATCTATAATATGTTAGAAATTGGGAATGTGAGCCTTCCATTCCAGGGGAAGCTATCATGGGATAAGAGTTTGATGGTATTTCTTATGGTTCCATTAGGGAGATTAATTTGATTTGTGCCTCGCTAAGAAGAAGTTTGGTTTGTTCAAAATGTTTTAATTTGACTCTATTAGAAAAGTTGGTTTTGAATTTAGTTTATTATGGACCATGTCAATGTGTGATGGACCCACTTTGAAGGGGCTATGTTGTCCTTGACCTATCTCAAATTTACAAATCCAAAGGGATAGTCTACCATCCACAATGTAGGACTATCTGACCTAAAGGGTTGCCTATTAATGTGCAACAGTTGTACTTAGGAAGAAATCATAGTAGACTTATATCTTCCAAAGTAGGGATCAACCACTGGGGTGATCTGTTGGATCCGCAACAAATCAAACCTGACCTAGGGGTGACTAATGAGTGAATGTTGCTAGGGGACTTATGTCAACTCAGAAGTAGTTAAGATTAATTTAATTAATTTATTTTAATTTGATTTGGTTGGTTTTCATTTATTTTAATTTTATTTGGTTTGTTTTTTGTTTTAATTTCATTTGATGGATCCTATCAGTGTGCTATCGACCGCCTGAGAAGGGGCTATGTCGGCCTTGGCCTATCTCAGATTTACCGATACAAAGGGGTAGTTTATTGGCCGAAGGGTAGGACTATCCAACCTAAGGGGTGCCTTTTGGTGTGCAATAGCTTTGTTGGACAAAGCATAGCAGAATTACATCTTTAAAGTAAGGAAAAATTACTGGGGTGACAAATTGGATGTTCAACAAATCAAACTCGACCTAGCGCTCCCCGTCGGTGTGCAACAATCGTGATGAAAAGAATGTGTAGCAGACTTACATCTTTTGAAGCCAGGATGACTACCGCGGTAACCTATTGGTGGCATAATAGATTGAATCTAACCTAAGAGCGACTATTGTGAGAGTGTCATGGAGAACTTATCTCAACTCATGAGTAGTCGCTATTCAATATGGGAGTTTTGCGACACCGCCCCTAAAGATAGATGCCCGCTTGGGAAGGTGCCATGGGGTATTAATTTAATCCACATGCATATTATAATATATATATATATATATATATATATATATATATTAGTTGTTTGTTTATTATTTGGACCCTGTGTGCAAGGGACCACACTAAGAAGGGACTATGTCCTAGACCTATCTTAGATTTATTGGACCAAGGGAGAATCATCCACAAAGAATCTCCAACCAAAGGGGTGGTTACTAGAAAGGGGAATTGCCAATCCCAAGTAACCCGTGAGATAGTCAAATGTGGTCGCAAAGGATGTGATCCAAATAGAGTGCCCACAGGGGAGGTGCCACTATGGGCATTATCCTGGACCCTATAAATAAGAAAGCCTGTAAGTGTATGGTGGCCACCTCAAGGAGAAAGTGTAGCAGACTTACATCTACCATGAGTGGTGTATCCACCGGGTGGGTCACTGTCAGCATAGCGAACACCAACCAATCTAAGGTTCTCGTCAGTGTGTGATAATCAGTCTAGGAAGAAGGCATGTAAACTTATATCTCCTTAAAGTGGAACTGATTGTTGGAATAGTCTCTCATTGGCTCGATAGGTGCTATCTGACTTAGGACTGCCCGTCGATGTACAACGGCTGTACTTAAGAAGAAAACATAGGAAACTTACATCTTTTGAAGTGAGGAACAACCGCTGGGCGACCCATTATTGGCACATCAAGTTGAACCCAACCTAAGGATGACTACTAAGTAGGGAGTCATAAAGAAGGATTAGACCCAAACTTGAAGTCAAGAAGAAGAAAGGTGTCGGGGCCTTACCCCATATTTCTACTTGTTAGTTCATGATAGCTAGTCCAAGAAGAAAGCATAGTAGACTTATATCCTCTTGAATGAAGCCAACATGAAGGTAGCTTCGATCGGTTAAGGCATCATGCTAATAAGGCACTCATCGGTGTGTAATGGAGAAGTTAGAGAGGAAAGTGTAGTAGACTTACATTCTCCTAAATAATGGATCTCTAGGGTGATGCACTAGCGAGGTAGCACGTCAGCCTGAACTAGAGCATCTAATGAGTGAGTGCCGTAGGGGGCATTATCCCACATCAAAGTAGCCCGACAAAAAAGAGTGTATGTGTGTTTGTCGATATACTCAACCAAGTCGGTTCATGATGGCTAGTTTAAGTAGAAGGTGTATCAGACTTACATCTTCTTAAATGGAGCCAACATGAGGGTAGCTAACAAACTGCGTAGTAAGGCCTACCATGCTAAGAAGGAGCTCATCAGTGTGTAGTGATTAAGTCAAGAAGGAAAGCATAGCAGACTTACATCCTCCTGAACAAGGGACCATTGGGGTGATTCACTAGCAGGGTAACATGTCAGCCTGACCTAGAGCAGCTAATAAGTAAGGGCCACAGGGGGCGTTATCCCACATCAAAGTAGCCTGAAACAAAAGATGTGCATTTGTTCATGTGATTGTGTGTAGTTTGTGTTTGTGTTGTATTGATGAAGGATAGGATGTCGCTTGGGTTCTTTACACCTACCCTAAACACATTGAAGAGTAGATGAAATGGGGCTAGAGGGGCAATGTGACTCCACTAAGAAAGGATGTTGCTCCAGTTCTCTTACACCTAACTTAGTTATACTAGTCGAAATAAGATGCCTCTTGGGTTCTCTAACATCTATCCTCATAGCACCAGAGAATCATGTGTAGTTTGTGTTTGTGTTGATGAAGGATAGGATGCTGCTTGGGTAATCTTACACCTATCCTAAACACATCATGGCAGATTCACAAATAAGCAAATAATGCTTCCAATGAAGAAGGGATTTGATGAAGGGAAAGATAGGATTTTTATGGATGATAATTATTTTCAAGTATTATTTTAAGGATGGTATTTCTTTAAATAGAGCCCATTGGTTGGAAGGATCAGGCGCTCCCCTATCATAGTGGTTTAAACTACTTTTCATCCTTCGAAGCACCAAGGTAGGCCTTTCAACTATCAAAATTAGAATATTGATATAAAAAGTTTTGAGATAGACTAACTTTGAAAGAGTTTAAATCATCTAAATTCAATGCTAATTGAAATCTTTCTCATAAGTAGAATGTTGCATCTAATGTCACTTTAATCTCTTTAGATCAATCCTTGTATCCATGATGCTTTACTACAAGCCTTAGAAACTCCCCAAAGTCATCCTAATTGTATACTTTAGGGATTCAACTTCAAGTTGTAGTGTCATAATCAAAGACAACTACTCAGATCGTAAAGATGGTCTTCCCTTTTCTTTAACCCTAGTGACAAGAGAAAGACATTTTTATGATTTTTCTAAGATTTGTTTTAATTTTCCAATGTTTCAGCTAATTTAAACTATTTTCCATGATTTTTATAAATTCCATTAATTTATTTTAACTATTTGAATTTCAGAATGTAATATCTCCCAATCTAGAAATATTTTTAAAGTGAAATTTGTATGGTAGGAAGATTTTAAGCTCTCTTTTAATATCTAAAAATTTCAAATCAACCTCATGTGTCATTCTAGTTTAATTAATGAAATTTAATATTTCCTAAAACTTAAATTAAGCTCAAAATATTTAGTGAAATTTGGGGCTTTTGGATTCATTGGATTCATCTCAGAAAAACAAATTCAACGAGCCATTATTTGCAATTTTTAGTCAAGAATTTTATTTTTTATTAAAATTTGATGTTTCAAGTGTTTTTAATTAATTTTTAAAAAGCAAAAAATCCCTAATATCTTACTTAACCTAGTAAGCTGCGATTGATCGGACCATGCGTGCCATGTGGCATCGCATCGTAGTGTGGTGCCACATCAGCAGATGAGCAGGAATACAAACAAGGATATGTAAATCGGATCTAACTGTCTGATCATGGATCAGACAATCTAGATCAATACGTGTGATCCAAGTGATCTGAACCGCGTGATCCAATGATTAGAGCCGCTTGATTTGTATGATCTAAGCCATTTACCTCCTTGAACGAGAGCTTAGATGGTTAATGGGCAATCCGGTGGAAGAGGGGGATGGAACACTATTCCAAGCAAGGTTTTTGTGATTCTTGTGAAAAAATTGAACAAAAAACTTCATTTTAAGCTCGATTTCATAGCGATCTTCGCTAGAAATCACTCAAAATGTGTGAGGATGATGTAAAATAAAAAAAATGCAAGGGTAATTTAAAAGAAATTCCTAAAATCAAGCAAAAACTATCACAAACAAAAGAACCAAAGGTTGGCTACAGTTCTTGAAAATTACCTCACCGAGAATGATTTTCGGTGGCAATGATGATCCAAGCATGCTCCTAATTGCAAGAAGAAGCATCAAAATGGGTTTAGGCTCTTGCTTCACTTTGGAATAATGTATCCACCAATGGTCACTGCTTCCTCATTGGAATCCACTTGATTTTGATGGCTTTTGCTCAAAAACCAAGTGTGAATAGTTGCTGGTTGATTTGGAAGCTCTAAGAGTGTGAAATGAGTGTGTGCAGAAGAGTTTTTGCCTCTCTATTTTCTATCTCCTTGCAATGGCCAAAAATCACCTCATTCATGGTGATTTTTGACGCCAAGTGGGTGTCCTTGGCTTGGGATGGTTAGGATTATTCTTAGGTGGCTTAATTTGGTTATCCAAGGCATGGGAGATGGTTGTTATGAAGGATAATGGCTGTTCTAGCAATAAGAAGTGGAGGTCCTTCATGCCAAGTGTTCCAAGGGGAGAGGGGAGGTGATTTCACCTCCCCATTAGTCATGGCTGACCCAACTACCTCTTGGGTTAGGTTGGATAGTGTCCTTGGAACAATTGATGAGTGCCAAGTGGCCAAGGAAGAGAAAAGACCATTTACATAGGTTTTTTGTCTTATGTGATACCCTTAGCCCAAGAGTTGTCATTTGGCATTAAATTTGATTTTGGTAGATTTGAAATGAGTCAAAAGTGAGTTGGACCAAATTTCATGTCATTTGGAGTTCATTTGGTAAGTTTGGCACACCCATTTGGGTCAAATTAGCTCAAAATGGGTTAGGCTAACGAATTGGTCAAAAAGGGTTAAACCAAGGGTTATGTGAAGTTCATATGACTATTTGGAGAGGTTTGTATGCTTTCATTTGATTTAATTTGGATTTAATTTGGGTTAAGTCTAATTTGACCCCCTTATGTCAATTTGGGTCAACTTGGGTCAAGAGTGCCAATTGGGCTAGGTTTGGCTCAATTAAAGGTCAAGTCCTATTTAAATGTTGATTTTGGGTTGATTTGAATCATTAGCTTTGATGGATTTAGCTTAGGCTGTAATTTGACTAGTTTGGGTTCATATAGGCTTAAGGGTTGACATGGTCAATAGCCTAGGTTGACTTGGTTTGACTCAATTTATATCATTTGATCATCCTAGGGTGATCAACAATCATGACATGAAGTTTGGAATGGCTTAATTCACTTTGATTTGGATTGAATTGAATTTTGGTTCATGTAGGTAAAATTGGCCACTTTGGGTCAATTAAATAATTGATTTAGTTGGATTGATTTAGTTGAGTTTATATATTTGATATTGATATATAAATTCTATAATTGGTTTGATTCAAATGAGTTTTGGTTTATTTGAATAGTTTCAAATAAATGGGTTGGGTTTGACTTGGGTTGATTTTGGTTTGGCTGAATGATTGGAGGTTTTATTTATATTTGGATACATAATTGAAGGATTGATTCAAGAAAATCCATTGATTTTGGCTTGATTCAGTTGGGTTTTGGCCAAGTTCAAGGAAATAGCTTAAAAGGTTTTAAATTGGGTTTTGATTTGATTTTGGATTTGGTTTTGGCTATTTAAATTTATATTTCATTTATATTTGAGAAGATAATTGAAGGTATAATTGATTTATAAGAAAATCAATTGAGTTCGGAATGAATTGGATAGAAATTTGTCTAAGTTCATGAAGGTTGATTAAAGGTCTTGGGAAGGATTTCAAGTTTGGATTTGATCTTGGGTTTCAATCATTTGGAATTGAGTTTGGACTTGGATTTGGATATAAATTTGAGTTTTAGGTTTGGTAGGAAATTTGGATTTGAATTGAATTTAAGAAGGTGTACATGGATCGAGTTTAGGCTATAGGATATGCGATTTTCTTAAGTCCCTAAGGCATGGACTAATTCTATAATTAACCCTTCTAAGTCTCTAAGCTTAGGTTAAGTGTTCACCTACTCTTTAGAAGTGTCTTATGACTAAGGAAATCTCAGTGTCTAGATAGTTCCTAGGTCTAAGAAGAGGAGGTTGAGAACTCACTCCAAAATTGAGGTCAACAAATGGACTCCCAATAGGTGTGGTGTAACTAACAAGGCACACCACACGTATTGTCATTGACCAATACTATCAATAATATCCAAAAGTGATCTATACCTAAACCTAAAAGGTAGATAGAATCATGATCTTAGTACAAAGCAACTCTTTTTATGCCAAGGGCATAAGAGAGCCAGATGGAATCTATGGGGGATTGAGTATGTGAACCTTCAAGTAGGGAAGCAGGTTCAAACTATCCACTGGGGATATGGATTTGAGTTTGATTATGAATATGATTTATTTGGGTGTGTATCCACCCGGGATAAGAATCTGTAATCTATTAGAAATTGGGAATGTGAACCTTCCATTGGGGAAGCAGGTTTGAGCTATCCGCTCGGGATAAGAGTTTGATGGTATTTCTTATGGTTCCATTAGGGAGATTAATTTGATTTATTTAGCTAAAGAAGTTTGGTTTGTTCAAAATGTTTTAATTTGACTCTATTAGAAAGGTTGGTTTTGAATTTAGTTTATTATGGACCATGTCAATGTGTGATGGACCCACTTTGAAGGGGCTATGTCGGCCTTGACCTATCTCAAATTTACAAATCCAAAGGGATAGTCTACCATCCATAATGTAGGACTATCTGACCTAAAGGGTTGCCTATTGTGCTTAGAAGAAAGCATAGTAGACATCATCCAAAGTAGGGATCAACCAGGGTAATCTGGATCCATAAATCACGACAGTGACTCTGAGTGAATGTTGCTAGGGGACTTATGTCAACTCAGAAGTAGTTAAGATTAATTTAATTAATTTATTTTAATTTGATTTGGTTGGTTTTCATTTGTTTTAATTTTATTTGGTTTGTTTTCATTTGTTTTAATTTCATTTGATGGATCTATATGTCGACTTTGAGAAGGCTGCGGCCTTGGCCTATCTCAGATTTACCGATCCAAAGGGGTAGTTTATTGGCCGAAGGGTAGGACTATCCAACCTAAGGGGTGCCTTTCAATGTGCAATAGCTTTGCTGGACAAAGCATAGTAGAATTATATCTTTAAAGCAAGGAAAAACCGCTGGGGTGACCCATTGGATGTGCAACAAATCGAACTCAACCTAGCGCTACCCGTCGGTGTGCAACAATCATGATGAAAAGAATGTGTAGCAGACTTACATCTTTCGAAGCCAAGATGACTGCCAGGATAACCTGTTGGTGGCATAACAGATTGAATTTAACCTAAGAGCAAATATTGCGAGAGTGTCATGGAGAACTTACCTCAACTCATGAGTAGTAAGCCTATTCCTATATGGAGTTTTGCTGACACTGTCCTAAAGATAGGATGCCTGCTTGGGGAAGGTGCAGTTGGGAGCATTAATTCTTAATCCACATGCAAATGTATATATATATATATATATATATATATATATATACTAGTTATTTGTTTACTATTTTGGACCCTGTTGGTGTGCAAGGGACCACACTAAGAAGGGACTATGTTGGCCTATACCTATCTTAGATTTACTAGACCAAGGGAGAATCTTTGCATCCACGAAACAGAATCTCGAACGACAGGGGTGGTTACTTGGAATGGGGGATTGCACAATCCCCTAGTAACCCAGATAGTGTCAAAATGTGGTCACAAAGGATGTGATCCAAATAGAGTGCCCACAGGGGAGGTGCCGCTAGGGGCATTATCCTGGACCCTATAAATAAGAAAGCACAGAGGTATGCGGTGGCCACCTCGAGGAAATGTACTTACATCACAGTGGTGTATCCACCGGGTGGGTCCTTGTCGACATAGCACCAATCTAAGGTTCTCGTTAGTGTGTGACAATCAGTCTAGGAAGAAGGCATGTAAACTTTTATCTCCCTAAAGTGGAACTGATTGTTGGGATAGTCTGTCATCGACTCGATAGGTGCTATGCGACTTAGGGCTGCCCATCGATGTACAACTGCTATACTTAAGAAGAAAACATAGCAAACTTACATCTTTCGAAGCGAAGAACTACCGCTGGGAGACCCATTATTGGCACAGCAAGTTGAACTCAACCTAAGGGTGACTACTAAGTAGGGAGTCACAAAGAAGGATTGGACCCAAACTTGAAGTAGTCAAGAAGAAAGGTGTTGCTGGGGGCCTTACCCTATTCTACTACTTGACCAATTTAGTTCACGATAGCTAGTCCAAGAAGAAAGCATATAGTAAACTTATATCCTCTTGAATGAAGCTAAAATGAAGGTAGCTTATCGACCGTGTTGTAAGGCCTACCATGCTAACAAGGCACTCATCGGTGTGTAATGGAGAAGTTAGGGAGGAAAGTGTAGTAGACTTACATTCTCCTAAATAATGGATCTCTAGGGTGATGCACTAGCGAGGTAGCACGTCAGTCTGACTTAGAGCATTTAATGCGTAAGTGCCGCAGGGGGCATTATCCCACATCAAAGTAGCCTGAGACAAAAGTTGTGTATGTGTGTTTGTCAGATATACTCAACCAAGTCAGTTCATGATAGCTAGTTTAAGAAGAAGGTGTAGCAGACCTACATCTTCTTAAATGGAGCCAACATGATGGTAGCTTACTAATCGCATAGTAAGGCCTACCATGCTAACAAGGTTCTCATTAGTGTGTAGCAGTTAATTAAAGAAGGAAAGCATAGCAGACTTACATCCTCCTGAACAAGGGACCATTGGGGTGATTCACTAGCAGGGTAACATGTCAGCCTGACCTAGAGCAGCTAATAAGTAAGGGCTGCAGGGGGCGTTATCCCATATCAAAGTAGCCCAAGGCAAAAGATGTGCATTTGTTCTTGTGAATGTGTGTAGTTTGTGTTTGTGTTGTATTGATGAAGGATAGGATGTCGCTTGGGTTCTTTACACCTACCCTAAACACATTGAAGAGTAGATGAAATGGGGCTAGAGGGGCAATGTGACACCACTAAGAAAGGATGTTGCTCCAGTTCTCTTACACCTAACTTAGTTATACTAATCGAAATAAGATGCCTCTTGGGTTCTCTTACAGCTATCCTCATAGCATCGGAGAATCATGTGTAGTTTTTGTTTGTGTTGATGAAGGATAGGATGCTGCTTGGGTAATCTTACACCTATCCTAAACACGTCATGACAGATTCACAAATAAGCAAATAATGCTTCCAATGAAGAAGGGATTTGATGAAGGCAAAGATAGGATTTTTATGGATGATAATTATTTTCAAATATTATTTTAAGGATCGTATTTCTTTAAATAGAGCCCATTGGTTGGAAGCATCGGGCGCTCCCCTAACATAGTGGTTTAAACTACTTTTCATCCTTTGAAGCACCAAGGTAGGCCCTTCAACTATCAAAATTAGAATATTGATTTAAAAAGTTTTCAGATAGACTAACTTTGAAAGAGTTTAAATCATCTAAATTCAATGTTAATTGAAATCTTTCTCTTGTTATGTAGAATGTCAGAGGTTGCATCTCTAATGTCACTTTAATCTCATTTAGATCAATCCTTGTGATTCCATGATGCTTTACTACAAGCCTTAGAAACTCCCCTAAAGTCATCCTAATTGTATACTTTAGGGGATTCAACTTCAAGTTGTAGTGTCATAACCAATCGAAGACAACTACTCAGATCATAAAGATGGTCTTCCTTTTTCTTTAACCCTAGTGACAAGAGAAAGACATTTTTATGATTTTTCTATGATTTATTATAATTTTCCAATGTTTCAGCTAATTTAAATTATTTTCGTTGATTTTTATAAATTCCATGAATTTATTTTAACTATTTGAATTTCAGAATGTAATATCTCTCAATCCAGAAATATTTTTAAAGTGAAATTTGTATGGTAGGAAGATTTTAAGCTCTCTTTTAATATCTGAAAAATTTCAAATCAATGTGACATGTCTTTCTAGTTTAATTAATGAAATTTAATATTTCCTAAAACTTAAATTAAGCTCAAAATATTTAGTTAAATTTGGGGCTTTGGGATTCATTGGATTCATATCGGAAAAATAAATTCAACGAGCCATTATTTGCAATTTTTAGTCAAGAATTTTATTTTTTATTAAAATTTGATATTTCAAGTGTTTTTAATTAATTTTTAAAAAGAAAAAAGTCCCTAATATCTTACTTAACCAGTAAGCCCTGTGCAGCATTGACTGGACCATGCGATGCCATGTGGCATTGCGTTACTGTCTAGTTTGGTGCCACATCAGCAGATGAGTAGGAATACAGACAAGGATATGCAAATCGGATCTAACTGTCTGATCATGGATCAGACAATCTAGATCAATACGTGCGATCCAAGTGATCTGAACCGTGTGATCTTCTGATTAGAGCATCTTGATTTGTACGATTTAAGCCATTTACCTCCTTGAATGAGAGTTTAGATGGCTAACGGGCAATCCGGTGGAAGAGGGGGATGGAACACTGTTCCAAGCAAGGTTTTTGTGATTCTTGTGAAAAAATAGAACAAAAAACTTCATTTTAAGCGCGATTTCATAGCGATCTTCACTAGAAATCACTCAAAATGTGTGAGGATGATGTAAAATAAAAAAAATGCAAGGGTAATTTAAAAGAAATTCCTAAAATCAAGAAAAAACTATCACAAACAAAAGAACCAAAGCTCGGCTATGATTCTTAAAAATTATCTCATCGAGAATGATTTTTGATGGTAGTGATGATCCAAGCATGCTCCTAAGTACAAGAAGAAGCTTCAAAATGGGTTTAGGCTCTTGCTTCACTTTGGAATAATGTATCCACCAATGGTCGCTGCTTCCTCATTGGAATCCACTTGATTTTGATGGCTTTTTCTCAAAAACCAAGTGTGAATAGTAGCTGGTTGATTTGGAATCTCTAAGAGAGTGAAATGAGTGTGTGCGGAAGAGTTTTTGCCTCTCTATTTTCTATTTCCTTGCAATGGCCAAAAATCACCTCATTCATGGTGATTTGGCTTGGGGTGGTTAGGATTCTTCTTAGGTGGCTTAATTTGGTTATCCAAGGCATGGGAGGTGGTTGTTATGAAGGATAATGGGTGTTCTAGCAATAGGAAGTGGAGGTCCTTCATGCCAAGTGTTCCAAGGGGAGAGGGGAGGTGATTTCACCTCCCCATTAGTCATAGCTGACCCAACTACCTCTTGGGTTAGGTTGGATAGTGTCCTTGGAACAATTGATGAGTGCTAAGTGGCCAAGGAAGAGAAAAGACCATTTACATAGGTTTTTTGTGTTATGTGATACCCTTAGCCCAAGGGTAGAGTTGTCCTTTGGCATTAAATTTGATTTTGGTAGATTTGAAATGTGTCAAAAGTGAGTTGGACCAAATTTCATGTCATTTGGAGTTCATTTGGTAAAGTTTGGTACAATTTGACCCATTTGGGTCAAATTAGCTCAAAATGGGTTAGGTTAATGAATTGGTCAAAATGGGTCAAACCAAGGGTTATGTGAAGTTCATATGACTATTTGGAGAGGATTGCATGCTTTCATTTGATTTAATTTGGATTTAATTTGGGTTTAGTCCAATTTGACCCTCTTATGTCAATTTGGGTCAACTTGGGTCAAGAGTGCCAATTGGGCTAGGTTTGGCACAATTAAAGGTCAAGTCCTATTTAAATGTTGATTTTGGGTTGATTTGAATCATTAGTTTTGATGGATTTGGCTTAGGCTGTAATTTGACTTGTTTGGGTTCATATAGGCGTAAGGGTTGACATGGTCAACAGCTTAGGTTGACTTGGTTTGACTCAATTTATATCATTTGATCATCCTAGGGTGATCAACAATCATGACATGAAGTTTGGAATGGCTTAATTCACTTTGATTTGGATTGAATTGAATTTTGGTTCATGTAGGTAAAATTGGCCACTTTGGGTCAATTGAATAATTGGATTTAGTTGGATTGATTTAGTTGAGTTTATATATAGATTTGATATTGATATATAAATTCTATTACAATTGGTTTGGATTCAAATGAGTTTTGGTTCATTTGAATAGTTCAGGTCAAATAGGCTAGGTTGGGTTTGACTTGGGTTGATTTTGGTTTGACTGAATGATTGTAAGTTTTATTTATATTTAGATACATAATTGAAGGATGATTGATTCAAGAGAAAATCCATTAATTTTGGCTTGATTTAGTTGGGTTTTGGCCAAGTTCAAGGAAATAGCTTAAAGGGTTTAAATTGGGTTTTGATTTGGTATTGGCTATTTGAATTTATATTCCATTTATATTTCAGAAGATAATTGAAGGTACAATTGATTTATAAGAAAATCAAATGTGTTTGGATTGAAATGGATGGAATATTGGTTATGTTAATGAAGGTTGATTAAAGAGCTTAGGAAGGATTTCAAGTTCGGATTTGAACTTGGGTTTCAATCATTTGGAATTAAGTTTGGACTTGAATTTGGATTTGAATTTGAGTTTGAGATTTGGTTGGAAATTTGGATTTGAATTGAATTTAAGAAATTGTACATGGATTTGGTTTAGGCTATAAGGTAAGTGATTTTCCTAAGTCCCTAAGGCATGGCCTAATCCTATGATTAACCCTTCTAAGTCTCTAGGCTTAGGTCAAGTGTTCACATAATCTCTAGAAGTGTCTTATGACTAAGAAAGCCTTAGTGTCTAGAAGGTTCCTAGGTCTAAGAAGAGGAGGTTGAGAACTCACTCCAAAAGTGAGGTCAACAATGTGTTACTTGGTCAATGAATTTGAAAAGAAGAAATGTTGAATCCAAATTTATTCTCAGTAAACAAAAAAAATCAAAAACCCAAAACCTTAAACTAAAACCTAAAAACTAAACCCTAAACCCTAAAAACCCTAAACTCTAAACCCTAAACCCTAAACCCTAATCCCTAAAATCCTAAACCCTAAACCCTAAACCATATAACCTAAAACCTAAACATTAAAACCTAAACCCTAAGCCCTAAACCTTGAACCCTAAACCCCAAACCATAAACCCTAAACTTAAAATAAAATAAAATAAACCTAAAATAAACTAAAAATAAAAGAATAAACTAAACAAAAAAAATAAAAACCTTAACCTAAACCCACCCTCTAGCCAAGCCCATGACCTCATGCTCTGGCGATTCCCCTTTTCCCCTCTCATTTTTGGCTTTCTGGCCACTACTTAAAGGTTTTTTTGGCATGATTCTCACTGGATTCCTTCTGTAATCGATATCTGGTAGCCACTTTTGTGTTTTACATGGAGTGACACCATGGCTTGGCATCTTCCCCGATGATTCCATGGGGGAAATCGATGGATCTAATGGATCCTACTAGGGCATCAACTACCTTGGCTTTGGCTGCTTCAAAATCATTGAAAGACATCCTCAGTGGCAAGGAAATCTTTTTAGGTGAGTCTTTGGAACTTATTTCGACTTCTTTTCAAGGCATGCTTGTGGTTATGTGCTTTGATCTGATTGTGGAAAAGCTTGTTAAGCTGTTTGAATTTACTTTGGTTGTAAAGTTTACTCTTCATAGGCTAGAAAACATTCACTCTTTCTTTACTTTTATGATGGGTTTAAATGATCCCCGCCACATTTTGATTCAGTTAACAAATGATTTACATTACTCACATGTTTATACTCATTCTTATTTTGTTTTTAATTGCCAAATGAGGTTGCTGAAATGGATTCTACTATTTGATATTAGGGAAGAATCCCCAATCATTCCAGTTTGGATTTCTCTTCCCAATATGTGAATTCATTTCATTAATCATCAATTCTTTTTTATTGTGGGTGCTTTATTTGGTCAACCGTTGCAAATTGATCAGGCAATGGTTATGAAATCTCGACCTTCTGTGGCTAGAATCCTTGTTGAATTAGACATTACCAGGAAACACCCCAAAGAAATCTAGTTGAGATTTGAAAATTATGGTTATATGTAGAAAGTTAATTTTGAAAATATTGTTGTCTTTGGTTCTCATTGTAAATTCCACGGGCACAATAATTATAAATGTTTCTTTATGCATCCTCACCTAAAAAAGAAAATTCTTATTAAGGAAACTATTGTTCCTAACCCTAGGCCAACCACTATTAAATATCAAAAAGTTAATTAAAAAATGATTCATTGAATGTCCTTAATAAGGTTGTTTTACCACTTATTTCTTCTATGCAATTAAAGGTTTCTAATGTGGAAAATAATAATTTCTCAAAACCTTTGGATGATGATTCTTTTTCCTCTGAGATAATCCCCACATCCTTAGCAATTTTGATTGATAAAATTAAAGCTTTAATTGAAAATATTAATGAGGATATCAATGTTATGCATCATTTGAATTCAATGAAGAATATGGCTTTGGTTTTTCTTGATATTCAGTTTGAAAAACCTGACTTTACTTTAGTTCAAGATGACTTAAATTCTCAATAAGATTTGTTTTTGTCTAATAATCTGGGTATAGAAGAAGAAAGGCTTGATGTTCACACTTGCCTTCTTAATAAATCTATTTCGGGTCCCTCACATGCTATACCCGATGCTCATTTGCCTTTAATAAATTTTAATGGCTTGGAAGAAGGAGCACTTCTATTCAGGAGACTTCCACTAAATATGTGATAAATGTTGTTAAACCCTTCTCGGATGATGATTCTATGAGAAAAAGAAATAGTTTCCAAAAGTTATCATGCTAAAATGAAAAAAAAAACATGTTAAAAACTTCACATCCCAAATTGTCCAAAAACACTAGATCTATTGCGACCTCTCTCTCCTCTCTTAATTAACCTTTTCTTGACCCCTTTTTTTACTTATATTTAATTTTCTTGTTTGGAATGTTAGAGGGATCTTCACCCTCTCTATTCATAACTATATTGGAAACCTTTGTCATATTCATAATATTTCTTTACTTATTGTTTTGGAGCCTCTTATTCATGCAAACAAAATTAATCATGTTGCTAGAATTATCAGTTTCAATAAATTTTTCTCAAATGTTAATAATAAAATTTGGTGTTTTTGGAATAATTTTATGGAGGCTTCTATTCTTGATGATTTTCAACAAGTTGTCAATGCTCAAAAATCTTATGGTGACTATTATGTTTTGGGCTCTTTTGCTATGCATCTTGTAACAGATCTGGTAGAAATTTTTCTTTGGAAAATTTGAGGAATTTTTCTACCTTGATCAATAAACCTTGGTTTGTTGGTGGGCATTTCAACACTATTTTATTCTATTCTGAATAAAGAGGTGGTTGCTCTCCTAATATTCATTCCATGGAATAATTTTCCAATATGATCCTTGATTGCAATTTGATTGATATTGTCTTTAAGTGTTCAAATTTTACTTGGCGAAACTCTAGACTTTGGCAAAGTTTGGACCATATTCTTTTTAATACTCACTGGATTACTCAATGGCCTATTATTTCTATCGATCATTTAAGCAGAACATTATCGGATCATGCTCCTCTTTTGGTTTCTATTAAAGATAACTCTAATAGATTAAAAAATTTCATTCATTTTAGATTTTAGAACACGTGGATTCGACATACTGATTTCCTTAATGTTGTGGCTAACAAATGGAAAGCTCCCTTACATCTTGACAATTTGATATGGGGATGAAAGAGGTTACATCCATGGTGGTTGCGGAGGGAGAGATCAGAGATATGATTGTGGATCCCACTAATCGAGCGGTCGAGATTGTTCTGATGGGAACTAAAGAAATTGAAGAACGGCTGATCAGATCTGCTTCTTATGGAACTGTGCCATTATAGTAGAGATGATTGTAGTTATCTAGGGATTTTCATTTGCTCAATGCATGCTAATTTTTTATCTATGTCATCGCTTATGTCTTAGAAAACTTGGTGTACTTGGTTGATGAAATCGAAAAGAAAAAATATTGAATATGAATTTGTTCTCTCTTAAAAAAAAACCAAACACCCTAAACTCTAAACTAAAACTTAAACCATAAATCTAAAACCTAAACCCTAAACCCTAAATCCTAAACCCTAAAAACCCTAAACCCTAAACCCTAAATCCTAAAACCTTAAACCCTAAACCCTAAACTAACCCTAACTAACCCAAAACCCTAAAAATCTAAAAATTTATACCTAAATTAAATAAAACCAAAAAATAAAATAAATGAATAAAACCTAAACTAAAATAAAATAAAAAATAAAATAAAATAAAACTAAAACCTAAACCTAAACCTAAAAAGAAAATAAAATAAAAAATAAAAACTAAACTCAAATAAAATAAATAGAAACCTAAACTAAACTAAAAAAGAAAAAGCCTAAATAAAATAAAAACTAAACCAAAAATAAAAATAAAATAAACATAAAATAAAATAAAATAAAAACTAAATAAAAACCTAAACCTAAAATAATAAACCTAAAAATAAATAAAAAATAAAACCTAAACCCTAAACTAAAAATAAAAAAACCTAAACTTAAACTAATAAAATAAACATAAACCTAAACTAAAATAAACTGAACCTAATAAATACAACCAAAACTTAAACATAACTAAATAAAATAAAAAATAATAAAAATAAATGAAAACCTAAACTAAAAAATAAAACTTAAACATAAACCTAAAATAAAACCTAACCTAAAACTAAAATACAAAATAAAAAACCTAAACCTAGAGTAAAAGAAAACCTAAACCTAAAAATAAAATAAAATAAAACTAAACTAAAAAAATAAACCTCAACCTAAACCTAGAAAATAAATAAAAAAAAACTAAAAAAATAAATAAATCTAAAATAAATAAAGTAAAGCAAATAAAATAAAAAATAAACCTAAATAAAAACAAAAAAAATAAAATAAACTTAATTAAATTAAAAATAAACTAAATAAACTAAATAAACATAAACCTACTGGTTTACTTAATTTAAAAAAAAACCATAAACCCTGAACCCTAAATCCTAAATCCTAAGCCTACAACCCCTAATCCTAAACACTAAATCCTAAACCCTAAAAAACCCTAAACCCTAAAACTAATCCCTAAACCATAAAAGCATAAATCCTAAACCCTAAACCCTAAACCCTAAAACCTAAACCTTAAACCCAAACCCTAAATCATATACCATAAACCCCAAACCCCAAACTTAAACCTAAAGTAACTAAATAAATTTAAAAATAAACTTAAACCCTAAAACCTAATAAACCTAAACGTAAACCTTAAGAATGGGCAGAACCTTGACAGCAGGAACATCACAGTCAACTAGGCTCAGTCTAGTTTTAGCGGTGGAGGCGAAGGCGAATGCTGCGATTATCCTAGTGGTGGTGGGGGATTTGGAGGCCTTGGTGGGTGTGGAGGTGGTGGTCAGAGCAGTGGTAGTTATGGAGGTAGAAGGAATGACGAAGGTTATAGCCCTCGTGGTGGCAGTGGGATAGATCGGGGATATTATGGTGGACTCACTACTTGAGAGGTCGGGGTGGTTCTGATGGGAAACAAAGAAACTGAAGAACGACGGATCTGATCTACTGCTTATGGAATTATGTCTTTATAGTAGTGACGTTTCAAGTTATCTTGGGTTTTTGATTTTTTCTATGCATGCTCATTTTTTATCTATGTCATCATTTGTCAGTTAGAAAACTTTGTGTGTTACTTGGTTGATGAAATTGAAAAGAAGAAATGTTGACTCTGAATTTATTCTCTGTTAAAAATAAAACCCAAAAACCCAAAACCTTAAACTAAAATGTGAACCTTAAACCTAAAACCTAAACCCTAAACCCTAAAAACCCTAAATCCTAAACCCGAAACCCTAAACCCTAAAACCCTAAACCCTAAACCCTAAACCATAACCTAAACCCTAAACTCAAACCCTAAACTCTGAGCCTGGACCTACCCTAAGCCCCTGATTCCTCCTATGACCTAAACCTGACCCTAAATCATTCCTAAATCATGAAACCCAAACTGACTCCTAAACCTGCAACCCTACCCTTCCTACCCCAATACTCCCCCTAAACCCTAAACCACAAAACCTAAAACCTAAACTAAACAAAATAAAATTAAAATAAAATAAATAAAGAAACCTAAACCTAAATAATTAAACCTTAAAAAACTAAACCTAAACCTAAATCTAAACCAAACCTTAAAATAAAATAAAATAAAATTTAAAACTAAACTAAAGATAAAAAAAAATAAAATAAAATAATAAAAAATAAAATGAACTTAAATAAAAAAAAAACTAAATAAAATAAGACCTAAATGTAAAATAAAAATCAAATAAACCTAAAATAAAATAAAATATAAACTAAATAACAACCTAAATAAACCTAAAATAAAACCTAAAAATAAATAAAAATAAAATCTAAACCCTAAACTAAAAAAAAAACCTAAACCTAAAATAAAAATAAAATAAATGTAAACTAAAATAAACTAAACTAAAATAAATAAAAACTAAACCTAAACCTAAACCAAAACTAAATAAAACAGAATAAACTAAAAATAAACCTAAACCTAAACTAAAAAAAAACTAAAATAAACCCTAAACTAAATAAAAATCTAAACCTAAAATAAAAATAAAATAAACCAAAACCTAAACTAAAATAAATAAAACCTCATAAAGTAAACCTAAACTAAATAAGACAAAACAAACTAAAAATAAACTTAAACTTAAACTAAAATATAAACCTAAAATAAAAACCTAAAACCTAAAAAGAAGAAAATAAAATAAAAACCTTAACCTAAACTTAAAAATAAAAAATAAAACTTAAACCTATAAAAATAAAGCCAAAATAAAACTAAACTATGAAATAAACATAAAACTAAACTTAAACCTAAAAAAAATAAAATAAAAAACTAAAACTAAAATAAATAAACATAAAATAGATAAGATAAGTTAAATAAAAAGTAAAATTAAATAAAAATATAAAATAAAATGAAAACCTACACTTTATCGGGTTTTTTTTTTAAAAAACTTAAACTAAACCCTAAAACCCTACTAACCCTAAACTACCTAAACCCTAAACCCTAACCCTAAACAAATCCTAAAACCTAAACCCTGGACCTTAACCCTCACCACTACAACCTACAACCACAAAAACCATAAACTCTAAACCCTAAAGCTAAAACCTAAACCTAAACTAAATAAAACCTAAAAATAAAATAAATAAAAAAACTTAAACCAATAATAATAATAATAATAATAATAATAATAATAATAATAATAATAATAATAATAATAACAAAAACTAAAATATAAATCTGAGCCTAAACCTAAACCTACACCTAAAAAGAATATAAAATAAAAAATAAAAACTAAAATAAAATATTTATAAATAAAAAACTAAACTAAACTAAAAAACAAAAAAACCTAAATAAAAAAATAGTAAACCTAAAGTAAAAATAAAATATACCTAAAATAAAATAAAATAAAAACTAAATAAAAACTTAAATAAAAATATACATAAAAATAAACCTAAACAAAAATAAAAATAAAATAAACTAAAATAAATAAAAAATAAAATAAAAACCTAAAACCTAATAATTTATATAATTTGGAAAAATAAAAAAAAAAAAACCCCAAGCATAACCATAAATTAACTAAACACTAAAACCTAACCCTGAACAACCCTAAACCCTAAAGCCAAAGTCCTGAGCCTACCCTACCAACTATAATGTGAGCCCCAACCCTAAACCCCAAACCCACCTTAAAGCCTAAATCCTATTTGACACCCAAACCTCTACACTCAACTGGCTGCTCACCCTAAAAACATAAAAACCTAAACTTAAATTAAATAAATTTTAAAAACAAAAATAATTGAAAAAACCTAAAGATAAATAAAATAAAAAAAATGAAAAAAAATAAAAACCTAAACTAAAACCTAAATCTAAACCTAAACATAAACCTAAACCTAAAAATAAAATAATATAACAAATAAAAACTAAACTTAGGTAAAATAAATAAAAACCTAAATTAAATTAAAACAAATAAAATAAACTTAAAAATAAAAAGCCTAAATAAAATAAAAACTAATCATAAAATAAAAATAAACTAAACCTAAAATAAAATAAAATAAAAACTAAATCAAAGCCTAAACTAATAAATAAAACTTAAACCATAAACAAAAAAAAACCTAAACCCAAATAAATAAAATAAAATATACCTAAACTAAATAAATAAATCAACCTAAACCTAAAATAAATTAAACTAACTAAAACCTAAACCTACTTTTCTTAATTTAAATAAAATACCACGACACTAAATCGTAAATCCTCTTTAAAGTGACCCCTACTCACCATAAATCATAAACCCTAAATCCCTACCCCTAAATAAATAAAATAAATAAAATAACCCTGACCCTCCTCCTAACCCACTGAGCCCAATCTGACCTCTATATCTACCCTACCCTACATTCACCACAACTCTAAGACCTCTCATACACCCTAAATGCTAAACCTTAAACTTTAAATCCTACAACCCTGAACCCCAAATCTTAAACCTTAAACCCTAATCCCTAAAGCCTAAAACTTGAAAACCTAAACCTAAACTACATAAAACTTAAAAATAAAATAAATAAATAAACTTAAACATAAATAAATTAAAAATAAAAAAAAATTAAAAATTAAACCTAATATAAACCTAAAAAAATAAAATAAAAAATAAAAACTAAACTAAAATAAAATAAATTAAAACCTAAACTAAACTTAAAAAACATAATAAATTTAAAAATAAAAAGCATAAATAAAATAAAAACTAAAAATAAAATAAAAATAAAATAAAATCTAAATAAAAATCTAAACCTAAAAAATAAACATAAAAATAAATAAAAAACAAAACCTAAACCATAAACTAAAAAAACACCTAAACTTAAAATAAACTAAACATAAACTCTAAACTAAATAAAATAAAAGAAACTAAAATTAAACTGAAACCTAAACCTAAAAAAGGATCTAAAATAAAAAACATAAACAAAAAAATAGATAAACCAAAAATAAATAAAGTAAACTAAATAAAAATATTGTATAAATAAAATAAAATAAACTAAAATAAATAAAAAAATAAATAAAATAAACTTAATAAACCTAAACCTACCAGTTTTCTTAATTTAAAAAAAACTTAGACTCTAATCTCTAAATCCTAAACACTAAACCCTAAACACTAAAATAAACGTAAACCTACAACCCTAAACCCTAAACCCTAAATAATAAACCCTAAATAAAAATAATAAAAATAATAAAATAAACCTTAACTTAAACCCAAAATCCTAAGCCATAAAATGCTAAACCCTAAACCTTAAACCCTAAACTTTAAACACTAAACCCTAAACCTTGAACCCTAAAACCTACAACCAAAAACCATAAACCCTAAACTCTAAAACCTAAATCGTAAGCATTAAACCCTAAACTCTAAACTTTAAATCCTAAACCCTAAACCCTAAACTCTAAACTTTATTTTTATTTAGTTTAGTTTATTTATTTTAGGTTTATTTATTTTAGTTTAGGTCTTTTATTTTAGATTATTTTTTATGTTTAGGTTTACGTTTATGTTTTTTTTTTAAGTTTAGTTTTATTTTATTTTATTTTTTAAGTTGAGGTTTTAAATTTTTTTTATTTTTGTGTTTAGGTTTAGGTTTTTATTTTATTTTTTTTAGGTTTAAGTTTTGGGTTTATTTTTAGATTTTATTTTTTTAGTTTAGGTTTAGGTCTATTTTTAGTTTATTTTATTTTATTTAGTTTAGAGTTTTGGTTTAGGTTTGGTTTTATTTGTTTTAATTTAGTTTATTTTAGTTTTGGTTTAGGTTTAATTTATTTTGTTTATTTTAGGTTTATGTTTTTTTTAGTTCAAGCATTAGGTTTTAATTTTTTTTATTTTCTTATTTTATTATTGGGTTTATTTTTTAGGTTTAGGTTTTTATTTAGTTTTTATTTTATTTTATCTTAGATTTATTTTATTTTTATTTTATCTTTAGATTTAATTTTTATATAGGTTTTTTATTTTTTTGATTTATTTTATTTTTTTAGTTTAGTTTAGGTCTTTATTTATTTTATTTTTACATTTAGCTTTATGGTTCAGTTTTAGTTTAGGTTTTTATTTTTTATTTTTTATATTTAAGTTTAGGTTTTTGTTAGTTATTTTATTTTAGGTTTTATTTATTTTAGGTTTTTAGGGTTTAGGGTTTAATGTTCATTTGTTCAGGTTTAGGGTTTAGGATTTAGGGATTGAGGATTTATGGCTTAGGGTTTAGGGTTTAGGGTTTATGGTTTAGGGTTTTAAGATTTAGGGTTTAGGGTTTAGGGTTGTAGGTTTGAGGTTTAGGGTTTATGGTTTAGGATTAATTTTAGGTTTAGGATTGAGGGTTAGGGTTTTTTTATTTCTTTATATTTTTTATTTTTCTAAATTAAGTAAACTAGTAGGTTTAGGTTTCTTTAATTTATTTGGTTTATTTTTTATTTACTATTTATTATTTATTATTTTTTTATTTTTATTTAGGTTTATTTTTTTTATTTTGGTTAGTTTATTTTTGGATTGTAATTTTAGTTGTAGAAGTTATAGTGGTGGTGTTATGACATTAGGTGAACAAGTCATTAAAAAGAGTGAGTGATTCAGATATTTAGGCTCTATTATTCAAAATGATGGTGATGTTATTAGTATAATTTATGTTGAATGGTTGAACTGGAGTAATGCATCTTGTCTATTGTGTGATAGAAAAGTACCGCATAAACTTAAGGATTATAAGTGGTGGTAAGACCTGCAATGATTTATGGTGCAGAATGTTGGCCAATAAAAGAGAAGAATGAGACTAAGTTAAGTGTTGTAGAGAATGCTCAGGTGTATGAGGTAAACTCTAGAGATAAAATGCAAAATGTGTTTGTTCAGGAAAAATTTGGGGGAGCTCCAATGGCAGATAAATTTGGAGAGGGTGGACTTAGATGGTTTGGACACATAAAGTGTCTCCCGTCTAATGACCCATTTAAGAGAGTAGATGCATTAGATTTGCTTTATGTTAAGAAAGGTAGAGGTAGACCTGAAAAGACATGGTAAAGATGTATATAAAATGACCTTAGTATACTTGGATTGAATGAGAATTTGACACATAATAGGACACAATAGAGACGAAGGATTCATGTAACTTACCCCACTTAGTGGGATAATGGCTTGTTGTTGTTGTTGTTGTTGTTGTTGATTAGTTTATTTATTTTAGGTTTATTTATTTTTTTTTTGGTTTTTTGTTTTAGTATATTTTTAGGTTTAAGTTTAGGTTTAAGTTTAAATTTTAGTTTAGTTTTATTTTTATTTTATTTTTTAGGGTTAGGTTTTATTTTTTATTTTTAGGTTTAGGTTTAGGTTTCTAATTTTTTTTATGTTTAGGTTTTTGGTTTTTATTTTAGATTTTATTTTCTTGTTTAGGTTTAGGTTTAATTTTAGTTTATTTTATGCTATTTAGGGTTTAAGTTTACATTTAGGTTTAGTTTATTTTATGTTTAGGTTTAGGGTTTATTTATTTTAGTTTTGTTTATTTTAGTTTAGGTTTAAGTTTATTTTATTCTATTTTTATTTTAACTTTAGGTCTTTTTTAATTTAGGGTTTAGGTTTTATTGTTTATTTATTTCTAGTTTTGTCTTTTAGGTTTAGGTTTTTATTTTATTTTTATTTTATTTTATTTTAGCTTTATTTTAATTTTATTTTAGGTTTTATTATTATTTTATTTAGTTTTTTTATTTTTTTAGTTTAGTTTAGGTTTTTATTAATTTTATTTTATTTTAGTTTTTATTTTTTATTTTTTATTTTATTTTCTTTTAAGGTTTTGGTTTAGGTTTTTATTTTATTTTGGTTTTTGTTTTGTTATTTATTCTATGTTTAGGTTTTAGTTAATTTATGTTTAGGTTTTTAGCTTTTAGAGTTTAGGGTATAGAGTTAGTTAAGGGCTCAGTGTTAGTTAAGGGTTTACGATTCAGGGTTTAGTGTTTAGGGTCAAGGGTTTAGTGTTTAGGGTTTAGGGCTTAGGGTTTAGGGTTTAGGGTTTAGGTTTTAAGGATTAAAGTTTAGGGTTTAAAGCTTTAGGGTTTAAATTTTATTTAAGGTTTAAGTTTTAGTTTAGATTTAGGGTTTAGGTTTTAAATTTAGGAGCTTATGATTAGGGTTTAGGTTTAAGGTTTATAGTTTAGTGTTTAGGGTTTAGGTTTAGGTTTAGGGAGTTTAAGTTTAGTTTAAATTTAGGTTCAGGATTTAGTTGGATTTAGTGTTTAGGATTAGTTTAGATTTTCATTAGGGTTTAGTATTTTTAGGGTTTAGTGTTTATGGTTTAGGGTTAATTTAGGGTTTAACATTTAGGGTTTAGGGTTTAGGGTTAAGGGTTGGGGTAGGGTTTAGGGGTTAGGGTTGGGGTAGGGTTTAGGGGTTAGGGTTTATGGTTTAGGGTTTATGGTGTAGGGTTTATGGATTAGTATTTAGGGTTTAGGGTTACTTTTAGGGTTTAGGGTTTAGGATTTAAGGTTTAGGGTTTAGGGTTTAAGGGTTTTTTTTTGAAAGAAAAAGTTAAGTAAATTGATAAGTTTAGGTTTATTTAGTTTATTTAGTTTGTTTTTTATTTATTTTAGGTTTATTTTATTTTATTTTAGGTTTATTTTTGGATTATTTTATTTATATTTTACATTTAGTTTTTATTTTATTTTAGTTTTTTATTCTTAGCTTTATTTTATTTTTTAGTTTAGTCTAGGTTTTAATTTATTTTATTTTAAGGTTTTTTTTAGTTTAGGTTTAGGTTTTCTGGGTTTTATGGTTTAGGGTTTAGGATTTAAGGTTTAAGGTTTAGTTTTAGTGTTTAAGATTTTAGGGTTTAGGGTTTAGGGTTAGGGTTATGGTTTAGAATTTAGGGCTTAGGGTTTAGTATTTAGGCTTTAGGATTTAGTGTTTAGGGTTAGCTTAGAATTTAGGGTTAGTTTAGGGTTTAGGGTTTAAGGTTTATGCTTTACGATTTAGGGTTTAAGTTTTTCATGGTTTAGGGTTTAGGGTTAAAGATTAGTTTAGGGTTAAGGGTTTAGGGTTTTAGGATTTAGGGTTTAGGGTTTAGAGTTTAGGGTTAGGGTTAGGGTTTAGAGTTTAGGGTTTAGGGTTTAGGGTTTAGGGTTTAGGGTTTAGGATTTAGCATTTAGGGTTTTAGGGTTTAGCATTTAGGGTTTAGGGTTTAGTGTTGGGGTAGGGTTTAGGGGTTAGGGTTTATGGTTTAGGGTTTAGGGTGCATGGTTTAGGGTTTAGTGTTTAAAGTTTATGGTTAGTTTTAGGGTTTAGGGTTTAGGATTTAGGGTTTAGGGTTTAGGGGTTTTTTTTTGAATGAAAAAGTTAAGTAAATTGATAGGTTTAGGTTTATTTAGTTTATTTAGTTTATTTTTTTATTTTAGGTTTATTTTATTTTATTTTAGGTTTATTTTAGAATTATGTTACTTATATTTTAAGTTTTGTTTTTATTTTATTTTAGTTTTTTATTCTTAGCTTTATTTTATTTTTTAGTTTAGTCTAGGTTTTTATTTATTTTATTTTTAGGTTTTATTTAGTTTAGGTTTAGGTTTTTAGGGTTTTAAGGTTTAGGGTTTAGGATTTAAGGTTTAGTATTTAGGGTTAGGGTTTAGGGTTAGGGTTAGGGTTAGGGTTTAGGGTTTAGGGTTTAGAGTTTAGTGTTTTGGCTTTAGGATTTAGGGTTTATTGTTAGCTTAGTGTTTAGGGTTAGTTTAGGATTTAGGTTTAAGTTTATACTCATTTAGGTTTAGGTTTTATAGTTTAGGTTTAGGGTTTAAGGTTTAGTGTTTAGGTTAGTTTTAGATTTAGAGTTTATAGTTTAGTTTGTTAGGTTAGATTTAGAGTTTAGGTTTAGGTTTAGGTTTAGTTTAGGTTTAAGTTGTTTAGTTTAGGTTTATTTAGTTCAGTGTTTAAGTTGGGTTTAACTTTAGGACTTCAGTTCAGGTTTAAATTTAGATTAGAAGGTTTAAGTTTTAGGTTTAGGTTTAGGTAGTGTTTAGATTATTTAAGTTGGGTTTGTTAGGTTTAGGTTTAAGTTTAAGGTTGGTTCAGTTTAGTTTAGGTTTGGGTTTGGGTTTAGGGTTTATGGTTTAGAGTTTAGGGTTTGGGGATAGTTTAGGGTTTTAGGTTTAGAGTATAGGGTTTAGGGTTTAGGTTTTTGGGTTTAAGGGTATTGGGTTAAGGGTTTAGGGTTTCTGGTTTTTGGGTTTAGGGTTAGTTTTAAGGCTTAAGGTATAGGGTTAGAGATTTTATTTATTTATTTATTTATTTTTTAAAATTATGTAAATTGCTAGTTTGGGCTTATTTTTATTTTTATTTATTTTAATTTATTTATTTTAGTTTTTTAGTTTTTATATTTTTTATTTTAAATTATTATTTTTGGTTTAGGTTTAGGTTTATGTTTTTAGTTTAGTTTTATTTTTCTTTTATTTTTTTAGGTTTAGGTTTTATTTTTTATTTTTAGGTTTAAGTTCAAATTTTGATTTTATTTTTTTAGGTTTAGGTTTATTTTCAAGTTTTATTTTTTATTTTAGGTTTAGGCTTTTTTTAGTTTATTTTATTTTATTTAGTTTAGGTTTAGGTTTAGGTTTTTTTTATTTTAGGTTTAGGTTTTGGTTTTATTTATTTTAGTTTAGTTTATTTTATTTTAGATTTAGGTTTTGGTTTTTTTTAGTTTAGGGTTTATGTTTTTTTTATTTATTCTTAGGGTTTATTTTTAGGTTTATTGTTTAGGTTTTGGTTTTTATTTAATTTTAATTTTAATTTTTTTCAATTTATTTTATTTATATTTTAGGTTTAATTTTTATTTTATTTTGTTTTTTTATTTTATTTTTAGTTTATTTTAGGTTTTTATTTATTTTATTTTAGTTTAGTTTTTTTTTTTTTTAGGTTTTGGTTTATGTTTAGGTTTAGATTTTAGTTTATGTTTTCATTTTATTTTTCTATTTTGATTTAGGTTTTTTTTTCTAATTTTTATTTTTTTATTTAGTTTAGGTTAGATTTTTAGCTTTTTGGGGTTTAGGGTTTATGGTTTAGTGTTTAAGGTGTGTATAGGGTTTAGGATTTAGGGTTTAGGGTTTACAGTTTAGGGTTTTGGGTTATTTTTTAGGTTTAAGTTTTAGGGTTTAGGGTTTAGTGTTTAGGTTTTAGGGTTTAGGATTTAGGGTTTAGGGTTTTAGGGGTTATGGTTTTAGGTATTAGGGTTTATAGTTTAGGGTTTAGGGTTTTTAGGGTTTAGGATTTAGGGTTTAGTGTTTAGGTTTTAGGTTTAGGGTTCAGGTTTTAGTTTAGGCTTTATGGTTTATGGTTTTTTTTAATAGAGTACAAATTCAAATTCAAAATTTATTCTTCTTGATTTCATCATCCCAGTAACACACCAAGTTTTCTAAGACACAAGTGGCAACATAGATAAAAAATGAGCAGGCATAGAGAAAATCAAAAACCCTAGATAACTTGAACCATCTCTATAATAAAGACACTATTCCATAAGCAGTAGATCGAATGGGTCGTCCTTCAGTTTCTCTAGTTCCCATTAGAACCACCCCGACCTCTAAAGTAATAGGATCCACCATGGTCGTAACCTCACGTCTCCTCCTCCACCCCACCACCTACTCACCACCTCCATATCCACCAGATCTCTAGATCCCCCACCACCACTATAATAATCGCTGCCTCTGCCTTTGCCTCCATTGCCAGATCTAGACTGAGTCTTGTTGACTATGATGTTCTTGCCATTAAGGTTCCTCCCATTCTTAGGGTTTAGGTTTAGGTTTATTAAGTTTTAGGGTTTAGGTTTATTTTTTAATTTATTTAGTTACTTTAGCTTTAAGCTTAGGGCTTGGGGTTTAGGGTTTAGGGTTTAGGGTTTAGGGTTTATGGTATTAGGGTTAATGCTTTTAGGGTTAAGGGTTAAAGGTTTAGGGTTTAGGGTTTAGAATTCTAGATTTTGGGTTTATCTTTTTTTTTTTTTGATTAAGTAAACCTGTAGGTTTAGGTTTATTTAGTTTATTTTATATTTTATTCATATTTAGGTTTATTTTTTATTTTTATTTAGTTTAGTTTATTTACTTTAAGTTTAATTATTTTAGTTTAGATTTTTATTTTAGTTTCTTTTTTAGGTTTTGGTTTAGGTTTATGTTTATTTTTTAATTGAGTTTTATTTTTATTTTATTTTTTAGGTTTAGGTTTAGGTTTTTATTTTATTTTTTTGTAGGTTTAGGTTTTAGGTTATTATTTTATGTTTATTTTTAGGTTTTATTTTTTAGTTTAGGTTTAGGTTTTTTTCAGTTTATTTTATTTTATTTAGTTTTACTTTAGGTTTATGTTTAGGTGTAGGTTTTATTTATTTTAGTTTAGTTTATTTTATTTTAATTTATTTTATATTTTAGGTTTAGGGTTTGTATTTAGTTTAGGATTTAGGTTTTATTATTTATTTATTTTGAGGTTTTATTTTAAGGTTTATTTTTTAAGTTTAGGTTTTTATTTAGTTTTCATTTTATTTTATTTGAGGTTTATTTTATTTCTATTTTACATTTAGTTTTATTTTATTTAGGACTTTTGTTCTTAAGTTTATTTTATTTTTTAGTTTAGTTTAGGTTTTTATTTATTTTATTTTAGTGAATTTTTATTAGTTCATTTTATTTTATTTTTAGGTTTAAGTTTAGGCTTTAGTTTAGGTTTTTTTACATTATTTTATTTTTTATTTTATTTAGGTTTAGATTTTATTTATTTATTTTATTTTTAGGTTTTATTTAGTTTAGGTTAGGTTTTTAGGTTTTTAGGGTTTAGGGCTTAGGGTTTAGGGTTTAGGGTTTATGGTATTTTTTTTTTTTTTGGAAAACCCCATATAGGGGGAATTTTATTGCCAAAAAAGAGGGTTACAAGATCGTTAAAGGGGATAAACTCCACAACTACTGCTCAAAGAGCTACAATCAGCCTATAGAGTAAATCCCCTATCTAAGTACAACCAAAAGCAAAATAAAAGATTAAAGGAAAGCAAAAGATACAAATTGATTAACATAGATAAGCTAATGGATAGATTTGAACCAAAGCTCTTCAGGATGAGAGAATGCATGACACTAGGGAGTAAACCTGCAAGAGAACAAGAGAAGTGCACCTACAAAATTGTAGAAAGATAGAAATTAGGGAAGTTAAAGTAATACAGATAAAATGAAAATTGAAAGAAGCATAAATTGAGAAAGATTATAAAGTAGAGTGATAGAGAAGGCTCAGGCTCAGTCACATCAAATTGGGGCAGATGCAAATATGAGCATCCAAACATCATTGGAAGGGTTACAACACAAGAGCTACTACCAAACCAAAAAGGGGTGAAATCATCATAGCCATCATAGCCAACAAACCTGTGGAAAGATAGCAACCATTTGATGAAAGTCTTTTGAGCCGTACCTGCAAACCTAAGCAAAGCCATATACATGATAAAAAAGGATACAACAAAGAACAGAATGGGTAAAGGGATCCCATGCAGAATAAATATCATCAATATAGTCACCATGGCATGAGAAACCCTACGCATATGAAAATGAACTTCCAGATCCACCTTATTTTTAACCAGAGGCAAGGGTTTAATTAGAACAACATGAAAACCCACCCCAGGAAAATAGCATAAAGGGTCAGGCAGAGGAAAGAAGCAATACACAACTAGTTGAAAAGCCTGCTGAAATCCAGCAAGGCAAATAAACAAGCATGTAAATAACTACAACCCAAACAAATAGGACATATATGAAGTTAATAACCAGCAAGCATATAGCAAAATAGCATAACCCAAAATCAAATTACAACAGGAAATGCAAAAGTTTAACAGTGATAAGATGGGAATGCAGCAGCAGATTAGGTGGACCAGAAGGCACAAATAACAAGCTGCTCCCCACCACAAATAGCTCCAAATGAAGACAATCAGAGAGACAATCCAAGAAGCAATTTGCTTGGCATAAAACTCGATAATCTAGTTCAGCCAACAACCAAGATAGCAAAAAATAGCAAGCTGGCCATAAAACCACCCATTCAGAATAGATAGTGCATAAGGTAACATCCAAGTAGGCAATAGCATAAGCACAGTGATCTACATAATTCTAACTGAACGAAGATGGAAAAAATAGCAGCATATTAAATAGACCTCAAACATCAGGTGATCAGCTGCAGCCCGGTTGCAAACATCAAAAATAATCATAAAAGCAATAGGCAACAAACAACTAACAACCACAAAGGCAGCCTGCTGGACAAAGGACCCAAAAATCCAACAACCAACAATTAAAATAGCAATACAATGATTGCACCCACCATAAGATAAGCTAGTGAAAAATAGAGATACAAAATAGATATAAAAGGGGTTCAAAAGAGAGCCATCATTAAAATCCTTCAAAATAAAGAAGAGCAGGCTTGCAGCTAAACCAACATCCTCAGTAAAGGCAGACTAGAAAGAAATCATTAAGTCCAATCCTGCAAAGAGATAATAATAATAACAAGGATATTGCAGTTTCTCTCCTTACAGGTTGGGAAGGTGAGGATAGCAAAAGCAATCAGAAAAATATCCCCAAAAGCAGCTTGTTGGACATAAATAATCCAGTTCAACCAACAACCAAGACAGCAAATAACAGCAAGGTGGCCATAAAACCAAAATGGAAAAAATAGCAGCAGTTTAGATAGACCACAAACATGTGGTGATCAGCTGCAGCCCGGATGCAAACAACAAAATCAAGCAGAAAAACAAAAGCCAACAAACAGCCAACAACCTTAGAGGAAGCATGCTAGACATAAGATCCAAAATTCCAACAACCAACAATTAAAACAACAATACAAATATTGCACCAACCATAAGATAAGACAATAAAAAATAGTGGTATAACATAGACACAAAAGGGGTTCAAAAGGGAGCCATCATTGAAATCCTTCGAGACAAAGGAGAGCAGGCTTGTAGCTAAACTACCATTGTCAGTAAAAGTAGACTGGAAAGAAATCATTAAGTAAGTCCAATCCTGGAAAGAGACAATAATAATAACAAGGGTATGGCAGTTTCTCTCCTTACAGGTTGGTAAGGTGAGGTTAGCAAAAGCTATCAGAGAAATAGCTCCAAAGCAGCCTACTGGACATAAGACCCAAAAATCCAACAGCCAACAATTAAAACATCAAAACATTTATTGCACCCACCATAAGATAAACTAGTAAAAAATAGTGGAACAACATAGAGTCGAAAGTGGTTCAAAGGAAAGCCATCTTTGAAATCCTTCAAGACACACAAAAGCAAACCAGCAGCTAAGCCCACATCATCAGTAAAAATAGGCTGGAAGGAAATCAAGAAGTAATTCCAATCCTATAAAGAAGAAGTTATAGTAGCAAGAGTATTGTAGTTTCTCTCCTTATAGGTTATGGAGGTGAGGTTAGGGAGCATAAGAGGGGCCACATCCATAATGATGGGAGAAAAATAGATAAATTAGGGCTTCTCATGAAGCTATACAAAAATATAGCAATTAAACATTGATACAGTAAAGTCTGTCCCAGAATAGATTTCTAGAAAAAGAAAAAGAGACATAACACAGCCTTAACCATATAATGGAAAATAGATACATTAGGACCCCTTAATAAAATATTGATGGCTAGAAGTCTGTCCCTGTTGATCAGAAAGCAAAGCAGAAAGTAAAGCATAAGGTAATAAATATCCCACCAGCAGACAGGAAACACCTTACCATTAACAGTGGAAACTGCAAAAGCAATAAGACCCCAAAAAAGGTTAGGGTAATTAATCCAATAGCAGATGCCACAAAGATCAGTAATTAACTAGAAAGAGTTATCAGGAAGAAGCAAAACAACCTCAGAGGACGCCTGCTAGACATAAGATCTAAAATTCCAATAGCCAACAAATAAAACATCAATACAATTATTGCACCCACCAAAGGAAAAGCTAATAAAAACAAAAGGAAGCCATCATTGAAATCCTTCAAGATAAAGGAGAGCAGGCTTAAACAAATATCCTCAGTAAAAGTAGACTGGAAGGAAATCATTAAGCAAGTCCAATCCTGCAAAGAGATAATAATAATAACAAGGGTATTGCAGTTTTTCTCCTTACAGGTTGGGAAGGTGAAGTTAGCAAAAGTAATCACAAAACCAACCCCAAAAGCAGCCTTTAGGACATAAGACCCAAAAAGCTAGCAGCCAATAATTAAAACAACAAAACATATATTGCACCCACTATAGGAAAATACAATAAAAAGTAGTGGAACAAGATAGAGTCAAGAATGGTTCAAAGGAAAGCCATCTTTGAAATCCATCAAGACACATAAAAGTAGACCGACAGCTAATCCCACAACATCAGTAAAAATAGGCTAGATGGAAATCAAGAAGTAATTCCAATCCTGACCATTAATAGTGGAAACATCAGAAGCAGTAAGACCCTAAATAAGGTTAGGGTAATTAAACCAACAGCAGATGCCATAGAGATCAGCAAATAACCAGAAAGGGGTATCAAGAAGATGCATCAGCAAAATCCAGAGAAATAATGACCCAAAATAGAAGTTTATCATGCAGTTAAACAGGTAATATAATAGGCCAATCCAATAAGATGGACTACGCAAATGTTTAGGAAGTGTAAGATGATCAAAGAATTTTATGCCATCTAATATAGCACCCAGATTGGCAAGGTAATCAACACATGCATTACCCTCATGCCATACATGAGTGATTTTAAAATAGAGTTGAGAAAGGAGAGCTCTAGTCTACTTGAGAAGATAGCACAATTTTGTATTGCCCATTTTGGTGGAAGGAAGTCAAAAGATCAATCAACAATAGGGCATCCACCTCAATCCAAATATTGAGCCAACCTTTTTGAAGGCAAATCTCAATAGCTTTGTAAACTTCCATTAGCTTCAAAAAAAGGAGCGAGCAAGTATTAAGGGGTAAGAAAAAGCACATAAGACTTTACCATTAAGGTTTCTAAAATGCATAGGAAGCATTTTGAGAAATAGTGTTAATTTTAATAGTATTAGCATGAGGTTTTACCCAATAAATAATCTTGTCATCTCTATAGTTGGGTGGATCCGGCAAGTTAAAACCCAGTTTATTGGCCATAAATTTATAGCCTTTGAATTGATTGTAGTTAATTAAATTGGAATTAAACAAGTCACATCTTTTATTATTAATTCTAGCAATTATCCTCATGTGGTTCATAGGAATCCCATGATGTTTTGCATCATTTCTGTCCATCCATATGAACCAAATAAGAGTGATAGTAGTTATGACTTTAATGTGGCCTTTAATAGTATTTTCAAAATAAACTTCAAGAAGTTGGTATAAAGTTAAGGAGCCATTGAATTTGACAATGTTAAATAGATCATCATACCAAATCCAAAGTTTGGAGGCAATGGCGTTAAAAAACATGATTCACATTCATGATTGGCTTACATCTAAGACCACCTTCAGTAAGAGTGCAACAACTTTTATACCAAGAGGTCCAATGCATTCTTTTAGAAGAATTGTTAGAACGCCAGAAGAATTTGTTAAGGAGGCGCTCAATTCTGTTAATGGTAGAATTGGTCGTCACAATGGTTTGAATGAGATATAAAGGCTTGGAGTTAAGGGTGCTCTTAATCAAAGTGAGCATACCACCGAATGAGAGTAAATGAAATTCCCAAATAAAAATTTTATTAGAGATTTTTTGGATTAGCTCATCAAAGAGATGTGATCTTTTCTGACCTTTAAAAAGTGGAGCACCAAGATATTTAATAGGAAGTTATTGTTGCTGAAAATTAGTAATTCTCAAGATTTGGTTGATTCTATTACTAGGGATTTTAGAGGAAGGAATGAAATAACTTTTACCTTCATTAAGAAAGAGACCACTTTCGTTACCAAATTTATTTAAAAGATTCTTAAAAGTTTTATTGTGATGAATTAAGGCAATGCAAAAGATTATGAAGTCATCAGCAAAACTAAGATGAGAGTCAGGAAGACCACCTTGAGTTCTGAAAAACATGCTAGGATTATTGTTGAAAAGATCATTAAGGCTCCTCAAAAGATATTCAACAACAATAATAAAAAGAGAGGGAGATAAAGGATCTTTTAAGGGTTTAGGGTTTTAGAGTTTAAGATTTAGGGTTAAGGTTTACTATTTAGGTTATAGGGTTTAGGGTTTTTAGGGTTTAGGGTTTAGGGTTAGTTTAGGGTTTAAATTTTAGGGTTTAAGATTTAGGATTTAGGATTTTTACATATAGTTTAATGTTTATGGTTAGTTTAAGTTTTAGGCTTTAGGGTTTTAGGGTTTAGGGTTTAGGGTTTAGTGTTTACGGTTTAGGGTTTAGGGTTTGGTATTTGGGGTTTAAGGTTTAAGGTTTAGGGTTTAGGGTTTAAGATTTAGGGTTTAGGGTTTTTTAGGGTTTAGGTTTTAGGGTTGTAGGTTTAGGGTTTAGGGTTAGTTTTAGGGTTTAGGGGTTTTTTAAAATTAAGTAAATTGCCAAGTTTAGGTTTACTTACTTTATTTAGATTATTTTTTATTTATTTGAGTTTATTTATTTATTATCTTTATTTAGGTTTATTTTTTATTTTTATTTAGTTTTATTTATTTATTTTTGGTTTATTTATTTTAATTTAGATTTTTTATTTTAGTTTATTTCTCAGGTTTATGTTTATTTTTTAGTTTAGTTTTATTTTTATTTTATTTTTTAGGTTTAGGTTTTATTTGTTATTCATAGGTATAGATTTATGTTTTTATATTATTTTCTTAGGTTTAGGTTTTAAGTTTTTATTTTAGGTTTATTTTAAGTTTTTTATTTTTAGTTTGGTTTAGGTTTATTTTTAGTTTATTCTATCTTATTTAGTTTAGGGTTTAGGTTTCATTTATTTTAGGTTTAGGTTTAGGATTTATTTATTTTAGCTTAGTTTATTTGAGTTTAGGTTTACGTTTATTTTATTTTGTTTATTTTAGGCTTAGGTTTTTTTTTTAGTTTAGGGTTTAGGTTTTTTATTTTTTTATTTTTTGGTTTAGGTTTTTATTTAGTTTTTATTTTATTTTATTTTTCATTTAGTTTATTTTTATTTTACGTTTAGTTTTTATTTTATTTTTTATATTTATGATTATTTTATTTTATAGTTTAGTTTAGGTTTTTATTTTTTATTTTTTTTATTTTATATAGGATTAGGTTTTTTATTTATTTTATTTTATGCATTATTTAGTTTAAGTTTAGGATTTTAGGTTTTTAGGGTTTACGGTTTAGGGTTTAGGGCTTGGGGTTTAGGGTTTAGGGTTTTGGGTTGTAGGTTTTAGGGTTTAGGGTTTAGGGTTTAGGGTTTTTGGGATTTAGGTTTTACATTTAGGGTTAAGGTTTTAGGGTTTAGTGTTAGGGTTTAGGGTTTAGGGTTAAGGGTTTTTTTATATATATATTTAAATTAAGTAAACTAGTAGGTTTAAATTTATTTAGTTTATTTTTTTATTTAATTTAGTTTATTTTATTTTTTATTTTTATTTAGGTTTATTTTTATTTTTATTTAATTTTGTTTATTTATTTTAGTATATGTTTTTTGTTTTAGGTTTAAGTTTAGGTTTATTTTTTAGTTTAGTTTCATTTTTATTTTAGTTTTTAGGTTTAGGTTTTATTTTTTATTTTTAAATTTATATTTAGGTTTTTATTTTATTTTTTAGGTTTAGGTTTTAGGTTTTTATTTTAAGTTTATTTTTAGGTTTTATTTTTTAGCTTAGGTTTAGGTTTATTTTTTGTTTATTATATTTTTTTATGGTTTAGGTTTAGGATTAGGTTTAGTTTATTTTAAGTTTACATTTAGGTTTTATTTTTTTAGTTTAGTTTATTTTAGTTTATGTTTATGTTTATTTTATTTTATTTTAGGTTTAGTTTTTTTTTAGGGTTTAAGTTTTATTTTTTTAATTATTTTTAAGTTTATATTTTAGTTTTAGATTTTTATTTAATTTTTATTTTACTTTATTTAAGTTTATTTTATTTTTATTTTAGATTTATATTTTATTTTATTTAGGTTTTTTATTTTTTAGTTTAGTTTAGGTTTTTATTTATTTTATTTTAGTTTAGTTTTTATTTTATATTTTATTTTCTTTTTAGGTTAGGTTTATGTTTATGTTAAGGTTTAGGTTTTAGTTTAGGCTTAGGTTTTATTTTATTTTTCTATTTTATTTTGGTTTAAGCTTTTTATTTATTTTATTTTTGGGTTTAATTTAGTTTAGGTTTAGGTTTTTGGCTTTTTAGTGTTTAGGGTTTAGGTTTCAGGGTTTAAGTTTAGGCTTTAGGGTTTGGGGAAGAGGGTTTAGGGCTTAGGATTTAGGGTTTAGGTTTTAAGTTTTAGGGTTTGGGGTTTTAGGGTTTAAGATTTAGGGTCTAGGGTTATTAGGGTTTAGGGTTTAAGGTTTAGAGTTTTGGTTTTAGGTATAGGGTTAAAGTTTTAGTTTAGGGTTTTGGCTTTTTATTATAACTAGGAACAAACTAAGATTCAACATTTCTTCTTTTCGAGTTCATCAACCAAGTAACAAACCAAGTTTTGTAAGAAACAAGCGATGACATAGGTAAAAAATGAGAATGCGTAGAGAAAATAAAAAACCCTAAATAACTAGAACTGTCTCTACTATAAAGACACAATTCCATAAGGAGCATATCATATCAGTCATACTTCAGTTTCTCTAGTTCCTATCAGAACCACCACGGTCTCTCGAGTAGCGTGATCCACCATCATATCCTAGATCTCTCCCCCTACCACCACCTTGGTTGTAACCTCCATCCCTCCTCCCTCCTTGATAACCACCATAGCTCCAACCACCACCTCCATATTCACCAGCACCTCCAGATTCGCAACAACCACTATGATAATTGTCGTCTATGCCTTCACCTCCAATGCCAGATCTAGAATGAGCTTGGTTGACAGTGATGTTCCTGCCATCAAGGTTCTGCCCAATCTTAGGATTTAGATTTATTAGGTTTTATTATTTAGGTTTATTTTTTAATTTATTTAATTACTTTAAGTTTAGGTTTAGGTTTAGGGTTTGGGGTTTAGGGTTAGGGTTTAGGGTTTAGGGTTTAGGGTTTATGCTATTAGGGATTAGGGTTTAGGGTTTTAGGATTTAGGGTTTAAGGTTTAGGGTTTAGGGTATAGTGTTTAGCCTTTAGTGTTTAGGGTTTATGGTTTAGTGTATAGGGTTTTTTAGGGTTTAGGGTTTAGAGTTTAGAATTGTAGGTTTAGGGATTATAGTTTAAGGTTAGTTATAGGATTTAGGTTTTACAGTTTAGGATTTAAGGTTTATGTTTTAGGAATTCTTTTCAAATTAAGTAAATTGGTAGGTTTAGGTTTATTTAATTTATTTAGTATATTTTATTATTTATTTTAGTTTAGTTTATTTTTTTTATTTAGGTTTATTTTTTATTTAATTTAGTTTATTTATTTTTGGTTTATTTATTTAGTTTAGGTTTTTTATTTTAGTTTATTTTTAAGGTTTAGGTTTAGGTTTATGCTTATTTTATAGCTTAGTTTTATTTTAATTTTAATTTTTAAGTTTAAGTTTTATTTTTTATTTTTAGGTTTAGGATAAGGTTTTTATTTTATTTTTTTAGGTTTAGGTTTAAGGTTTTAATTTTTGGTTTATTTTTAAGTTTTATTTTTTTATTTAGGTTTAGATTTATTTTTAGTTTATTTTATGTTATTTAGGGTTTAGCTTAAGGTTTAGGTTTTACTTCAGGTTTTTCTTTTATTTTATTATTTTATTTTATTTTATTTTGGTTTTTTTAGGTTTTATTTAGTTTAGGTTTAGGTTTTTAGCTTTTTACGGTTTAGGGTTTAAGGTTTAGGGTTTTGGGTTTAGAGTTTAGGGTTTAGTGTTTAGGGTTTAGGGTTTAGGGTTTAGGGTTTAGGGTTTAAGGTTTAGGCTTTAGGGTTTAGGATTTAGGGTTTAGGGTTTAGTGTTTAGTGTTTAGGGTTTTTAGGGTTTATGGTTTAAGGTTTATGGTTTAGGTTTTAGGTCTAGGGTGCAAGTTTTAGTTTAGGGTTTAGGGTTTTTTTTAATCGATAATAAATTTTGATTCAAAATTTCTTCATTTCAATTTCATCAACGAAGTAACACTCCAAGTTTTCTAAGGCTCAAGAGACGACATAGATAAAAAATGAGCATGCATAGAGCAAATCAAAAACCTTAGATAATTAGAATTGTCTCTACTGTAAAGACTAAAGATAAAGTTCCATAAGTAGCAGATTGGATCGATCATTCTTTAGTTTCTCCAGTACCCATCAAAATAACCTTGACCTCTTGAGTAGCGGGATCCACCATGATATCCATGATCTCTCCATCTGCCACCACCATAGCTATAATCTCCAATGTTCCTCGGCCTCCATAACCACCACTACTCCAACCACCACCTTAATATCCACCAGTACCTCCAGATCCCCACCCACCACTGCGATGACCGCCGCCTCTGCCTTCGCCTCCATCGCAAGATCTAGACTGAGCTTGGTTGATAGTGACGTTCTTGCCGTCAAGGTTCTGCCAATTCTTAGAGTTTAGGTTTAGGTTTATTAGGCTTTAGGGTTTAGGATTATTTTTTAATTTATTTAGTTACTTTAGGTTTAGGGTTTAGGGTTTAGGTTTATGGTTTAGGGTTTAGGGTTTAGGGTTTTAAGGTTTAGGGTGTAAGGTTTAGGGTTTAGAGTTTAGGGTTTTAGGATTTATGCTTTCAAGGCTTAGAGTTTAGGATTAGGATTTAGGGTTTAAGGTTTAGGGTTTTTTAGGGTTTAAGGTTTATGGTTTAGGGTATAGGTTTTAGGTATAGTGTTCAAGTTTTAGTTTAAGGTTTAGGGTTTTTTTTTTCTTAATAGAGAATTAATTTGGATCTGACATTTCTTCTTTTCAATTTCATCAACCAAGTAACACACCAAGTTTTGTAAGACACAAGCGATGACATAGATAAACAATGAGCACACAAAGAGCAAATCAAAAACTTTAGATAACTAAAACTGTCTCTATTATAAAGACACAATTCCATAAGCAGCAGATCGGATCGACCATTCTTCAATTTCTCTAGTTCCCATCAGAACCACCCCAACCTCTCGAGTAGCAGGATCCACCATCATATCTCTAGTCTCTCCCTCTAGCACCACCATGGCTGTAACCTCCATCGCTCCTCTCGCCTCCATAACCACCACTGCTTTGACCACCACCTCCATATCCAACAACACCTCTAGATCTCCCACCACCACTGTGATAAGCATCGCCGCCGCCTTCATGTCCACTGCCAGATCTAGATTGAGCCTGGTTGATAGTGATGTTCCTATGATCAAGGTTCTACCCATTCTTAGAGTTTAGGTTTAGGTTTAGCTTTATTAGGTTTTAGGGTTCAAGTTTACTTTTAAATTTATTTAGTTACTCTAGTTTAGGTTTAGGGTGGGGTTTAGGGTTTAGGGTTAGGGTTTAGAGTTTTGGGTTTAGGGTTTAGGGTGTACGGTTTAGGGTTTAAGGGTTTGTCGTATAGGGTTTAGGGTTTTAGAGTTTAGGGTTTAGGGTTTAGGATTAGGGTTCTTTTATTTTATTTTTATTCTTTTTTCTTTTTTTTTTAAAATTAAGTAAACTCATAGGTTTAGGTTTATTTAGTTTATTTACTTTATTTATTTGTTTTTATTTATTTTATTTTTTATTTTTATTTAAGTTTATTTATATTTATATTTAGTTTAGTTTATTTATTTTAGTTTAGGTTTTTTTATTTTAGTTTATTTTTTTGAGGTTTAGGTTTTGGTTTAGGTTAATTTTTTAGTTTAGTTTTATTTTTATATATTTTTTTTAGGTTTAGGTTTTATTTTTTATTTTAGGTTTAGGTTTAGGTTTTTATTTTATTTTTTAAGTTAAGCTTTTAAGTTTAATTTAAGGTTTTATTTTTTTAGTTTAGGTTTAGGTATAGTTATTTCTTTTAGGTTTAGGTATTATTTATTTTAGTTTAGCTTTAGGTTTATTTATTTATTTTAGGTTTAAGGTTTTTTTAGGTTTATGGTTTAAGTTTTATTTTTTATTTATTTATAGGTTTTATTTTTAGGTTTAGGTTTTTTTAGTTTTTATTTTATTTTATTTTAATTTAAGGTTTAGTTTTTATCTTATTTAGTTATTTTATTTTTTAGTTTAGCTTATGTTTTTATTTATTTTATTTTATTTTCTTTGTAGGTTTAGGTTTAGGTTTAGGTTTTGGTTTAAGTTTTAGTTTAGGTTTTTAATTTATTTTATTTTTAAATTTATTTTGGTTTAGGTTTTTTTATTTATATATATTTTAGGTTTTATTTAGTTTAGGTTTAGGTTTTTAGCTTTTTAGGGTTTAAGGTTTAGGGTTAGTTTCGGGTTTAGGGTTTAGGGTTAATGGTTTAGGGTTTAGGGTTTAGGGTTTAGGGTTTAGGGTTTAGGTTTTAGGATTTAGGGTTTAGGGTTTAGGGTTTTAGGATTTAGGGTTTAGGGTTTATGGTTTTTAGGGTTTAGGGTTTAAGTTTTAGGTTTAGGGTTCAAGTTTTAGTTTAGGATAAGGTTTTTTTTACAGAGAATAAATTCAGATTCAACATTTTTTCTTTTCAATTTCATCAACCAAGTAACATAGCAAGTTTTCTAAGGCACACGAGACAACATAGATCAAAATTGAGCATGCATAGACCAAATCAAAAATCTTAGATAACTAAAACCATCTCTTAGAACAGTTCCATATGCGGATCAGTTGGTCATTCTTGGTTTCTCCGGTTACCATCGAACCAGATCTTCGGCCGGGATCCACCATCACATCCCGGTCTCTCCCTCCGCCACTACCATGGCGGTAACTTTCGTTGCTCCTCCAACCTCCATAACCACCACTGCTCTGACCACCACCTCCATATCCACTAGCACCTCCAGATCCCCCACCACCATTGTGATAATTGCCACCTCTGCGTTCACCTCCACTAGGATCTAGGCGAGCACGGTTGGCGATGATGTTCTATCGTCAAGGTTCTGCCCATTCTTAGGGTTTAAGCTTAGGTTTAGGTTTATTAGGTTTTATGATTTAGGTTTAATTTTTAATTTATTTATTTACTTTAAGTTTAGGTTTAGGGTTTGAAGTTTAGGGTTTAGGGTTTAGTGTTTAGGTTTTTAGGTTTTATGCTTTTAGGGTTTAGGCTTTACAGTTAGGGTTTAGGGTTTAGGGTTTAGTGTTTAGCTTTTAGGGTTTTTACGGTTCAGGGTCAGATTAAGTTTTAGTGTTTAAGGTTTAGGGTTTTAGGGTTTAAGGTTTAAAGTTTAGGGTTTATGGTTTAGGGTTTAAGGTTTTAGGGTTATTTAGGATTTAGGGTTTAGGGTTTAGAATTTAGGGTTAGAATTTTATTACCATAAAAGGAAAAGATATAATGTTCTTAGATGGGTTAAAGCTCTAAAATTCTACTCCTCTCAGAGTTACAAGAAACCTAAAGAGCTAAACTACCATCTAAGTATGTTAGAAAAAGAAAACAAAACAAAAGAGCAAATACAATAGCAAAAAATCATAAGAGAAAAAGATAGAGAGTAAGAGCAAAATAAATCTTGAAAATAGTAAAAGAATGAGTCAATAGTAGTATAAATGAAATCCGTAACACACTACAAAGGCAAAAGTCATAGCTAAAAAGGATAAGGATGAAGAGAGGAAAAGGAGAGTGTTGAGAAAGAGAATGCTCAGGCTCAATTAGGATCAGTTCAAGGGGAAACAATACATATGAGCATCCAAACTTCATAAAGAAGGGTTACAATCATATGTAATGCTACCAACAAGAGAGAATAGGTGAGTAACATCAAAGCCATCATAGCCAGCATACCTGATACAAGAAAACATCCAAGGCCAGCAGTCAATAGTGTTATAGATTCTGCACCATTTAATAAAGAGAAACTAGCCAACAACTAGCTAGCAGTCAAACCACCAAACAAAAACTACAACAAACAAATCACAATAATCGAGAGTGAGGCTAGAACAAAGTAAAAACGCCAACAACAACCATTACCCAAATACCAATCCATGCTCCAAACTAGGGAAAACCAGAACCAACAATCATCAAGCACCAGACCCATGCTGATTAATAGAGAAACAACCGACACAACCAAGATAGGGTGAGCAACCACAAATGATTAAAGAACTCAAATGAAACCATCAATTGAAGGAAACATAAGCTACATCCAGTGCAAATCAATAGAAGACAAGATAGCCACACAAAAGGGGGCTAAAGGAAGCCACCAAACACCAGAAACCAAAAAGTCCAATCCAAAAGGATCAACAAAGGTTCAACCAGCACATCAAAAGGCTCTAGCAAATTTTCCAAGAAGAAGGAAAAGACCAACACGAAAAAAATCAACAAACCAAGATTCTAAGGACAACTAAAAGTCCTCCAACCAAACGAGCTACATAAAATAGTCGTAAGGCAACCACCAGAGAATAACCCATAATACATAACCAATAAAAGAAGCATCCCTAGTAGCCAAGGAAAAGTAGAAAATTGATAAAGTACTATAAAATAGAGTTCCGAAAGAAGCACAATAACCATAGAAAGGCAACAACAGTAGCTAGCCAAGACATACCGAAAAACCAAACTTCCCTAGAAACAAAGACTAACCTGACATGAAGCATAATAATAACAAAAAATGTGCTGCAAATAATGTACCCAATAGAGGCTAATCCAAGGAGAATAACCAAATGCAAAACCAAGGAAAAAGAAGGATCTAGCAAAAACAATAAGAAACTAAAAGGCAAACCTAGAAAAGTTGTCAAGAAATTCTTCAAAAGAAGGTTCAGAAAGGCAACAGCCAATAGCAATTCCCACTAGAAAAGCCACCCATCCATCCATGAAAAACCAACACAAAGTAATTCGAGTTCAAGAGGAGAGCCAAGAAACCAACCAGTGCAGAAAAAATAATAAAGCCAGAGCAGAAACCATCTCATCCACCAACAACTAGAGTAATAAGGCACATGATCTAGTCTCTTTAGGGAGTGAGTTTAAGGACTTAGTCTCTCTCTAATAAATAAACAACCTAGCCATTCTGCATAAGCATAAAGACTTGCCTACTTGTATTTAAAATCATAAGAGTTAGTTGGAGGCCACCCCCAGGCAGTAGTAAGTCCAAGCTGTCAGGTGGTTTGTCCTCTCTTGTGGAGGTAAACCAAATACCCATTTTCACCTTAGATTTAAGTTGTGCTTCTAGCCCTCACCGAAGCTCCCTAGATTTAGGTTTTGAGGTTACTTTTCCCCTTTTGGGCCATATGCATAATTCCTCACCTCTTAGCCATTTCCTTAATCTTGTGTTAAGGGATCTTAAGTCCTAAATTTATAATGAAAATATCCAACTCAAACAAACTAAATCAATTTCTAAAATATAAAGCCCAATTAAAGGATAGTTTGAGATGCTTGCTAGGTTTCTTAGCTTCATGGGCATCTCCTACTTATCTTCCATTTTGGATTCAATAATAACTCCCTCTTTTGATCAATCCCATTAGATCTTCAAAATAAACCAATCGATTGATAGTCCTTCTTATTGAAATCTTCAATGACAATGATCATTTGCCTTAATTGAGAGTTTTCCTTAGGGATCCTATCCCTTAGAGAGTAATTAACTATAGGGGCTTTCCCCTGTAGGAAACTTAATGAACCTAGTTTAAAATAAACCCTGCATTACTTCTCCATGTAAAGTAGGGGAAGAATCTCTGGTACATATGTAGACCCATCATCCTTACGAGTCTTTATTCAGGTGATTAGGTCCATTAAAGGGTAGTGACTTCTGCCTTTCCATCTAGCACACTATTCCTTGATGACGTACTCGATCACTTGAATAAATACATCTGTGGATCTTCGTGGCATTCTAAAAAAAAGACAAATTTCTATAAGGTCTCCTGTTTCTTCCAACAGATTTGAAAGGCGACTCCCCAATAGGAATTTATTCACCACAGTATAATAACAAAACTAAAACCAACTAAAATATACAATAACATTAGTAACACACCACCACATTAAAATATATGTGAAGTTATATTGTTATGTACATTATATTTTAATATTCTTTCATATAATATATTATCTTACATTACACCTTAAAATGAATCACTTTAAGCAAAAAATTTATAAAATTTGGTTGAAAAATGAACATTTATTTTGAAGGAGAAATTCCATTCTTTTGATTAAATGACACACTATAGCACACCCCCAATGATGTTCCCTAAAGGCTACCTTAAATTTAGTCAAATCACATCATCTCATCCTACAAATCAGTGTTTTTAAGAATTATACCAGTACAAACTCTACTACATCATACTATAACAAACTAAAATATGCTTAACAACATGTACTAATACACAATAGTATGCTATAATGCATGATGCTACACTATGGTATGGCATCCTATACTATAATACACGATAACTTATTATATTATATTATATTATATTATATTTTATATGACATCAAAAGGGATTTCTTAAGATAAAAAATCATAAAATTAGTCTAAACAATAAAAAACTATATATTTTAATCTTATCACTTACATATTTTTAATTGAAATAATATATTAAGATGCCATGCTCTACTTATTATGAACTTGGCCAAATTCCTCCATTTTAAAGTCTAAATCAACATTTTTATAAATAATTCTAGTGTAAACTTGACTGCATTATTGCAAAATACTAAATGAATTTAAAATGTGCAGAACAATATTTTATGTTATATGATGCTATACTATGATACAACTTATAATATTTATTTTAAAAATAAAACCTTACTTTTTAGACTATAATTGGCATATAACTCCTTCGGTACTACAACCCAATTCCCAATTCAAATTTAACAAATTTCATCATCTGATTTATTAAATAAATATTTTTATGATTTATATTAATATAGACTATATAGCACAATACCATAATATACTAAAACATTTCAAAACAACTTATAACATCCAAAAACACATCACTACATGCTGAAATATATGATGCTACATTATACTATAATAGATTATATTTTAATATGATTTAGGGTTAGGGTTTAGAGTTTTCAAATCTCTAATAGGCAAGGGAAAGTCTCTTAAAGACATTTTGTTTAGCTACCATAACTATGTTAGGATTAGGTCATTCTTTATATCTATACCTAATGGCATCTTTATTCAAGGTTTAGGGTTAGAGTTTAGGGTTAGTTTAGGGTTTAGGGTTTTGGATTAATTTAGGGGTTAGGGGTTAGGGTTTAGGGTTTAGGGTTTGTGGTTTAGGGTTTAGGGTTTAAGGTTGTAGTTTTAGGGTTTAGGGTTTATGGTTTTAAGTTTTATAGTTTTGTGTTTAGGGTTTTAGGGTTTAGAGTTTAAGGTTTAGGGTTTAGGGTTTAGGGTTTAGTGTTTAGGGTTTGAGGTTTAGGGTTCTTAGGGTTTAGAGTTTAAGGTTTAGGCTTTAGGGTTTTGAGTTTAGGGTTTTGGTTTTAGTTTAGGGTTTAGAATTTAAGGTTCAAGGTTTTTTTTAATAGAGAACAAATTTAGATTCAATATTTCTTCTTTTCAATTTCATCAACCAAGTAGAACCCCATGTTTTCTAAGATAGAATTGATGACATAGGTAAAAAATGAGCACCCATAGAGTAAATAAAAAACCTATATAAGTAGAACTATCTCTACAATAAAGATGATTCCATAAGCGACAGATCAGATCAGTTATTCTTCAATTTCTCCAATTCCTATTAGAGCCACCCCTACCTCTCGAGTAGCAGGATTTGCCATCATATCCCTGATCTCTACCTCTACCACCCCATGATTGTAACCTCCGCCGCTCCTCCCACCTCCATAACCACCATTGCTCCGACCACCACCTCCATATCCATTAGCACATCCAGATCCCCCACCACTACTACAATAACCGCCGCCTTTGCCTTCCCCTCCACCGCCAGATCTAGATTGAGCTTAGTTGACGGTGATGTTCCTACCGTCAAGGTGCTGCCCATTCTTAGAGTTTGGCATTTAGGGACTTGGGTTTATGGTTTAGGGTTGTAGGTTTTAGGATTTAGGGTTTAGGATTTAGAGTTTAGAGTTCAAAGTTTAGGATTTTAGGGTTTAGGGTTTAGGGTTTAGGGTTTAAGGTTGTACATTGTAGCTTTAGGGTTTAGAGTTTAGGGTTTTAGGATTTAGGGTTTAGGGTTTAGGGTTTAGGGTTTCAGGTTTAGGTTTGTAAGTTTAGGGTTTAGAGTTTAGGATTTAGGGTTAGTTTTATGGTTTAGGGTTAGGGTTTTTTTAATTATTTAATTATTATTATTATTATTTAAATTAAGTAAACTCATAGGTTCAAGTTTATTTAGTTTATTTCTTATTTATTTTAGTTTATTTTATTTTTAATTTTAATTTAGTTTTATTTTTATTTTTATTTAGTTTAGTTTATTTATTTTAGCTTTGCTTTTTTATTTTAGTTTATTTTAGGTTTAGGTTTATTTTTTAGTTTAGTTTTATTTTTATTTTATTTTTTTAGGTTTAGGTTTAAGGTTTTTATTTTAGGTTTATTTTTAGGTTTTATTTTTTAGTATATGTTTAGGCTTAATTTTAGTTTAATTTATTTATTTAGTTTAAGTTTAGGTTTTAGTTTAGTTTATTTTAGCTTTAGCTTTAGATTTTATTTATTTTAGTTTAGTTTATTTTAGTTTATGTTTAGGTTTATTTTATTTTTATTTTAGGTTTAGGTTTTTTTTAAGTTTAGGGTTTAGGTTTTATTTTTTATATATTATTAGGTTTTATTTTAATGTTTATTATTTAAGTTTAGGTTTTTATTTTAGGTTTATTTTATTTTTATTTTACTTTTAGTTTTTATTTTTTTAGGCTTTTTTATTTTAGGTTTATTTTATTTTTCAATTTAGTTTAGGTTTTTATATATTTTATTTTAGTTTTATTTTTATTTTTTATTTTATTTCATTTTAGGTTTTGGTTTTGGTTTTTATTTTTTTATTTTATTTATTTTATTTAGGTTTTAGTTTTTTATTATTTTATTTAGTTTAGGTTTAAGTTTTTAGGTTTTTAAGGTTTAGGGTTAAGGGTTTAGGGTTTTAGGGTTTAGGGTTTTGGGTTTAGGGTTTAGGGTTTAGGGTTTAGGATTTAGGGTTTAGTGTTTGAGGTTTAGGGATTTAGGGTTTAAGGTTTAGGGTTTTGGGTTTAGAGTTTTTATTTTTAGTTTAGGGTTTCGAATTTAGGATTCAAGATTTTTTTTTAACAAAGAATAAATTTAGATTCAACATTTCTTCTTTTCAATTTCTTCAACCAAGTAGCACCCCAAGTTTTTTAAGACACAAGTGATGACATAGATAAAAAAATAAGCACCCATAGTGCAAATCAAAAACCCTATATAAGTAGAACTATCTCTACTATAATGAAAGTTCCATAGGCAGCAGATCAAATCAACTATTCTTCTGTTTCTCTAGTTCCTATCAAAACCACCCCTGCCTCTCGAGTAGCGAGATTCGCAATCATATCTTTGATCTCTCCCTCTACCTCTCCCACGGCTGTAACCTCTATCGCTCCTCCCACCTCCATAACCACCACTGCTCCAACCACCACCTCCAAATCCACGAGCACGTCCAGATCCCCACCACCACTACGATAACTGCTGCCTCTGCCTTCCCCTCCACTGCTAGATTTAGATTGAGCTTAGTTGACGGTGATGTTCCTGCCGTCACGCTTCTGTCCATTCTTAGAGTTTAAGGTTTAGGGATTCGGGTTTAGGGTTTAGGGTTGTAGGTTTTAGGGTTTGGAGTTTAGGGTTTAGGGTTTAGAGTTTAAGATTTTAGGGTTTAGGGTTTAACGTTGTAGGTTTAGTGTTTAGAGTTTAAGGTTTATGGTTTAGGGTTTAGGGTTAGGGTTTTTTTAATTATTTTTATGTTATTTTTTTAAATTAAGTAAACTTGTAGGTTTAGGTTTATTTAGTTTATTTTTTATTTTAATTTACATTTATTTTTATTTTTATTTAGTTTAGTTTATTTATTTTAAGTTTATGTATTTTAGTTTAGGTTTTTTATTTTAGTTTACTTTTTAGGTTTAGGTTTAGGTTTAGGCTTCTTTTTTAGTATAGGTTTAGGTTAAAGGTTTTTATTTAAGGTTTATTTTTAGGTTTTATATTTTAGTTTAGGTTTAGGTTTATTTTTAGTTTAATTTAGTTTTTTAGTTTATGTTAAGGTTTAGGTTTAGTTTATTTTAGCTTTAGGTTTAGGTTTTATTTATTTTGTTTAGTTTATTTTAGTTTAGGATTAGGTTTAGGTTTTAATTTTTAGTTTAGGGTTTAGGTTTTATTTTTTATTTATTTTTAGGTTTTATTTTAAGTTTTATTGTTTAAGTTTATGTTTTTATTTAGTTTTATTTTATATTATTTTAATTTTACTTTTTATTTTTTTATTTAGGTTTTTTTTATTTTAGGTTTATTTTATTTTTTTAGTTTAGTTTATATTTTATTTTTTATTTTAGTTTAGTTTTATTTTTTTATTTTATTCATTTTAGGTTTTAGTTTAGGTTTAGGTTTTATTTTAGTTTAGGCTTTAGGTTTTATTTTACTTTTAGGTTTAGGTTTAAGTTTTAGGTTTAGGGTTTAGGTTTAGGGTTTAGGTTTTAGGGTTTAGGGTTTAGGTTAGGGTTTAGGGTTTAGGTTTAGGGTTAGGGGTTTAGGGGTTTAGGGTTTAGGTTTAGGGTTTAGGTTTTAGAGTTTAGGTTTAAGTTTAGGTTTAGGTTTAGGGAGGTTTTAGGGTTTAGGGTTTGGGTTTTATTAATTATCTTATTATTATTATTTTTAAATTAAGTAAACTCATAGAGTTTGTTTAATTTTTTAGTTTATTTTATTTTTAATTTTGATTTAGGTTTATTTTTTAATTTAGTTTAGTTTATATATTTAGGTTTATTTATTTGAGTTTAGGTTTTTTATTTTAGTTTATTTTCTATGTTTAGGTTTATGTTTAGGTTTATTTTTATTTTATTTTCATTTTTTAGGTTTTAGTTTTATTTTTTTTTATTTTTGGTTTAGGTTTAGGTTTTTATTTTACTTTATTAGGTTTGGATTTTAGGTTTTTATTTTAGTTTTATTTTTAGGTTTTATATTTTAAATTAGGTTTAGGTTAATTTTTTATTTATTTTATTTTATTTACTTTAGGTTTAGGTTTAGGTTTAGGTTTATGTTTTATTTATTTTAGTTTAGTTTATTTTAGTTATGGTTTAGTTTTATTTTATTTTTATTTTAAGTTTATGTTTTTTTTAGTTTAGGGTTTAGGTTTTATTTTTTATTTATTTTTAGTTTTTTATTTAAGTTTTTTGTTTAGGTTTATTTTTTATTTAGTTTTTATTTTATTTTATTTTATGTTTATTTTATTTTTATTTTAGGTTTAGTCTTTATTTTATTTAGGTTTTTTATTTTTTTAATTTAGATTAGGCTTTTAATTAATTTATTTTCATTTAGTTTTTTTTTTTTTTGGTTTTGCTTTAAGTTTTAGTTTATGTTTTAAAATTTTTTTGTTTTATTTTGGTTTAAGTTTTTAGATTTTTAGGGTTTAGGGTTTAATGTAGGGTTTAGGGATTAGGTTTTAGGGTTTAGGGTTGTGGATTTTAGGGTTTTGGGTTTAGGGTTTAGGGTTTAGGGTTTTAAGGTTTAGGGTTTAGGGTTTTGGGGTTTAAGATTTAGGGTTTTGGATTTTAGGGTTTTTTTGTTTATGAATCAAAAAAATAAACTAAAAGTCGTCCAGAAAAAAATTCAAACTTGTTTGCTTTAATAAATAATGGATCTTAAGAAAAAAAAAAGGTTAAAACCATAGGTGCACAAACACAAAGATGTTAAGTGCCCAAAATAGTGAGGATGTAATAGACTGAGACTTGGGCTTTTCCTGTTTCTCTTTAAAAATAGCCAAGTGGGACACGCCAGAAACCTTCACAACCTTGAACCTAACTCTAGGAATATCTCTACTGCCCTTCTTTGCCAAATCTAGCAATCAATACCTTATCATTTTCCTCGATGAAGTTCAAACAACCATCATTTGGAAGAAAGGCTGCAATCTTTATCCCATTCTTGTTCAATTGGGCCCTAGCACATTTTTTGATAGCAGAGTTGGGTTGCTTTGCCTCAATGCCATTTTTTTCAAGCACAATGGCCTTTGCAAGAAAAGATCATGTGAATGGCTTCTTCCATTCATTTCCAAGGTGACTTTTCTTGTATGATTTGTCTTCCCAACTTTGATTTCTTCTATGTGTCTTTAGTTTTTGACCAGCTCCCATGTCACATGTTTTCCCGATGTTGAAGAAATGAAAGAAGAGCCTCTATGATCTAATTAGGGAGTTACGTGAACAACGATGTGATGGTTGAGAGGTCAATAGTTGGGAATTATTTAGCTTAGTTAGTTATTAGTTAATTTTAGTTTTTAGTTAGTTAGTTACTAATTAGTTTAGTATTTAGTTAGCTATTTATTTATTTATTTTGTTTTTTTTTATTATTTTAAATTAAGTAAACTCGTAAGCTTAGATTTATTTACTTTATTTTTTAGTTATTTTAGTTGATTTTATTTTTTATTTTCATTTAGGTTTATTTTTATTTGTATTTAACTTTTATTTTTTATTTTTAGGTTTAGGTTTAGGTTCTTATTTTATTTGTTTAAGTTTTGGTGTTAAGTTTTTATTATATGTTTATTTTTATGTACTATTTTTTAGTTTAGGTTTAGGTTTATTTTTAATTTAATTTAATTTATTTAGTTTAGGTTTATGTTTAGGTTTGGTTTATTTTAGGATTAGGTTTAGGTTTTATTTATTATAGCTTAGTTATCTTAGTTTAGGTTTATTTTATTTTTATTTTAGGTTTATGTTTTTTTATTTTATTGTTTAGGTTTTATTTTTTATTTATGTTTATGTTTTATTTTTAGGTTTATTTTTGATGTTAAGGTTTTTTATTTATATTTTGTTAAATTTTATTTTTATTTTATCTTTAGTTTTTTTTAATTTGTTTTTTATTTTTTAGTTTAGTTTAGGTTTTTATTATTTTAATTTAGTATAGTTTTTAGTTTTTTTATTTTAATTTCTTTCTAAGTTTAGGTTCAGGTTTAGGTTTTAGTTAATGTTTTATTTTATTTTATTTTTTATTTTATTTTGGTTTAGGTTTTTTAGGTTTTATTTAGTTTAGGTTTACATTTTTAGCTTTTTAGGGTTTAAGGTTTAGGGTTTAGGTTTTAGGTTTTTATTTTAGGTTTATTTTTAGGTATATTTTTTAGTTTAGGTTTAGGTTTATTTTTAGTTTATTTTATTTTATTTAGTTTAGGGTTTAGGTTTTGTTTATTTTAGGTTTAGGTTTAGGTTTTATTTATTATAGTTTAGTTTATTTTAGTTTAGGTTTATTTTATTTGGTTTTGCTTATTTTTTTTTTTTTAAGGTTTAGTTTTTATTTTTAGTTTAAGGTTTGGGTTTTATTTTTAATTTTTATAGGTTTATTTATAGGTTTGTTTTTTAAGTTTAGGTTTTTATTTAGTTATTATTTTATTTTATTTTAGGTTTATTTTATTTTATTTTACGTTTAGTTTTTATTTTATTTAGGTTTTTTATTCTTAGGTTTATTTTATTTTTTAATTTAATTAAGGTTTTTATTTATTTTTATTTTAATTTATTTTTATTTTTATTTTATTTTATTTTTTAGGTTTAAGTTTAGGTTTTAATTTAGGTTTTTATTTTATTTTATAATTTTATTTTATTTAAGTTTAAGTATTTTTATTTATTTTATTTTAAGGTTTTATTAACTTTAACTTTAGGTTTTAAGTTTTTAGAGTTTAGGGTTTAGGGTTTAGGATTTAGGGTTTTGGGTTTGGGGTTTAAGGTTTAGGGTTTAGGGTTTAGGGTTTAGACTATTGGGTTATATGTTTAGGGTTTATGGTTAGTTTTAGGGTTTAGGGTTTAGGGTTTTAGTGTTTAGTGTTTTAGGGTTTAGGGTTTAGGGTTAAGGTTTAAGGTTTAGTATTTAGGCTTTTTAGGGTTTAAGGTTTAGGGTTTTGGGTTTTGGGTTTAGGGTTTTTAGTTTGTGGTTTTGGGTTTTGAGTTTAGGGTTTGAGTTATAGGTTTAAGGTTTAGGATTAGGGTTATTATTATTTATTTTTTATTTTAATGGTTTAAGGTTTAGGGTTTAAGGTTTAGGTTTTAGGGTTTAGTTTTTACGATTTAGGGTTTAGGGTTTAGGGTTGTAGTTTAAGTGTTGTAAAACTTTTAGGTTTAAATTTAGTTGAGTTTTATTTTTATTTTTAATTAGGTTTTAGGTTTTAGATTTAGGGTTTTAGGTTTTAGTGTTTTAGGTTTAAGGTTTAAGGTTAGGGTTTAAGTTTATAGTTTAGTGTTTAGCTTTAGCGTTTTGGGTTTTAGGTCTTAGATATAAGGTTTAAGTTTAGGTTTAGGGTTAACAGATTTAAGGTTAGTTTAGGGTTTATAGTTTATAGTTTAGGAGTTTAGGGTTTAAACTTTTGATTTAGTTTTAGTTTAGGGTTAGTTTATAGTTTAAGTTTAGCGTTAGTTGAGTTTAGGTTTAGGAGTTTAGGGTTTAGGTTTAGAGTTAGTTAGGTTTAGGGTTTAAAGTTTAAGCTTAGGGTTTAGTTTAGTTTAGATTTTATGGTTTTAGGTTTTAGGGTTTTATTGTTTAGGGTTTAGCTTAAGGTAAACTTTAGGGTTTTATTTTGTTTAGCTTTAGGTTTATAGTTTTAGTTTAGGTTTAAATTTTTAGGGTTTAAGATTTAAGGTTTAAGGTTCAGGGTTTAGAGATTATTATTTTTGGTTTGGGGTTTAAGGTTTTTTGGTTTAGGGTTTTCAGTTAGGTTTTTTATTATTTTTAATTTTTTAATTTTTTTAGGGTTTAGTATTTAGGGTTTAGGTTTAGGGTTCAGGTTTTAGGTTTATTTTTAAATTAAGTAAACCAATAGCTTTAGGTTTTTTTTGTTGACTTGTAGGGTTTAGGGTTAGCTTTGGGTTTAAGGTTTTTTTTAAAAAAAAATTAGTTAACCCTATAGGTTTTGGTTTATTTAATTTATTTAGTTTATTTTTTATTTATTTTAGTTTATTTTATTTTTATTTTTCTTAATGATTATTTTTTATTTTTATTTAGTTTAATTAATTTATTTTATTTTTATTTAATTTTAGTTTAGGTTTTTTATTTTAGTTTATATTTTAGGTTTAGTTTTAGGTTTATTGTTTAGTTGAGTTTTATTTTTATTTTGTTTTTAGGTTTTGGTTTAGGTTTTAGTTTAGATTTTTATTTTATTTTATTTTTTTATTTAATTTAGGTTTATGTTTTCTTATTTATTTTATTTTTAGATTTTATTAAGTTTAGGTTTAGGTTTTTAGGGTTTAGGATTTAGGGTTTAAGGTTTTAGGATTTAAGGTTTTTAGGTTTAGGGTTTATGATTAGGGTTTATGTTTAGGGTTTAGGGTTTAGTGTTTAGGCTTTAATGTTTAGGGTTTTTGGGGTTTTAGGTTATGAGTTTAGCATTAGCTTAGTGTTTAGGGTTTAAGGTTTTACGTATAGGGTTTAGGGTTTAGGGTTTAAGGTTTAGAGTTTAAGGTTTTATGTTTAGGGTTTAGGGTTTAGAGTTAGTTTTAGGGTTTATGGTTTATGGTTTTGGGTTTAGGGTTTAGGATTTAGGTTTAGGTTTTATTTATTTTATTTTAGTTTATTTTAGTTTAGGTTTAGGTTTATTTTATTTTATTTATTTTAAGTTTAGATTTTTTTAGTTTAATTTTTTGGTTTTATTTTTTATTTAGTCTTAGGTTTTCTTTTTTATGTTTAATTTTTTGGTTTAGGTTTTTGTTTTATTTTTATATTATTTTGTTTTAGGTTTATCTTATTTTTATTTTGGTTTTTTTTTTTTATATTTTGGTTTATTTTCCTTTTTTTGTTTAGTTTAAGTTTTAATATATTTTATTTTTTGTTTAGTTTTTATTTTTAGGTTTAGGTTTAGGTTTAGGTTTTTATTTTAATTTTAGTTTAGGTTTTTATTATATTTTATTTTATTTTATTTAGGTTTATGATTATTTATTTATTTCATTTTTAGGTTTGAGATTTTAGGTTTTTTGGGTTTAGGGATTAGAGTTTATGGTTGTAGGTTTTAGGTTTTTGGGTTTAGGTTTACGGTTAATGGTTTAGGGTTTTAGGGTTTTGGGTTTTGGGTTTAGGGTTGTAAGTTTAGGGTTTAGGATTTTGGGTTTAGGTTTTAGGGTCAAGGTTTTATTATTTTTTTTAATTTCATTTTTATTTATAGGGTTTAGGGTTTTTGTTTTAGGTGTTGGGTTTAGGGTTTTTGTTTTTTTAATAGAGAATAAATTCATATTCAACATTTCTTCTTTTCGATTTCATCAACCAGGTAACACACCAAGTTTTCTAAGACACAAGCAATGACATAGATAAATAATATGCACACATAGAGCAAATCAAAAACCCTAGATGACTAAAATCATCTTTTATTAACAGTTCATAGCGCATGTCAGTTGGCGTTCTTGGTTCTCTAGTTCCCATCAGAAGCACCTCGGCCTTCCTAGTAGCAGGATCCACCATCATATCCCCGATCTCTCCCTCTGCCCATGTCGTAACCTCCTCCCTCCACACCCCTTTGCGCACCACCTCCATATCCACAAGCACATCCACCTTAGCCTCCACAGATCAAGGCCACGGTTGTGATGATGTTCTATCATCAGTTACGCCCATTCTTAGGGTTTAAGTTTAAGTTTAGGTTTATTAGGTTTTAGAGTTTAGGTTTATTTTTAAAATTATTTAGTTACTTTAGGTTTAGGTTTAGGAGCTGGGGTTTAGGGTTTAGGATTTAGGGTTAGGGTTTAGAGTTTAGGGTTTGAGGTTTATGCTTTTAGTGTTTAGGGTTTAGGCTTTATGCTTTACGATTTAGGGTTTAGGGTTTTTTACGGTTTAGGGATTTTTAGGGTTTAGGGAAGAGGGTTGTAAGTTTAGTGTCATAGGTTTAGGGTTTAGGGTTAGCTTTAGGGTTTAGTGTTTAAGATAAAGGGTTTAGGGTTTTTTATTTTTTTAAAAAAAATTAAGTAAATGAGTAGGTTTACATTTTTTTGGTTTACTTATTTTATTTTTTATTTATTTTAGTTTATTTTATTTTTAATTTTATTTAGGCTTATTTTTTATTTATATTTAGTTTATTATTTTATTTTAGGTTTATTTATTTTTGTTTAGGTTTTTAATTTTAGTTTATTTTTAAGGTTTAGGTTTATTTTTTAGTTGAGTTTTATTTTTATTTTACTTTTTCTAGTTTTAGGTTTTAGGTTTTTAAGGTTTAGGGTTTCAAGGTTTTATGGTTTACCGTATAGGGTAAGGGTTTATGGTTTAGGGTTTAGGGTTTAGGTTTTTGAGTTTAGGGTTTAGGTTTTTGGGTTTAGGGTTTATGGTTTTAGGGTTTATGCTTTTAAGGTATAGGGTTTAGGGTTAGGGTTTAGGGTTTAGTGTTTAGGCTTTAGGGTTTAGGGGTTGGGGTTTAGTGTTTAGGGTTTAGGGTTTAGGGATTAGGGTTTATGGTTTAGGATTTAGGGTTTATGGTTTATTTTATTATTTATTTTATTTTATTTTATTTTTTATTTCATTTAGGTTTATTTTTTATTTTTATTAAGTTTAGTTTATTTATTTTAGGTTTATTTATTTTAGTTTGGGTTATTTATTTTTGTTAATTCTTTATGTTTAAGTTTAGGTTTATTTTTTACTTAAGTTTTATTTATATTTTATTTTTAAAGGTTTAGGTTTTATTTTTTATTTTAAGGTTTAGGTTTAGGTTTTTAATTTATTTTTTCAGGTTTAGGTCTTATATTTAGGTTTATTTTTAGGTTTTATTTTTTAGTTTAGGTTTAGGTTTTTTTTATATTATTTTATTTTATTTAGTCTAGGTTTAGGTTTAGGGTTTGTTTATTTTATTTTAATGTTTAGGTTTAATTTATTTTAGTTTTGTTTATTTTAGTTTAGGTTTAGGTTTAATTTATTTTGTTTATTTTATTTTTCTTTTAGGTTTAAGTTTTTTTTAGTTTATTATTTTGGTTTTATTTTTTAATTATTTTTAGGTTTAGGTTTCTATTTAGGTTTTATTTTTTATTTTAAGTTTAATTTATTTTTATTTTACCTTTAGTTTTCATTTTATTTTGGTTTTTTATTCTTAGGTTTAATTTAATTTTTAGTTTAAATTAGGTTGTTATTTATTTTATTTTAGTTTATTTTTATTAGTTTATGTTATGTTATTTTCAAGTTTAGGTATAGGTTTTAGATTAGGTTTTTATTTTTTTTATTTTTATATTTTAATTAGGTTTAGGTTTTTTTATATATTTTATTTTTAGGTTTTCTTTAGTTTATGCTTAGGTTTTTAGGTTTTTAGGGTTTAGGGTTTAGGGTTTATGGTTTAGGGTTTAGGGTTTATGGTTTTAGGGTTTATGGTTTAGGGTTAGGGTTTATGGTTTAGTGTTTAGGGTTTAGTGTTTAGGCTTTAGGGTTTAGGGTTTTTAGGGTTTATGGTTTAGGGTTTAGGGTTTGTTTAGGGTTTAGGGTTTTTTTTTTAAAAAAATAAGTAAACCATTAGGTTTAGGTTTATTTAGTTTTTTTAATTTGTTTTAGTTTATTTTATTTTTATTCTTATTTAAATTTATTTTTATTTTTATTTAGTTTAGTTGATTAATTTTAGGTTTATTTATTTTAATTTAAGTTTTTTATTTTAGTTTATTTTTTAGGTTTAGGTTTAGGTTTGGGTTTATTTTTTTGTTGGGTCTTATTTTTATTTTATTTCTTAGGTTTAAGTTTTATTTTTTATTTTTAGGTTTAGGTTTAGGCTTACATTTTATTTTTTTTAGGTTTTGGTTTTAGGTTTTTATTTTAGGTTTATTTTTAAGTTTTATTTTTTAGTTTAGGTTTAAGTTTATTTTTAGTTTATTTGAATTTATTTAGTTTAAGTTTAGGTTTATGTTTAGTTTATTTTCAGTTTAGGTTTAATTTATTTTAGTTCCGTTTATTTTATTTTAGGTTTAGATTTATTTTTTTTTTCGTATTAGGTTTAGGTTATTTTTTAGTTTAGGGTTTTGGTTTTATTTTTTAATTATTTTTAGGTTTTATTTTTAGGTTTATTTTTTAGGTTTAGGTTTTTATTTAGTTTTTATTTTATTTAATTTTAGCTTTATTTTATTTTTATTTTACCTTTAGTTTTAATTTTATTTAGGTTATTTATTCTTAGGTTTATTTCATTTTATAGTTTCGTTTAGGTTTTCATTTATTTTATTTTAGTTTATTTTTATTACTTTATTTTTTGTTAGTTTTAGGTTTAGGTTTAAGTTTTAGTTTAAGTTTTTATTTTTTTAATTTTTTTATTACAGTTTAGGTTTTTTTTATATATTTTATATTTAGATTTTATTTAGTTTAGGTTTAGGTTTTTAGGTTTTTAGGGTTTAGGGTTTAGAGTTTTAGGATTTATGGTTAGGGTTTAGGGTTTAGTCTTTAGGCTTTCGGTTTTAATGTTTTTAGGGTTTAGGGTTTAGGGTTGGCTTAGGGTTTAGGGTTTTCTTTTAAATTATGTAAACCATTAGGTTTTGGTTTATTTAGTTTATTTCTTATTTATTTTAGTTTTTTTATTTATTTAATTTTTTTTAGTTTATATTTTATTTTTATTTGGCTTAGTTGATTTATTTTATGTTTATTTATTTTAGTTTAGGTTTTTTATTTTCATTTATTTTTTAGTTTTAGGTTTAGGTTTGGGTTTTTTTTGTTGAGTTTTTTTTAGTTTGTTTTTTAGGTTTAACTTTTATTTTTTCTTTTTAGTACTAGGTTTAGGTTTTTATTTTATTATTCGAGGTTTAGGTTTTATGTTTTTATTTTAGGTTTATTTTTAGGTTTTATTTTTTAGTTTAGGTTTAGGTTTATTTTTAGTTTATTGTATTTTATTTAATTTAGGTTTAGGTTTAGGTTTGGTTTACTTTAGGTTTATGTTTAGGTTTTATTTATTTTTGTTTTTGTTTAGGTTTAGGTTTAATTTTTTATTTATTTTTAGGTTTATGTTTTTATTTAGTTTTTATTTTATTTTATTTTAGGTTTATATGATTTTTATTTTATGTTTAGTTTTTATTTTATTAAATTTTTTATTAGTTTACTTTATTTTTTTTAGTTTAGTTTTGGTTATTATTTATTTTATTTTAGCTTATGTTTGTTATTTTATTTATTTATATTTAGGTTTACGTTTATGTTTTATTTTGTGTTTTTACTTTCTTTTATTTTTTTTTACTTTATTTAGGTTTAGGTTTTTTATTTATTTTATTTTTAGGTTTTGTTTAGTGTAAGTTTAGGTTTTTAAGTTTTGAGGGTTTAAGGTTTAGGGTTTAGGGTTTAGGGTTTAGGATTTTATGGTTTATGCTTTTAGGGTTTATGGTTATGGTTTAGGGTTTAGGATTTAGGGTTTATGGTTTTTTATAAAAACTTTAGTAAACCGGTAGGTTTAGGTTTATTTAGTTTATTTTTCTTATTTAAGTTTATTTTATTTTCTATTTTTATTTAGTTTAGTTTATTTATTCAAGTTTTGGTTTTTTATTTTGGTTTATTTTGTAGGTTTAAGTTTATTTTTTAGTTGAGTTTTATTTATATTTTATTTTGTAGGTTTAGGTTTTATTTTTTATTTTAAGGTTTAGGTTTAGGTTTATTTTTATTTTTTTAGGTTTAAATTTTAGGCATTTATTTTAGGTTTACTTTTAAATTTTATTTTTTAGTTTAGGTTTAGGTTTATTTTTAGTTTATTTATCTAAATTTTAAATAACTCATAACCTCATCATAAAGATGAAGACATAAATAAGATAATTAAAAGATTTTGCAACCCCTTAGCTGTATGGTTGTATGTTTCACATCATGCATGAATATTCTTTCTCTCTTGAACATGAAGGATCTCCATCCTTCCACGATAAAGGAATGCTTGACTTGTAAGGGCATCCCTTATGGTGGAGAACACCTTCTTCTAGTTTATTTGACCTATAACCTATTTCACATGCATTTAGGCATAATAAATCCTAAAGCCTCTGTCAAAATGATATGTCTATAATGAAATAAAATTTGAAAATATTTTGCATCTATAGATTAAGTCATATTCCATACCACTCATTCTCTAGTCTCTTAGGAAGTGTGTTTAGGACTTTAGGTTCTTTCTAATTAAATAACTACCCTAGCTATCTTGCAATTCATAAGATTGTATTATATGATTTTAAAATTATAGGAAGAGTTAGCTGGCGACCACTTCAGGCGATTATAAGTCCAGAAGTTGAACAAATTTATTCTCTCTTATGGAAGTTACCCTTATGTCCACCTAGAGCTTAGATTTAGGTCATGCTTTAGCTCATACTAAAGCTCCCTAGATTTAGGATCTATGGTAGCTATTTCTTTCAAGCAATGAGCATAAATCCTTATCTCTTAGGCATTCCCACAACCTTATGTTGGTGGATTACAAGCCCTAGTAATCAAATTAAATTTTAACTCAAAACATATAAATCTCCTCAACTTCAAAATTATAAAGCCTAATCATATGATAGATTGTAATGCTCTCTAGGCTTTCTAATATCATGAGCATTTCCTATTTATTTTAATTGGATTCCAAAAATAAGTTTTATCCTTGAACTTTCCCAATTGATTTTCCAAATATATCCAATCCTCTGATTGTCTAACCTTGAAATCTTTTAGATGATAATTATACTTTGATGAGTATTCTTAAGAAATTTCATTTCTTAAGATATAATTAAGTATGGAGGCTTGCCTCCCAGAAACTGAAGAACACGGTTTAATATAAACCCTACTTTATTCATTCATGTAAAGTGGGAGAAAAATCTCTAGTACATTCATATACCCATCATGCCTTAGGAGTCCTTATTACATGATTAGGTATATTATAGGTTGATGCTTCTTATCTTTTGGGATAGTATATCATAACTCAATGGTATACCCAATCACCTCAAAAAGTACCCTACGATCTGTGGCTTTATTCCAAATGATGGTGAAATAGATGGACATGTTATTTGTAGAATTCAAGTTGGATGGTTGAAGTGGAGCAATGCATCTATCCTATTGTCTGATTGAAAAGTATCGCTTAAACTTAAGGGAAAATTTTATTAGATTGTGTTAAGATCTGTAATGATTTATGGTCTAATGTTGGCCAGTAAAAGAGAAGCATGAGACTAAGTTAAGTGTTGCAGAGAATAGGATGCTTAGGTGGATGAGTGGCTTTACGCTTAGAGATAAAATGCTGAATGTGTATGTTTGGGAAAAAGATGGAGTATCTCCAGTGGCAGATAAAATTAGAGAGAGTGGCTTTAGATGGTTAAGCCACATGAAGCATTATCATCTAATGACTTGGTTAGGAGAGTAGATATATTGGATTTGCCTTATGTTAAGAAAGGTAGACGTTGACCTGAAAAGACATGATTAAGATGTATAAAAAATGGCCTAAGCATACTTGAATTGAATGAGCATTTGGCACATAATAGGACATAATGGAGATGAAGGATTCATTTAACCCACCCCACTTAATCGGATAATGGCTTGTTATTGTAGTTGTTGAAGTTTAGTTTATTTATTTTAGGTTTATTTATTTTAGTTTAGGTTTTTTATTTTAGTTTATTTTTTAGGTTTAGGTTTATTTTTATTTTGTTTTTTAGGTTTAGGTTTATTTTTTTTTTAAATTTAGGTTTAGGTTTTTATTTTATTTTTTAGGTTTAGGTTTTAGGTTTTTAGTCTAGGTTTATTTTTAGGTTTTATTTTTTAGTTTAGGTTTAGGTTTATTTTTAGTTTACTTTATTTTATTTAGGGTTTAGGTTTAAGTTTTAGTTTAATTTATTTTAGGTTTAAGTTTAGGTTTTATTTATTTTAGCTTAGTTTATTTTAGTTTATGTTTTGGTTTATTTTATTCTTATTTTAGGTTTAGTTTTTATTTTATTTAGGGTTTTTATTTCTTAGTGTAGTTTAGGGTTTTATTTATTTTATCTTAGTTTTGTTTTAATTTTTTTTAGGTTTAAGTTTAGGTTTTAGTTTAGATTTTTATTTTATTTTATTTTATTATTTTATTTTTTATTTATTTTATATTTAGGTTTTATTTAGTTTAGGTTTAGATTTTTAGCTTTTTAGGGTTTAGGGTTTAGTTGAGGTTTAGGTTTGAGTTATTTAGGGTTTAAGGTTTAGGGATTAGGTTTAGGGTTTAAGTTTAGGTTTTAGGGATTAGGGTTTCTGATTTATGGTTTTAGGTTTAGGGTTTTAGGGTGTAGTTTAATTTTTAGTATTTAGGTTATAGTTTTGGGTTTAGGTTTAGTGCTTAACTTTAGGGTTTAGGGTTTTAGGTATAGGAGTTTAGGTTAGGTTAAGGAAAGTTTAAACTTCTTTAGGTTTAGGGTTTATAATTTAGGGTTTAAGGTTTAGGGTTTTAGGGTTTATGGTTTAGGGTTTAAGGTTTAGGGTTTAGGGTTAGGGTTAGGATTTAGGGTTTAAGATTTAGGGTTTAGTGTTTAGGGTTTAAGGTTTACGGTTTAGGTTTTCGGGTAGTTTATGGTTTGTGTAGTTCATGGTTTATAGTTTAGGGTTTAGGGCAAGTTTTAGGGTTTAGGGTTTAGGTTTTGGGGTTTTATTTTAGATTAAGTAAACCTGCAGGTTTAGGTTTATTTAATTTATTTTTTATTTATTTTAGTTTATTTTATTTAATTTATTTAGGTTTATTTTTTATTTTTATTTAGTTTAGTTTATTTATTATAGGTTTATTTATTTTAGTTTAGGTTTTTTATTTTAGTTTATATTTTCTATTTAGGTTTAGGTTTATGTTTTATTTTTAGTTTAGTTTTATTTTATTTTATTTTTTAAGTTGAGGTTTTATATTTTTTTTTATTTTTTGGTTTAGGTTTAGGTTTTTATTTTATTTTTTTTAGGTTTTGGTTTTGGGTTTATTTTTAGGTTTTATTTTTTAGTTTAGGTTTAGGTCTATTTTTAGTTTATTTTATTTTATTTTGTTTAGGGTTTAGGTTTAGGTTTGGTTTTATTTGTTTTAATTTAGTTTATTTTAGTTTTGGTTTAGGTTTAATTTATTTTGTTTATTTTAGGTTTATATTTTTTTATTTTAGGCTTCAGGTTTTAATTATTTTTTATTTTCCTATTTTATTATTGGGTTTATTTTTTAGGTTTAGATTTTTATTTAGTTTTTATTTCATTTTATTTTAGATTTATTTTATTTTTATTTTATCTTTAGTTTTAATTTTATTTAGGTTTTCTATTGTTTGGTTTATTTTATTTTTTTAGTTTAGTTTAGTTCTTTATTTATTTTAATTTTGTTTATGTTATTTTATTTTTATGTTTAGCTTTAGGGATTGATTTTAGTTTAGGTTTTTATTTTTTTATTAATTTATTTAAGTTTAAGTTTTTTTTGGTTATTTTATTTTTAGGTTTTATTTATTTTAGGTTTTTTTTTATTTTAGGTTTTTAAGGTTTAGGGGTTTTTTTAATTATTATTTTTTATTTTTTTATTTTTTTATGTTTTTAAGGTTTAGGGTTTAGTGTTCATGTGTTTGGGTGTAGGGTTTAGGATTTATTGTTGTAGGTTTTAGGGTTTAGGATTTAGAGTTTGAGGATTTATGGCTTATGGTTTAAGGTTTAGGGTTTAAGGATTAGGGTTTTAAGGTTTAGGGTTTATGGTTTAGGGTTGTAGGTTTGAGGTTTAGGGTTTAGGGTTTAGGATTAATTTTAGGGTTTAGGGTTGAAGGTTAGGGTTTTTTAATTTTTTAATTTTTTTATTTTTCTAAATTAAGTAAACTGGTAGGTTTAGGTTAATTTAAACTATTTAGTTTATTTTTTATTTTTTATTTATTATTATTTTTTATTTAGGTTTATTTTTTTTATTTTGTTTAGTTTATTTTTGGATTGTAATTTTAGTTATAGAAGTTATAGTGGTGGTGTTGTGACATTAGGTGAACAAGTCATTAAAAAGTGTGAGCGATTCAGATATTTAGGCTCTATTATTCAAAATGATGGTGAAAGAGATGGAGATGTTATTAGTAGTTGGATGGTTGAACTGGAGTAATGCATCTAGTCTATTGTGTGATAGAAAAGTACTGCATAAACTTAAGAAAAATTTTTATAAGTGGTGGTAAGACCTGCAATGATTTATGGTGCAGAATGTTGGCCAATAAAAGAGAAGCATGAGACTAAGTTAAGTGTTGTAGAGAATGCTCAGGTGTATGAGTCGCTTTACTCTTAGACATAAAATGCAAAATGTGTTTGTTTGGGAAAAATTTGGAGTAGCTCCAAGGGCAGATAAATTTGGAGAGGGTGGACTTAGATGGTTTGGACACATAAAGTGTCGCCAATCCAATGGCCCATTTAAGAGAGTAGATGCATTAGATTTGCTTTATGTTAAGAAAGGTAGAGGTAGACCTGAAAAGTCATGGTTAAGATGTATATAAAATGACCTTAGTATACTTGAATTGAATGAGAATTTGACACATAATAGGACACAATAGAGACGAAGGATTCATGTAACTTACCCCACTTAGTGGGATAATGGCTTGTTGTTGTTGTTGTTGTTGTTGATTAGTTTATTTATTTTAGGTTTATTTATTTTAGTTTTGGTTTTTTTCTTTTAGTATATTTTTAGGTTTAAGTTTAGGTTTAGGTTTATTTTTTTAGTTTAGTTTTATTTTTATTTTATTTTTTAGGCTTAGGTTTTATTTTTTATTTTTAGGTTTAGGTTTAGGTTTTAAATTTTTTTTTTGGATTTGGTTTTATGTTTTTATTTTAGATTTTATTTTCTTGTTTAGGTTTAGGTTTAATTTTAGTTTATTTAATGTTATTTAGGGTTTAGGTTTACGTTTAGGTTTAGTTTATTTTAAGTTTAGGTTTAGGTTCTATTTATTTTAGGTTTGTTTATTTTAGTTTAGGTTTAAGTTTATTCTATTCTATTTTTATTTTAAGTTTAGGTCTTTTTTTAATTTAGGGTTTAGGTTTTATTGTTTATTTATTTTTAGTTTTATCTTTTAGGTTTAGGTTTTATTTATTTTATTTTATTTTATTTTAGCTTTATTTTAATTTTATTTTAGGTTTAGTCATTATTTTATTTAGTTTTTTTTATTTTTTAGTTTAGTTTAGGTTTTTATTTATTTTATTTTAGTTTAGTTTAGTGTTTAGTGTTTAGGGTTTTTAGGGTTTAGGTTTTAGGGTTTAGTTTTTAGTGTTTAGGGTTTAGGGTTTTGGGTTTAGGGTTTTTAGGGTTTAGGTTTTAGGGTTTAAGGTTTAGGGTTAGCTTAGGATTTGGGTTAGTTTAGTGTTTAGGGATTAGGCTTTCGGATTTTGGCTTTAGGGTTTATAGTTTTTAGGGTTTAGTGTTTATGGTTTAGGGTTAATTTAGGGTTTAGCATTTAGGGTTTTAGGGTTTAGGGTTTAGGGTTTAAGGTTTAGGGTTTAGGGTTTAGGGTTAGGGTTGGGGTAGAGTTTAGGGGTTAGAGTTTATGGTTTAGGGTTTAGGGTGTAAGGTTTAGCGTTTAGTATTTAGGGTTTAGGGTTAGTTTTAGGATTTAGAGTTTAGGGTTTAGCATTTTTTTTTAAAGATAACATTAAGTAAATTGATAGGTTTAGGTTTATTTAGTTTATTTAGTTTATTTTTCTTATTTATTTTAGGTTTATTTTATTTTATTTTATGTTTATTTTAAGATTATTTTATTTATATTTTACATTTAATTTTTATTTTATTTTAAATTTTTATTCTTAGCTTTATTTTATTTTTAGTTTAATCAAACTTTTTATTTATTTTATTTTTAGGTTTTATTTAGTTTAGGTTTAGGTTTTAAGGGTTTTAAGGTTTAGGCTTTAAGATTTATGGTTTAGGGTTTAATTTTAGGGTTTAAGAATTTACGGTTTAAGGTGTAGGGTTTAGGGCTTAGGGTTTAGTGTTTAGGCTTTAAGATTTAGGGTTTAGGGTTAGCTTAGCATTTAGGGTTAGTTTAGGGCTTAGGGTTTAAGGTTTATGCTTTACGATTTAGAGTTTAGGTTTTTATGATTTAGGATTTAGGGTTTAAGGTTAGTTTAGGGTTTAGGTTTAGGTTTTGATTTAGGTTTAGACAGGTTAGGAGTTAGTTTAGTGTTTAGGGTTTAGGGTTTAGGATTTAGGGTTTAGGGTTTAGCATTTAGGGTTTTAAGGTTTAGGGTTTACGGTTTAGGGTTTAGGGTTGGTGTAGGGTTTAGGGGTTAGGGTTTATGGTTTAGGGTTTAGGGTGTAGGGTTTAGGGTTTAGTATTTAGGGTTTAGGGTTAGTTTTAGGGTTTAAGGTTTAGGATTTATGGTTTAGGGTTTAGGAGTTTTTTTTGAATGAAAAAGTTAAGTAAATTAATAAGTTTAGGTTTATTTAGTTTATTTAGTTTATTTTTTTAATTTATTTTAGGTTTATTTTATTTTATTTTAGGTTTATTTTAGTATTATTTTATTTATATTTTAAATTTATTTTTTATTTTATTTTAATTTTTTATTCTTAGATTTATTTTATTTTTTAGTTTAGTCTAGGTTTTTACTTATTTTATTTTTAGGTTTTATTTAGTTTAGCTTTAGGTTTTTAGGGTTTTAAGATTTAGGGCTTAGGATTTAAGTTTAGTGTTTAGTTTTAGTGTTTAGGATTTTAGGGTTTAGAGTTTAGGGCTAGGGTTAGGGTTTAGGGTTTAGGTCTTAGGGTTTAGCATTTAGGCTTTAGGATTTAGGGTTTAGGGTTAGCTTAGTGTTTAGGGATAGTTTAGGGTTTATGGTTTAAGGTTTATGCTTTACAGTTTTGGGTTTAGGTTTTTTATGGTTTAGGGTTTAAGGTTAGTTTAGGGTTTAGGGATTAGGCTTTTAGGATTTAGGGTTTAGGGTTATTATTTTGGGTTATGGTTAGGGTTTAGAGTTTAAGGATTAGTGTTTAGGTTTAGGTTTAGGTTTAGGTTTAGTTTAAGTTAGTTAGGGTTTAGGTTTGTTTAGGTTCAGTGTTTAGTTTAGGTTTAAACTTTAGATTTTAGGTTTAGGTTTATTTCTGATTAGTTTAAGTTTAAGTTTAGTTTAGGTTTAATGTTTAGGGTTTATTTAGGGTTTAGTTTAGTTTAGGGTTTAGGGTTTAAGGTTTAGGTTAGCTTAGTTTTATTTAGTTTAGGTTTAGGTTTAGGTTTATGGTTTAGGATTTAGGGTTTGGGGATAGCTTAGGGTTTTGGGTTTAGGTTATAGGGTTTTTAGGGTAGAGGGTTTAGGTTTTGTGGTTTTAGGGTATAGGGTTTAGGGTTTCTGGTTTTCCAGTTTAGGGTAGTAGGTTTAGCAGTTAGAGTTTAGAGTTTAGGGTTAGTTTTAAGGGTTAAGGTATAGGATTAGAGATTTTTTTAATTTTTATATTTATTTATTTTAATAATGTAAATTGCTAGGTTTAGGTTTATTTAGTTTTTTTATTTTTGTTTATGTTTTTTATTTTAGATTATTTTTTTTGGTTTTGGCTTAGGTTTATTTTTTGGTCTAGTTTTATTTTTCTTTTATTTTTTAGGTTTAGGTTTTATTTTTTATTTTTAGGTTTAGGTTTAAATTTTGATTTTATTTTTTTAGGTTTAGGTTTTAGGTTTTTATTTTAGGTTTATTTTTAAGTTTTATTTTTTATTTTAGGTTTAGGCTTTTTTTAATTTATTTTATTTTATTTAGTTTAGGTTTAGGGTTAAGTTTGTTTTATTTTAGGTTTAGGTTTTGGTATTATTTATTTTAGTTTAGTTTATTTTATTTTTAGTTTAGGTTTTGGTTTTTTTTTAGTTTAGGGTTTATGTTTTATTTTTATTTATTCTTAGGGTTTATTTTTAGGTTTATTGTTTAGGTTTTTGTTTTTATTTAATTTTAATTTTAATTTTTTTGGTTTATTTATTTTTATTTCAGGTTTAGTTTTTATTTTATTATGGTTTTTTATTTTATTTTGAGTTTAGTTTAGGTTTTTATTTATTTTATTTTAGTTTAGATTTTTTTCCTTTTAGGTTTAGGTTTAGGTTTAGATTTTAGTTTATGTTTTCATTTTATTTTCCTATTTTGATTTTGGTTTTTTTATTTTTTATTTTTTTATTTTTTAGTTTAGGTTAGATTTTTAGCTTTTTAGGGTTTGGGGTTTATGGTTTAGTGTTTAGGGTGTGTTTAGGGTTTAGTTTAGGGTTTAGGGTTTAGGGTTTAAGGTTTAGGTTTTAGGGTTTATGGGTTAGGGTTTTGGGTTATTTTTTTAGGTTTAAGGGTTAGGGTTTAGGGTTTAGTGTTTAGATTTTAGGGTTCAAAATTTAGGGTTTGGGGTTTTAGGGGTTAGGGTTTTAGGGATTAGGGTTTATAATTTAGGGTTTAGGGTTTTTAGGGTTTAGGGTTTAGGGTTTAGTGTTTAGGTTTTAAGTTTAGGCTCAAGTTTTAGTTTAGGCTTTATGGTTTATGGTTTTTTTTAATAGAGTACAAATTCAGATTTAAAATTTCTTCTGCTTGATTTCATCAACCAAGTAACACACCAAGTTTTCTAAGACACAAGCGACAACATAGATAAAAAATGAGCAGGCATAGAGCTAATAAAAAACCCTGGATAACTTGAACCGTCTCTACAATGAAGACACCGTTCCATAAACAGTAGATCGAATGGGTCATCCTTCAGTTTCTCTAGTTCCCATCAGAACCACCCCGACCTCTAAAATAGCGGGATCCACCATAGTAACCTCTCTCAGCCTCCACAACCACCTCTCGACCACTACCTCCATATCCACGGATCTCTAGATCCCCACCACCATGCGATAATGTGCCTTTGCCTTAGCCTCCATGAGATCTAGGCGAGTCTTTTTTGACTATGATGTTCCTGCCATCAAGGTTCAACCCATTCTTAGGGTTTAGGTTTAGGTTTAGGTTTATTAGGTTTTAGGGTTTAGGTTTATTTTTTAATTTATTTAGTTACTTTAGCTTTAGGCTTAGGGTTTGGGATTTAGGATTTAGGGTTTAGGGTTTAGTATTAGGGTTTAAGGTTTAGGGTTTAGGATTTAGGGTATTAGGGTTAATGCTTTTAGGGTTAAGGGTTTAGGGTTTATAATTCTAGGTTTAGGGTTTAGGGTTTAGGATTTAGGATTTATCATTTTTTTTATTAAGTAAACCAGTAGGTTTAGGTTTATTTAGTTTCTTTTATTTTTTATTCATATTTAGGTTTATTTTTTATTTTTATTTAGTTTAGTTTAATTATTTAAGTTTAGATTTTTTATTTTAGTTCCTTTTTAGGTTTTGGTTTAGGTTTATGTTTATTTTTTAATTGAATTTTATTTTTATTTTATTTTTTAAGTTTAGGTTTTATATTTTAGGTTTAGGTTTAGGTATTTTTTAGGTTTTAGGTTATTATTTTATGTTTATTTTTAGGTTTTATTTTTCAGTTTAGGTTTAAGTTTTTTTTAGTTTATTTTATTTTATTTATTTTTACTTTAGGTTTAAGTTTAGGTGTAGGTTTTATTTATTTTCATTTAGTTTATTTTATTTTATTTTATTTTATATTTTAGGTTTAGGGTTTGTATTTAGTTTAGGATTTATGTTTTATTATTTATTTATTTTAAGGTTTTATTTTACAATTTATTTTTTAGCTTTAGGTTTTTATTTAGTTTTCATTTTATTATATTTGAGGTTTATTTTATTTTTATTTTACATTTAGTTTTTATTTTATTTAGGACTTTAATTCTTTAGTTTATTTTATTTTTTTAGTTTAGTTTAGGTTTTTATTTATTTTATTTTAGTGAATTTTTATTAGTTCATTTTATTTTCTTTCTAGGTTTAAGTTTAGGCTTTAGCTTTGGTTTTTTACATTATTTTATTTTTTATTTTATTTATGTTTAGGTATTTTTATTTATTTTATTTTAAGTTTTATTTAGTTTAGGTTTAGGTTTTTAGGTTTTTAGGGTTTAGGGCTTAGGGTTTAGGGTTTAGGGTTTATGGTTTTAGGGTTTAGGGTTTTAGGGTTTAGGATTTAGGGTTATGGTTTAAGGTTTAGGGTTTACTTTATAGGTTTTAGGGTTTAGGGTTTTTAGGGTTTAGGGTTTATGGTTATGTTAGGGTTTAGGGTTAGCTTAGGGTTAGTTTAGGGTTTAAATTTTAGGGTTTAAGATTTAGGATTTAGGAATTACAGTTTTTACGATTTAAAGTTTAAGGTTTAAGGTTAGTTTAAGTTTTAGGCTTTAGGATTTTAGGGTTTAGGGTTTACGGTTTAGTGTTTAGGGTTTAGGGTTTAGTATTTAGGGTTTAGGGTTTAAGGTTTAGGGTTTAGGGTTCAAGGTTTTTTAGGGTTTAGGTTTTAGGGTTGTAGGTTTAGGGTTTAGGGTTTAGAGGCTTTTTAAAATTAAGTAAATCGCTAAGTTTTGGTTTACTTAGTTTATTTAGAATATTTTTTATTTATTTGACTTTTTTTATTTTTTATCTTTATTAGGTTTATTTTTTATTTTTATTTCATTTTGTTTATTTATTTTTGGTTTATTTTTTTAAATTTAGATATTCTATTTTAGTTTATTTTTGAGGTTTATGTTTATTTTTTAGTTTAGTTTTATTTTTATTTTATTTTTTAGGTTTAAGTTTTAATTTTTATTCTTAGGTTTAGATTTAGGTTTTTATTTTATTTTTTTAGGTTTAGGTTTTAAGTTTTTATTTTAGGTTTTTTATTTTTAGTTTAGGTTTAGGTTTATTTTTAGTTTATTCTATCTTATTTAGTTTAGGGTTTAGGTATCATTTATTTTTGGTTTAGGTTTAGGTTTTATTTAGTTTAGCTTAGTTTATTTGAGTTTAGGTTTATGTTTATTTTATTTTGTTTATTTAAGTTTAGGTTTTTTATTTTTTATTTTTAGGTTTAGGTTTTTAATTAGTTTTTATTTTATTTTTATTTTCATTTAGTTTATTTTTATGTTACGTTTAGTTTTTATTTTATTTAAGTTTTTTATATTTATGTTTATTTTATTTTTTAGTTTAGTTTATGTTTTTATTTATTTTATTTTTTTTATTTTAGATAGGATTAGGTTTTTTTATTTATTTTATTTTTATGCATTATTTAGTTTATGTTTAGGATTTTAGGTTTTTAAGGTTTATGGTTTAGGGTTTAAGGCTTGGGGTTTAGGGTTTAGAGTTTAGGCTTTAGGGTTGTAGGTTTTAGGATTTAGGGTTTAGGGTTTAGGGCTTTTAGGGTTTAGGTTTTAGGTTTAGGGTTAAGGTTTTAGGGTTTAGTGTTAGGTTTACGGTTTAGGGTTTAGGGTTAAAGGTTTCTATATATATATATATATAAATTAAGTAAACTAGTATGTTTAAGTTTATTTAGTTTATTTTTTAATTTAATTTAGTTTAGTTTATTTTTTATTTTTATTTAGGTTTATTTTTATTTTTGTTTAATTTTATTTATTTATTTTAGTATACATTTTTTTTAGTTTATTTTTTAGGTTTCGGTTTAGGTTTATTTTTTAGTTTAGTTTTATTTTTATTTTATGTTTTATGTTTAGGTTTTATTTTTTATTTTTAGATTTATTTTTAGTTTTTTATTTTATTTTTTAGGTTTAGGTTTTAGGTTTTTATTTTAATCTTATTTTTAGGTTTTATTTTTTAGCTTAGGTTTAGGTTTATTTTTTGTTTATTTTATTGTTTTATGGTTTAGGTTTAGGATTAGGTTTAGTTTATTTTAGGTTTACATTTAGGTTTTATTTATTTAGTTTAGTTTATTTTAGTTTAGGTTTATGTTTATTTTATTTTTATTTTAGGTTTAGTTTTTTTATGTTTAGGGTTTTAGTTTTATTTTTTAATTATTTTTAGGTTTTATTTTTTGGTTTATATTTTAGTTTTAGATTTTTATTTAGTTTTTATTTTATTTTATTTAAGTTTATTTTATTTTTATTTTAGATTTAGATTTTATTTTATTTAGGTTTTTTATTTTCTAGTTTAGTTTAGGTTTTTATCTATTTTATTTTAGTTTAGTTTTATTTTATATTTTATTTTCTTTTTAGGTTGAGGTTTAGGTTTAGGTTTATGTTAAGGTTTAGGTTTTAGTTTAGGCTTAGGTTTTATTTTATTTTTTATTTTATTCTAGTTTAAGTTTATATTTATTTTATTTTTGTGTTTAGTTTAGTTTAGGTTTAGGTTTTTGGCTTTTTAGTGTTTAGGGTTTAGGGTTTAGGGTTTAATCTTAGGGTTTAGGGTTTGGGGAAGAGGGTTTAGGGCTTAGGGTTTAGGGTTTAGGTTTTAAGTTTTAGGGTTTGGGGTTTTAGGGTTTAAGGTTATTAAGGTTTAGGGTTTAGGGTTTAGAGTTTAGGTTTTAGGTAGAGGGTTAAAGTTTTAGTTTAGGGTTTTGGCTTTTTCTTCTAACTAGGAAAAAACTAAGATTCAACATTCTTCTTTTCAAGTTCATCAACCAAGTAACAAACCAAGTTTTCTAAGACACAAGCGATGACATAGATAAAAAATGAGAACGCATAGAGAAAATCAAAAACTCTAGATAACTAGAACTGTCTCTACTATAAAGACACAATTCCATAAGGAGCAGATCGTAATAGTGATTCTTCAGTTTCTCTAGTTCCTATCAGAACCACCACAGCCTCTCGAGTAGTGTGATCCACCATCATATCCTCGATCTCTCCCTCTGCCACCACCATGGCTGTAATCTCTGTCCTCCTCCCTCCTCGATAACCACCATAGCTCTGACCACCACCTCCATATTCACCAGCACCTCCAGATCCACCACCACCACTATGACGCTTTGTGCCTTAGCCTCCAAGCTAGATCTGAGCCTAGTTGGCGATGTTCCACATCAAGGTTACTTGATCTTAAGGTTTAGATCTTTTTAGGTTTTATTATTTAGGTTTATTTTTTAATTTATTTAATTACTTTAGGCTTAGGTTTAGGTTTAGGGTTTGGGGTTTAGGGTTTAGGATTTAGGGTTTAGGGTTTATGCTATTAGGGATTAGGGTTTAGGGTTAGGGTTTAGGGTTTTAGGATTTAGGGTTTAGGGTTTAGGGTTTAGGGTTTAGTGTTTAGCGTTTAGTGTTTAGGCTTTAGGGTTTAGGGTTTATGCTTAGTTTGGGGTTTATGGTTTAGTGTATAATGTTTTTTAGGGTTTAGGGTTTAGAGTTCAGAACTGTATATTTAGGGTTTAGAGTTTAAGGTTAGTTATAGGGTTTAGGGTTTACAGTTTTGGATTTAAGGTTTATGGTTTAGGAATTCTTTTAAAATTAAGTTAATTGGTAGGTTTAGGTTTATTTAGTTTATTTAGTATATTTATTATTTATTTTAATTTAGTTTATTTTTTATTTTTATTTAGGTTTATTTTTTATTTTTTTTAATTTAGATTATTTATTTTAGGTTTATTTATTTAGTTTAGGTTTTTTATTTTAGTTTATTTTTAAGGTTTAGTTTTAGGTTTATGCTTATTTTATAGCTTAGTTTTATTTTAATTTTAATTTTTAAGTTTAGGTTTTATTTTTTATTTTTAGGTTTAGGATAAGGTTTTTATTTTATTTTTTTAGGTTTAGGTTTAAGGTTTTAATTTTTTGGTTTATTTTTAAGTTTTATTTTTTAATTTAGGTTTACATTTATTTTTAGTTTGTTTTATGTTATTTAGGGTTTAGCTTAAGGTTTAGGTTTTAGTTTATGTTTTTCTTTTATTTTATTATTTTATTTTAGTTTTGTATTGGTTTATTTTAGGTTTTATTTAGTTTAGGTTTAGGTTTTTAGATTTTTATGGTTTAGGGTTTAAGGTTTAGGGTTTAGGGTTTAGAGTTAAGAGTTTAGGGTTTAGGGTTTAGGGTTTAGGGTTTAGGGTTTAGGGTTTAATGTTTAGGGTTTTAGGGTTTAGGGTTTAGGGTTTAGGGTTTAGTGTTTATTGTTTAGGGTTTTTAGGGTTTACGATTTAAGGTTTATGGTTTAGGTTTTAGGTCTAGGGTGCAGGTTTTAGTTTATGATTTAAGGTTTTTTTAATCGGGAATAAATTTTGATTCAACATTTCTTCTTTTCAATTTCATCAACCAAGTAACACACAAAGTTTTCTAAGACACAAGAGATGACACAGATAAAAAATGAGCATGCATAGAGCAAATCGAAAACCTTAAATAATTAGAACTATCTTTACTGTATAGACTAAAGTCAAAGTTTCATAAGTAGCAGATTGGATCGATCATTCTTCAGTTTCTCTAGTACCAATCAAAACAACCTCGACCTCTTGAGTAGCGGGATCCACCATGATATCCCCAATCTCTCCATCTGCCACCACCATAGCTATAACCTCCAATGCTCCTCCCGCATCCATAACTACCACTACTCCAACCACCACCTTAATATCCACCAGCAACTCCAGATCCCCAACCACCACTGCGATGACCGTAGCCTCTGCCTTCACCTCCATCGCCAGATCTAGACTGAGCTTGGTTGACAGTGACATTCCTGCCATCAATGTTCTGCCAATTCTTAGAGATTTGGTTTAGGTTTACTAGGCTTTTGGGTTTAGGTTTATTTTTTAATTTATTTAGTTACTTTAGGTTTAGGGTTTAGGGTTTAGGTTTACAGTTTAGGGTTTAGGGTTTAAGGTTTAGGGTGTAGGGTTTAGAGTTTACGGTTTTAGGGTTTATGCTTTCAAGGCTTAGAGTTTAGGATTTAGGGTTTAGGGTTTAGGGTTTAGGGTTTAGGGTTTTTTAGGGTTTAGGGTTTAGGGTTTTTTAGGGTTTAAGGTTTAGGTTTTAAGGTTTAAATTTTAGGTATAGTGTTCAAGTTTTAGTTTAGGGTTTAGGGTTTTTTATTTTTTTAATAGAGAACAAATTTGGATCTAACATTTATTCTTTTCAATTTCATCAACCAAGTAACACACCAAGTTTTGTAAGACACAAGCGATGACATAGATAAAAAATGAGCACGCAAAGAGAAAATCAAAAACTTTAGATAACTACTTTAGATAACTAAAACTGTCTCTGTTCTTCAAATACATAGTTCCATAAGCAGTAGATCAGATCGACCGTTCATCAATTTCTCTAGTTCCCATCAGAACCACCCCAGCCTCTCGAGTAGCAGGATACACCATCATATCCCTGGTCTCTCCCTCCGCCGCTACCATGGCTGTAACCTCCATCGCTCCTCCCGCCTCCATAACCACCACTGCTCTGACCACCACCTCCATATCCAACAACACCTCTAGATCTCCCACCACCACTGTGATAAGCATCGTCGCCACCTTCATCTCCAGATCTAGAGCTGGTTGGCAGTGATCAAGGTTCTGCCCATTCTTAAGGTTTTGGTTTAGGTTTAGCTTTATTAGGTTTTAGGGTTTAAGTTTACTTTTAAATTTATTTAGTTACTTTAGGTTTAGGTTTACGGTGGGGTTTAGGGTTTAGGATTTAGGGTTCAAAGTTTTGGGTTTAGGGTTGAGGGTGTAGGGTTTAGGGTTTAAGGGTTTATGGTTTAGGGTTTAGGGTTTAGGGTTTTAGAGTTTAGGGTTTAGGGTTTAAGATTAGGGTTCTTTTATTTTTATTTTTATTCTTTTTTACTTTTTTTTAAATTAAGTAAACTCGTATGTTTAGGTTTACTTAGTTTATTTATTTATTTTTATTTATTTTATTTTTTATTTTTATTTAGGTTTATTTTTATTTATATTTAGTTTAGTTTATTTATTTTAGTTTAGGTTTTTTATTTTAGTTTTTTTTTAGGTTTAGGTTTTGGTTTAGGTTAATTTTTTAGTTTAGTTTTATTTTTATTTATTTTTTTAGGTTTAGGTTTTATTTTTTATTTTAGGTTTAGGTTTAGGTTTTCAATTTTTTTAAAGTTAAGCTTTTAGGTTTATTTTTAAGGTTTTATTTTTTTAGTTTAAGTTTAAGTATAGTTTATTTCTTTTAGGTTTAGGTATTATTTATTTTAGTTTATCTTTAGGTTTATTTTTTATTTATTTTTGGTTTAGGGTTTTTTTAGGTTTATGGTTTAAGTTTTATTTTTTTATTTAATTTTATGTTTTATTTTTAGGTTTATTTTTTAGGTTTATATTTTAGTTTTTATTTTATTTTATTTTAATTTTAGGTTTAGTTTTTATCTTATTTAGTTATTTTATCTTTTTAGTTTAGCTTAGGTTTTTATTTATTTTAATTTTTTTATTTTATTTCTTTATAGGTTTAGGTTTAGGTTTAGGTTTTGGTTTAAGTTTTAGTTTAAGTTTTTAATTTAATTTATTTTTTAATTTATTTTGATTTAGAATTTTTTATTTATATATTTTTTAGGTTTTATTTAGTTTAGGTTTAGGTTTTTAGCTTTTTAGGGTTTAGGGTTTATGGTTAGTTTCGGGTTTAGGGTTTAGTGTTTATGGTTTATGGTTTAGTGTTTAAGGTTTAGGGTTTAAGTTTTAGGATTTAGGGTTTAGGGTTTAGGGTTTTAGGGTTTAGGGTTTAGGGTTTAGGGTTTATGGTTTTTTGGGTTTAGGGTTTTGGGTTTTGGGTTTAAGTTTTAGGTTTAGGGTTCAAGTTTTAGTTTAGGATAGGGTTTTTTTTACAGAGAATAAATTTAGATTCAATATTTCTTCTTTTCAATTTCATCAACCAAGTAACATAGCAAGTTTTCTAAGACACAAGAGACAACATAGATCAAAATTGAGCACGCATAGAGCCAATGAAAAACCTTAGATAACTAAAACCATATACTGTAAAGACACAATTCCATATGTAGTAGATCGGATTGGTCGTTCTTCAGTTTCTCCAATTACCATCAGAACCACCCTGATCTCTCAAGTAGCGGGATCCACCATCGCATCCCCGGTCTCTCCCTCTGCCACCACCATGTCAGTAACTTTCGTTGCTCCTCCCACCTCCATAACCACCACTACTTTGACCACAACCTCCATATCCACTAGCACCTCCAGATCCCCACCACCATTGTGATAACTGCCACCTCTGCGTTCACCTCCACTACTAGATCTAGACTGAGCCTGGTTGATGATGATGTTCCTATCATCAAGGTTTTTCCCATTCTTAGGGTTTAAGTTTAGGTTTATTAGTTTTTATGGTTTAGGTTTAATTTTTAATTTATTTATTTACTTTAGGTTTAGGTTTAGGATTTAGGGTTTAGTGTTTAGGTTTTTAGGTTTTATGCTTTTAGGGTTTAGGCTTTATGGTTAGGGTTTAGGGTTTAAGGTTTAGTGTTTAGCTTTTAGGGTTTAGGGTTTAGTGTTTAGCTTTTAGGGTTTAGGGTTTTTACGGTTCAGGGTTCGATTAAGTTTTACTGTTTAAGGTTTACGGTTTCAGGGTTTAAGGTTTAAGGTTTAGGGTTTAAGGTTTTATGGTTGTTTAGGATTTAGGGTTTAGGGTTTAGAGTTTAGGGTATTTTTTTGGGGCTGGAGGGGGGGATGTTAGAATTTTATTACCATAAAAGGAAAAGATACAATGTTCTCAGAAGGGTTAAAGCTCTAAAATTCCACTCCTCTCAGAGCTACAAGAAACCTAAAGGGCTAAACTGCTATCTAAATACATCAAAAAAAGAAAATAAAATAAAAGAGCAAATACAATAGCTAAAAATCATAAGAGAAAAAGACAGAGAGTAACAATAAAATAAATCTTGAAAATAGTAAAAGAATGAGTCAACAATAGTATAAAAGAAATCAGTAACACACTACAAAGGCAAAAGTCATAGCTAAAAAGGATAAGGATGAAGAGAGGAAAAGGAGAGTGTTGAGAAAGAGAATGCTCAGGCTTAGTTAGGATCATTTCAAGGGGAAACAACACATATGAGCATCCAAACATCATAAGGAAGGGCAACAATCATATGTAATGCTACCAACAAGAGAGAATAGGTGAGTAACATCAAAGCCATCATAGCTAGCATACCTGATGCAAGAAAACATCCAAGGCCAGTAGTCAATAGTGTTCTAGATCCTGCACCATTTAACAAAGAGAAACTAGCCAACAACTTGCTAGCAGCCAAACCACCAAAAAAAACCACAACAAACTAATCATAATAACCCAGAGTGAGGCTAGAACAAAGTAAAAACACCGACAATAACCATTACCCAAATACAAATCCAACCTCCAAACCAAGGAAAACCAGAACTAGCAATCATCAAGCACTAGACCCATGCTAATTAATAGAGAAACAACCAACACAACCAAGATAGGAGCCCTCAAGCCAAAGCGCCAACAAGTAGCAGTCACCAAGCCAAACAAGGGTGAGCAACCACAAATGATTAAACAACTCAGAAATGAAACAATCAATTGAAGGAAACATAAGCTGCATCTAGTGCAAATCAATAGAAGACAAGACAGCGGGCCAAAGGCAGACACCAAACACTAGAAACCAAAAAGTCCAATCCAAAAGGATCAACAAAGGTTCAACCAGCATATGAAAAGGCTCTAGCAAATTTTCCAAGAAGAAGGGAAAGACCAATAAGGAAAAAATCAACCAACCAAGATTCTAAGGACAACTAAAAGTCCTCCAACCAAACGAGCTATGTAAAATAGTCATAAGGCAACCACCAAAGAACAACCCATAATACATAACCAATAAAAGAAGCATCCCTAGCAGCCAAGGAAAAGTAGAAAATTGATAAAGTACCATAAAATATAGTCCAAAAGAAGCACAATAACCATAGAATGGCAACAGTAGTAGCTAGTCAAGACATACCAAAAAACCAAACTTTCCCAGCAACAAAGACTAACCTGACATGAAGCATAATAATAACACAAAATTTGATGCAAATAATGCACCCAATATAGGCTAATCCCAGGAGAATAACCAAATGCAAATCCATGGAAAAAAGAAGGATTTAGCAATAAATAATAAAGAATTAGGAGGCAAACCCAAAAAAGTAGCGAGGAACTTCTTCAAAAAAAGGTTCAGAAAGGCAACAACCAACAACAATTCCCACTAGAAAAGCCACCCATCTAACCATGAAAAACCAACACAAAGTAATTTGAGTTCAAGAGGAGAGCCAACAAACCAACCAGTGCAGAAAATAAAATAAAGCCAGAGCAGAAATCATCTCATCCACCAACAACCAGAGTAACATGGAACATGAACTAGTCTCTTTAGGGAGTGAGTTTAAGGTCTTAGTCTCTTTCTAATAAATAAACAACCTAGCTATCTTGCATAAGCATAAAGACGTGCCTACATGTATTTAAAATTGTAGGAGTTAGTTGGCAGCCACCCCCAGGCAGTTGTAAGTCCAAGCTATTCGGTGGTTTGTCCTCTCTTGTGGTGCAAACCAAATACCCATTTTCACCTTAGATTTAGGTTGTGCTTCTGGCCCTCACCGAAGCTCCCTAGATTTAGGTTCTGAGGTTGCTTTTCCCCTTTTGGGCCATATGCATAATTCCTCACCTCTTAGCCATTTCCTTAATCTTGTGTTAAGGGATCTTAAGTCCTAAATTTCTAATGAAAAGATCCAACTCAAACAAACTAAATCAATTTTTAAAATATAAAGCCCAATTATAAGATAGTTTGAGATGCTTGCTAGGTTTCCTAACATCGTGGGCATCTCCTACTTATCTTCCATTTTGGCTTCAATAATAACTCCCTCTTTTGATCAATCCCATTTGATCTTCAAAATAAACCAATCGATTGATAGTCCTTCTTATTGAAATCTTCAAAGACAATGATCATTTACCTTAATCAAGAGTTTTCCTTAGGGATCCTATCCTTTAGGATGTAATTAACTATGGAGGCTTGCCCTTATAGGAAACTTAACAAACTCGATTTAAAATAAACCCTACATTACTTCTCCATGTGAAGTAGGGAAAGAATCTATGGTACATATGTAGACCCATCATCCTTAGGAGCCCTTATTAAGGTGATTAGGTCCATTAAAGGGTAGTGACTTCTATCTTTCGAGCCAGTACACTATTCCTTGATGATGTACTCGATCATTTGAATAAGTACATCTGGATATTCATGGTGTTCTAGAAAAAGACAAATTTCTAGAAGGTCTTCTGTTTCTTTTCTAACCAACAGATTTGAAAGGTGACTCCCCAATAGGAATTTATTCACCACAGTATTATAACAAAACTAAAACAAACTAAAATGTACAATAATATTAGTAACACACCACCACATTAATATATATGCAAAGTTATATTGTTATGTGCATTATATTTTAATATTCTTTCATATAATATATTATCTTACATTACACCTTAAAATGAATCACTTTAAGCAAAAAATTTATAAAATTTGGTTGAAAAATGAACATTTATTTTGAAGGAAAATTCCATTCTTTTGATTAAATGACAATATAGCACACCCCAATGATGTTCCTAAAGTCTTTAAATTTGGTCAAATCCCATCATCTCATCCTATAAATCAGTGTTTTTAAGAATTATACCAGTACAAACTCTACTACATCATAGTATAACAAACTAAAATATACTAAACAACATGTAGTAATACACAATAGTATGTTATAATGCATGATGATACACTATGGTATGGCATCCTATATTATAATACACTATAACATATTATATTATATTATATTATATTATATTATATTTCATATCACATCAAAAGGGATTTCTTATGATAAAAAATCATAAAATTAGTCTAAACAATAAAAAACTATATATTTTAGTCGTATCACTTACATATTTTAAATTGAAAAAATATATTATGATGACATGCTCTACTTATTATGAACATGGCCAAATTCCTCCATTTTAAAGTCTAAATCAACATTTTTATAAATAATTCTAGTGTAAGCTTGACTACATTATTGCAAAATACTAAAACAATTTAAAATGCGCAGAACAATATATTATGATATATGATGCTATACTATGCTACAACTTATAATATTTATTTTTAAAATAAAATCTTACTTTTTAGACTATAATTGGCATATAACACCTTTGGTACTACAACCTAATTCCCAATTCAAATTTAACAAATTTCATCATCTGATTTATTAAATAAATATTTTTATGGTTTATATTAATATAGACTATATGGAACAATACCATAATATACTAAAACATTTCAAAACAACTTATACCATCCAAAAACACATCACTACATGCTCAAATATATGATGTTACATTATACTATAATAAATTATATTATAATATGATTTAGGGTTAAGGTTTAGGGTTTTCAAATCTCTAATAGGAAAGGGAAAGTCTCTTAAAGACATTTGCTTTAGCTACCATAACTATGTTAGGATTAGTTCATTCTTTATATGTACACCTAATGGAATATTTATTCAAGGTTTAGGGTTTATGCCTTAGGGTTAGGGTTTAGGGTTAATTTAGGGTGTAGGATTTTGGGTTAGTTTAGGGGTTAGGGGTTAGGGTTTAGGGTTTAGGGTTTGTGGTTTAGGGTTTAGGGTATATGGTTTTAGGTTTATAGTTTTTTGTTTAAAGTTTTAGGGTTTAGGGTTTAGTGTTTAGGGTTTGAGGTCTAGGGCTCTTAGGGTTTAGGGTTTAGGGTTTAGGATTTAGGGTTTCGAGTTTAGGGTTTTGGTTTTAGTTTAGGGTTTAGAATTTAGGGTTCAAGGTTTTTTTTAACAGAGAACAAATTCAGATTCAATATTTCTTCTTTTCAATTTCATCAACCTAGTAGCACCCCAAGTTTTCTAAGATAGAATTGATGACATAGATAAAAAATGAGCACCCATAGAGCAAATAAAAAACATATATAAGTAGAATTATCTTGAAAATAAAGGCGATTCCATAAGCGGCAGATCAGATTAGGTCTTTAATTTCTCCAATTCCTATCAGAGCCATCCCAGCCTCTCGAGTAATAGGATCTGCCATCATATCCCTGATCTCTCCCTGCACCACCCCCACGATTATAACCTCCGTCGCTCCCCCCACCTCCATAACCACCACTACTCCGATCACCACCTCCATATCCACTAGCACGCCCAGCATCCCCACCACCACACAATACCTTCCACCCTCCTCCACCCCAGATGATCTAGATTGATTAGTTGATGGTGATGTTCCCACCTCATTCTTAGAGTTTGGTGTTTGTGGGTTTATGGTTTAGGTTGTAGGTTTTAGGATTTAGGGTTTAGGTTTAGAGTTTAGGGAGTTTAGGATTTTGTGGTTTTGGGTTTATAGTTTGCTGGATTGTAGCTTGGGTTTAGTTTTTGGGTTGGGGGTTAGTTTAGGGTTGGCAGGTTTAGGCCTAGGTTTTGTATTTTGGCCTAGGGTTTTATGGTTTTTTTTTTTTTTAATTATTTAATTATTATTATTTTAAATTAAGAAACCCATCAAGTTATTCATTTTATTTTTTTTTATTTTAGTTTATTTTATTTTTTAATTTTAATTTAGGTTTATTTTATTTTATTTAGTTTATTTTATTTTATTTTAGCTTGTTTTTTTATCTAGTTTATTTTAGGTTTAGTTTAGGCTTTATTTTTTTATTTTATTTTTTTATTTTATTTTAGTTTAGGTTTGGTTTCTTTTGGTTTATTTTATTTTTAATTTCTTTTATTAGGTTCAGCTTAATTTTAGTTTATTTTATTTATTTTAGTCTAAGTTTAGGTTTAGGTTTTTAGTTTTTATTTTAGCTTTAGATTTTATTTATTATTTTAGTTTATTTTATAAGTTTAGTTTATTTTATTTTTATTTTAGGTTTAAGTTTTTTTTTTTAGGGTTTAGGTTTATTTTTTTATTTATTTTTTTATTATTTATTATTATTTTTAGGTTTCTTTTATTTTAGTTTTATTTTATTTTATTTTTCATTTATTTATCTATATATTTATTTTAAGTTTATTTTTTTTTAGGTTTTATATATTTTAGTTTTTTATTTTATTATTATTAGGTTTTTGGTTTATTTTATTTTATTTATTTTATTTAGGTTTTAGTTTTTTAATTATTTTATTTTTAGGTTTTATTTAGTTTAGGTTTAAGTTTTTAGATTTTTAAGGTTTTGGGTTTAGGGTTTAGGGTTTTAGGGTTTAGTGTTTGAAGTTTAGCGATTTTAGGGTTTAGGGTTTAGGGTTTAGGGTTTCGGGTTTAGAGTTTTTATTTTTGGTTTAGGGTTTAGGTTTTAGTTTAGGGTTTCAAATTTAGGATTCAAGATTTTTTTTTAACAGAGAATAAATTTAGATTCAATATTTCTTCTTTTCAATTTCTTCAACCAAGTAGCACCCTAAGTTTTCTAAGACACAAGTGATGACATAGATAAAAAATAAGCACCCATAGTGAAATCAAAAACCCTATATAAGTAGAACTGTCTCTACTATAAAGAAAGTTCCATAAGCAGTAGATCAAATCAACTATTCTTTTGTTTCTCTAATTCCTATCAAAACCACCCCTGCCTCTCGAGTAGCTAGTTTCACAATCATATCCCTGATCTCTCCCTCGGCCACCCCCACGATTGTAACCTCTATCGGTCCTCCCACCTCCATAACCACCACTACTCCAACCGCCATCTCCAAATCCACCAGCATGTCCAGATCCCCCACCACCACTACGATAACTGCCGCATCTGCCTTCCCCTCCACCATTAGATTTAGATTGAGCTTAGTTTACGGTGATGTTCCTGCCATCACGGTTCTATCCTTGCTTAGAGTTTAACGTTTAGGGATCCAGGTGGGGTTTAGGATCAGGGTTTTGGTTTGGTTTAGGTGTGGTTTTGAGTTTAAGATTTGTGGTTTAAGATGGTTTAAGTGTAGGTTTAGGGTTTAGAGTTTAGGGTTTGTGGTTTAGGGTTTAGTTTATGGTTAGGTTTTTAATTATTTTTATGATTTTAAATTAAGTACACTTGTATTTATTTTATTTAGTTTATTTTTATTTTAATTTACATTTATTTTATTTTATTTAGTTTAGTTTATTTATTTTAAGTTTATGTATTTAGTTTAGGTTTATTTTAGTTTATTTTTAGGTTTAGGTTTAGGTTTAGCTTTTTTTAGTTTAGATTAATTAATTTATATTTTTTAGTTTGTTTTATTTAGGTTTATTTTAGGTTTTATATTTTAGTTTAGTTTAGGTTTATTTTTAGTTTAATTTATTTCTTTTAGTTTATGTTTAAGTTTAGGTTTAGTTTATTTTAGCTTTAGGTTTAGGTTTTATTAATTTTAGTTTAGTTTATCTTATTTGGGATCAGTTAAGTTTATTTTTTAGTGGTTTAGGTTTTATTTTTATTTATTTTAGGTTTTTTGATTATTTTGTTTTATGTATATTTTAGTTTTATTTATTTTATTTTATTTTATTTTATTTTATTTTATTTAGGTTTTTATCTTTAGGTTTATTTTATTTTGTTTAGTTTAGATTTTATTTATCTTATTTTAGTTTATTTTTATCTTTTAACCCATTTTAGCTCTTAGTAGGTTTAGGGCCTTCATAGTTTAGGTTTTATTTTATTTTATTCCATAGGTTGATTTTTTCCATTTTATTGGCCTGATTAGTTAGTTAAGTTGTTCTTAGGGCCAGTGGGTCAGTGTCAGGGTTTAGGGCTCAGGGCCCAGGGCCCAGGGTCTGGGGCCCAGGGCCCAGGGCCTAGAGCTCAGGACTCAGGGCCTGGGCCCAGGGCCTGGCCAGGGCCTAATGTGGCCCAGGCTCAGTGGTTGCTCAGTGGCCTGGCCTGTGTGGCTTGTGGATTCCAGTCAGCCTAGGGTCAGGCCTGTGGTCAGGGTAGGCCTAGGGGGTTTTTAATTATCTTATTATTATTTAAATCAAGCAAACCCAGAGGTTTATTTAGTTTATTTATTATTTTAATATTTTATTTCATGATTTTTTTTAATTTAGTTTAGTATACATTTAGGTTTATGATTTGAGTTTAGGTTTTATCTTTAGTTTATTTTATAAGTTTAGGTTTATGTTTAGATTTATTTTATTTTAGTTTTATTTCATTTTATTTTAAGTTTTATTTTACTTTTATTTTTTTGGTTTATAGTTTTATTTTACCTATCAGTTTAGGTTTATTTTATTTATTTTATTTTATTTACTCTATGTAGGTTTAGGTTTAGGTTTAAGTTTTATTTATTTTAGTTTAATTTATTTTAGTTTTAGGTTTATTTTATTTTTATTTTAAGTTTGTTTTTTTAGTTTAGTTTTTAGTATTTTTTTTATTTATTTTTACTTTTTATATTTAGGTTTTTGTTTAGGTTTATTTTTTATTTAGTTTTTATTTTATTTTAATTTATTTTATTTTTATTTTATGTTTAGTTTTTATTGTATTTAGGTTTTTAATTTTTTAGTTTAGTTTAGATTTTTAATTAATTTATTTTCATTTAATTTTTTTTCTTTCTAAGTTTAGGTTTAGGTTTTATTTATGTTTTAATTTTTTTAATTTTTTGTTATTTTGGTTTAGGTTTTTAGATTTTTAGGGTTTAATGTAGGGTTTAGTGATTAGGGTTTAGGGTTTAGGGTTGTGGATTTTAGGGTTTTAGGTTTTAAGGTTTAGGGTTTAGGATTTAGGGTTTAGGATTTTAGGGTTTTTTTTTGTTTATGAAGCTTCAAGAAATAAACCTAACATAAAAGCTAAAAGTAGTACGTAAAAAGAAAAAAAATTCAAACTTGTTTGCTTTAATAAATAATGGATCTTAAGAAAAAAAAAAGGTTAAAACCATAGGTGCACAAACACAAAGATGCTAAGTGCCCAAAATAGTGAGGATGTAATAGACAACATAAAGATGCTAAGTGCCCAAAATAGTGAGGACGAAATCGACTAAGACCTGGGATTTTCCTTCTTCCCTTTAAAAATAGCCAAGAGGGACACGCCAAAAACCTTCACAACCTTGAACCTAACTCTAGGAATATCTCCTACAACATGTCCTTTACGGCCAAATCTAGCAATCAATGCCTCATCATTTTCCTCGATGAAGTTCAAACAACCATCATTTGGAACAAAGGCTGCAATCTTTATCCCATTCTTGATCAATTCGGCCCTAGCACATTTTTTGATAGCAGAGTTGGGTTGCTTTGCCTCAATGCCAATCTTTTTAAGCACAATGGCCTTTGCAAGAAAAGATCATGTGAATAGCTTCTTCCATTCATTCCTAAGGTGACTTTTCTTGTATGATTTGTCTTCCCACCTCTGGTTTCTTCTATGTGTCTTTAATTTTTGACCAGCTCCCATACCACGTGTTTTCCCCATGTTGAAGAAATGAAAGAAGAGCCTCTACGATCTAATTCGGGGAGTTCTGTGAGCCACAATGATGAAGTTGAGAGAGCTCAATAGTTGGGAATTATTTAGCTTATTAGTTATTAGTTTTAGTTTTAGTTATTAGTTAGTTTTAGTTTTATTAGCTTTTTTATTTATTTTATTTATTTTTTATTTTAAATTAAGTAAACTAGTGTTTAAGTTATTTTAGTTATTTTTTTATTTTTATTTTTTTATTTTATTTAGGTTTATTTTATTTAGATTTAAGTTTTATTTTTATTTTTTTAGGTTTAGTTTAGGTACTTATTTTATTTATTTAAGTTTATGTTAATTTTTTATTAGGTTTATTTTTTTTTTTAGTTTAGGTTTAGGTTTATTTTTAATTTATTTTATTTATAGTTTAGTTTGGATTGGTTTATTTTAGATTTAGGTTTAGTTTTTTATTTTTAGTTTAGTTTATAGTTTAGGTTGATCTTTATTTTAAATTAGGTTTTTTTTTATTTTAGGTTTATTTTTTGTTTTATGTTTTATTTTTGGTTTATTTTTTAGGTTTGTGGGTTATTTTATTTTTATTTTGTTTTATTTTATTTATATTATTTTATTTAGGTTTATTTTTTTGGTTTTTTTTTTTTTTTTAGGTTTTTTTTTTTTTTTTTATTTTAGTTTTTATTTTATTTAATTTTTTTTAATTTTATTTTAGTTTATTTGTTTTATTTTTATTTTTTTATTTTTATTTAGTTTTATTTTTTTTTATTTTATTTAGTTTTAGGTTTCATTTTTAGTTTAGTTTTTTAGGTTTTAGGTTTATTTATATTTTTATTTTATTTAGGTTTGATTATTTTTATTTATTTTTATTTTATTTAGGTTTTTATTTTAGTTTTAGGTTTTATTTTATATTTATTTTTAGTTTATTTATTTTATTTTTTATTTATTTTATTTTAGTTTATTAGTGGTTATTTTTTATTTATGGTTTATTTTAGGTTTTAGTTTTAATTTTGGTTTATTATTTTTTTAGTATTTTATTATATTTTATATTTTTAATTTTTTATTTATTTTTAATTAATTTATTTATATTTTAATTTTATTTAGGTTTAAGCATTATTTTATTTATTTTTATTATTAACTTTATCTTTAGGTTTTAAGTTTAGTTTTTTAAGTAGTTTGGGTTATTTGGGTTTTAGGTTTTATCAGGAGTGGCTCAGTATTTGGGTAGGGTAGTTTTATTTTTAGGTGAGCCCATTTTAGGGCCTAGGGTTTTGGTTTTAGCCAGGATCAGTTTAGTCAGGCCCAGGATCAGTATATTTTTATTTAGAGTATTAGATTTATATTCAGGGGTCTAGTCATTTTTTTGAGTTATCTTATTTTATTTAGTGGCCTGTGGAGGTTTAGGGTTTAGTTAGGCCTGGGTATGGCCCAGTTTTTAGGTTTATTAGAGGGCCCAGTAGTATTATTTGGTGGTTATTAGTTAGTAGTAGTGAGGGTTTAAGTTTAGTTTTAGGTCAGTCATTTATTTAAGTAGTTTAGTCTTAGTTTATTTTATTTGTGGTTTAGGTTTTAGCCCAGTTTAAGTTAAGTATTATTATTTTTATGGTTTAGGTTTTTAATATTTTAGTTTAGTTTAGAGTCATTTTTGGTATTTTATTTTGTGGTTTATCATTTTTATTTTTATTTATTTTTAGTTTTAGGGTTTAGGTTTAGGATTTAATTAGGTCATTTTAAATCAAGTTAGTTTAGGTTTTATTTTTAGTCAGGGTCATTTTTGGTTTTAGGTTAGTAGGGTGTGGGTTAGTTGGGTAGTTTTTAGGGTTTAGGGTTTTTAGGTTTAGTCTGTGGGTTAGGGTTTAGTTTGGGGTTGGGTTAGCCCAGATTTAGGCCCATGGTAGGATCTTATTAATATTTTTTATTTAGGTTTAGGTCACAACCCAGGGTTTTAGGTTTTTTTATGATTTAGGGAGTTTAAGTAGTCATAGATTTTATTTATATTTTTTATTTTTAGTGGTTTGGAGAGGGTTTTTAAGGTATGGTAGGGTTTAGTTAGGTTTTTTTTAGAAGGTATTTAGGGTTTGTGGTCATTGGCCCAGTTAGGTTAAGGGCCTGGGGCCCAGGTTATTAGGTCAGTAGGCCAGGGTTTAGTGGTAGGGTTAGAAGGGTTTATGGGATTGTGGTTTAGTGGTAGGAGTTAAGGTCCAGGGTTTGGCCTATTCATTTTAGTTTAGGGTTTATGGTTTTGGTAGAGTTTTTTATTTTAGGATTTTTAGGTTTAGAGATTATGGTTAGGTTTATGTTTGTTTTAGGTCACTGAGTTTTTATTTTTAATTTTAATTTTTTTAGTTTAGGATTTTAGGGTTTAGGTTTGATTTAGGTTTAATTTAGGTTTATTTTTAAATTAAGCAAACCAGAGTTTATTTTTTTATGATTTTAGGGTTTTTTTAGGGTTTAGGTTTTTTTTTTAAAAGCAACTATAGTTTTGGTTTATTTGATTTATTTAGTTTATTTTATTTATTTTATTTTATTTTATTTTTATTTTTGATTATTTTTATTTTATTTTATTTAATTAATTTATTTTATTTTATTTATTTTAGTTTAGGTTTTATTTTATTTTATATTTTAGGTTTAGTTTAGTTTAGTTTATTTGAGTATTTTATTTTATTTTAGGGTTTAGGTTTAGGTTTTAGTTCAGAATTTTATTTTATTTTATTTTTTTATTTAATTTAATTTTATGTTTTCTTATTTATTTTATTTTTAGATTTTATTAAGTTTGGTTTAGGTTTTTAGGTTTTAGGGTTTAGGGTTTAGGGTTTAGAATTTAAGGTTTTAAGATTTAGGGTTTTTTTTTTTTTTCTTTTTTTTTTTTTTAGGGAAACCCCATGATATGGGGGTATTTTATTGCCACAAAAAAGAGGTTACAAGGTCCTTAAAGGGGATAAACTCTGAAACTACTGCTCAAAGAGCTACAATTAGCCTAAGGAGTAAATCCCCAACTAAGTACATCCAAGAGCAAAAGAAAACATTAAAGCAATCAAAAGATACAAGATGATTAACATAGTAAGCAAAAGAACAGATAAGGCCAATGCTCTGATGGTTGTAAGATTGCTTGGTAATATGGAGCAAACCTGCAAGATAAAAAGAGAGAAACACCTGCAAAGTTATAATAAGAGAGATATTAGAACAGTTTAGGTAATACAGACAAAAAGGTAGAAGAAAATAATATAAAATGAGTATGATAATAAGGAAATGGGATAGAGAAGGCTCAGGCTCAATCAAACCATGTTGGGGCAGATGCAAATATGAGCATCCAAACTTCAAAGGGTTACTTACATCACATGAGCTACTACCAACCAAAAGGAGTGAGACATCACAGCCATCATAGCCAACAAACCCGAGAAGGAGGCACCCGCTTGATATTCTTTTGAGCTTTATTACCTGCAAACCTAAGCAAAATCATCTCTAAAATATATAAGTAATTGCTAAGAGATGAAGGATAAGGAGTCTCATTCAAGAGAATTATCATCAATATAGCCATCTTGACATGAGAATACATAAACATAAGTGAGTGAGCCATCTTAGCCAGAATCTCCTGAATAGCCATGTTCGGGAAAGGAATTAATTCAGCATATAATCCCTCCATAAGATAATTAGACAACAGTCAAGAAAATCCTAAATAAGTCAATGAGCCTATACTTAACACCATCCCAATCATATGATATGTAAATGAATCTTTCAAGTAAAACAACTCCAGAAACAATCTTATTAATGTCTTGGAGAAAGCAATAGTAAAGAAAGACAAAGATAGCTCAACACAGGGAATGAACGCAACCAAAAATTAGCACCGAGAAAGAAATAGAGCAGCACAATAGCATTCAATCACCATTCAAATAATCTAGCCGCACAATCAATCCAAAGAACAAGATAGAAAAGGCAAAACCTCCAAGATAGGAAAGATTAAAGTGGCCATAATACCATCTTTTCAAAAAATCAAGATAACCAACCAAAAAAGACGGAGCAGAGAGAAAAGAGATAAAAAAGTAATCCAAAGCCAACCCCAATCCAAATAGCTAATACAACATTGGAACCCATAAAAGAAATCAACAAGTGAATAGAAATGAGTCTCAACATTAAAATCCGTAAAATAGCAAGCTTAAGACAAAACATCCAAGATAGGAAGATACAAGAATTGGTCATAAAACTCCTCAATCAGTAGACATGGCAGATAAACAAAAAAATAAAGCATATAGACAGATCAAGGTAGCAAACAGATAGAAATCACCAAAATCCTCACCATCGACAAAGGAACATCTTTCGCATGAGACCAAAAGCTACAACTAACAAAGAAAGAGCCAACCGAGGAGACAAGGAAAATAGAAAGATAAATCTCCAAGATAAGAGATAACCAAAAAAAAAAATAGCCATGTTGCCACTCATCAATAATCAAAAGTTTGTAAAAGGATGAAGAAACAATAGCAAAAAAAAAAAATGTAGATCAATGAATTCCAATGATAAGCATAAAATAGACAAGGTGATTCAAAGCAAAAAAACCAAGCAATCAAAGACAAGAATAATAGAGATTTGTTGAACCAAATAATTCAAAGCCAATAGGTGGGTATTGATCCAGTACCAACCAAAAACCAACAAGAAGATTCCACCCATAAACATACATAGGTAAAGAAAAGGATAATTAATATCTCCCCACCATAAGCCTATCCAAGTGACATTCGTGAAATCGAGTCGATGCTTATTCACCATAATCCAATCGCCAAGGGTAATGACAATAATAATCGGGTTTGTTAATAACCCAATTATGCATATAAGATAAATCATTGATTAATTCCAAGCATAATAAAGAAATGCCAAGTTGTAATGATTCCAATCATAGCATAGGATGGGAGAACAAGAAGGAAAAGCAACAACATCCTAAAAAGATGGACACATCTCCCATTAAAAAAAGTGTAACTAAAAAGGATATATAGTAAAATTGTATAAGTTCAAGGATTTTCCATCGAGTAAGCAAGGCTCACAATCCTATGATGCACAATGATAATCAAACACTCCAAACCCGCTCATGGGAAGCAAAACCAAAACAAAGACTAATATAAAAAGAACAAAGACAATTCCATTCTCAAAGAGATATTAAGAGATGGGATATCCCAATCAGCAAAATAATCGCAATAAAGAAAACTACAACCAATAGGTGCTCAATAGCCCTAAGTGCAAACAGTCACCTCATGCATTAAGGATTAAGAAAACAAAGAAAGGTAAACAAGAAAAATCGCCTAAATTACAACTTATAGCAGATTAAAGTACTGCAGCAGATTAAGTGATAAAGGATAATGACAAACCCCAAAAACAATCGTGAAAATCAAAAGTTACCACAAAAGGAACATTCATACAAGAAGCACAAGATCCCAATTCAGCCCACAATCCTTGGAGAAATACCACAAGCTTGCCATAATAACAATCATTGAGAGTATACAAACCATAGGTTAAGATCCATAGAACTTGATTAGGCAGTGATCTACAATACTAGAAGTAAAAGGGATACAGTTACAAGAGTAGAGACAACTAATCGAAAAACCAAACCCACAAACATCCAAAATCTTAAGACATCAATGACAACATCGACTATAATACTTCTCAAACGAAATGACACTCCAAGAAGGTACAAAGACAAACCCATTAGATGGATTAAAACAATGATCAGAATATGATTCATACCACCAAATGAGCAAAGAAGCCGTGAAATAATCGTAAATCGAAAGTCACTCCCATGAGAGCAACTAATGCAACATTGTAAGCCACTAGAATATAAAATAAGAAGATGAGTAGAGACATCATTACCAATTTTGAATTTGAAGAAAATAGGTCCAAAACCAACTTGCTAAGGCATAAAGATGGCAAAAAAAGAGAGGAAAATCGGGAGGAGCAAGAAGCAGAAAAAAAATCTCAACCCAATGAAAAAAAAAACCAAATCAACAAACAAATCAACAAACAACCATGACAAAGAAACCTCCAAAACCCAAAATCAATTAAACCCAATCCATTCCAAAGATAAGGATTTTAAGCATGCCGAGGTTAGAGACATAGCAAGGACAGTTGCAAAATTAAAGCCCAACAACCAACCAAAAAATCCTTTCAAAGATAAGTGATGGAACCTTTATGAATAAGGCCTTTAAGGAGTAAAGAGTCCCAAGGAATGTAAGCAATAAAAAAAGATACTATAATCATCAAAATAAAAGAACCAAAGATAATGCACACTAATCCGATGCCTAGAGTCAACATAGTTAGTAATGCTCCAAGCCATATTGTCGGAGAAAAGCTGGTTAAAGGAGTTAGTATAAAATCTAAGCCCATCAATAACTTCCTCCAAAGAATGATTAATTCTTCAGGTTTAGAAATAATTGTATCAATGAAATTAAAGTCCCAAGTGGGATTGTAGTTATGAAACCAAGAATAACCAACACAAGGGTTCAAGAGATTAATGTGCATATAGTTCAACATCTCCCCATAATATTGTAAATGCCAAAACATAAATCTTCCAACTAAAGGAGAAGAGAAAGGAAAGAAGTCATGACAAAGAGCACAAGATAGCAATGATATCTATGAGGAGTATCCATAAAGAACACAAGGAAACAGAAAATCAGGAAAGAAGGGAGGCAAAGAGGAGAATTAGATTCGAGGTAAGGAAGCCTGAGTTGTCCAAGTTAACCAATGCAAGTATTTGGGTAATGTAAATTGATCAAAGAAGATGATACTCTAATCTCGCACTGATTTGCAAGGTAATCAAGACAGCACTTCAAAACATGAGTGATGGTAAAATTCAGAGAGAAGAAGAGCTTGAGGAGGTATAAACAAGGCTGCTCATATTGGTAGAGTCAAAAGATCAATCAGAAGAGCACCACCTCTATCCAAATATTGAGCCAGCCATTTTGAATACAAATTTCTAAAGCTTTGTGGACTGCCATAAGCTCAGTATAAGGGACAGTGCTGGAAATAAGGGGATAAGCAAATGCACATAGGACTATACCCTTAGAATCCCTAAAAATGCCTCCACAACCAGAGCCATTATGAGAGACAGATAATTTTAATAATATGATCAAGAGGTTTTTCCAAAAAACCATTCTATCATTTCGATAGTAAGTTTGGTCCGGAAGGTTGAGGCCCGCTTATATTACAGATTATGTTTTTTAAAATGTGATGAATTAAGGCTTTAAACAATTCACAAATTTTGTTTTAGTTCTAATAATCCTCATGTGATTCATACAAATCCCACGATGTTTAGCATCATTTCGTCCATCCATATGAACCAAATAAGAGTAATGACATTATGATTTTAATATGATCTTTAATTGCATTGTCAAAGTAAACTTCAAGAAGTTGATATAAATTAAAAGAACAATTAAAATTGATAGTGTTGAATAGATCGTCATACCAAATCCAAATTTTAGAGGCAATAGCCCCATTAAAAAACATGGTTAACATTCTCAATATGAGAACAACATTGACATTTAGAGGGTAAAACCCTTTACCCCACAACAAAGAGTCAACAGAATAAAGTTTTTAGGATACGCCAAGTTAGATAAGTAAGAAGAGGGATATTGTTATTCCAAATTTTGGAGAACACAATAGAAGAATCCTGAGTGTCTTTAGTGTGAAGCCACACATTTTTAAGGTTGAAATCCCCATTATGAGATAGCTTAAAGATAATCTGATCATGATTGTTAGGAGTGATAGGAATATTAGTAATCATATTTAAGAAAGCAGAAGGAATAGAATCAGTAATCTTACTAGTATTCCACTTGTGGTTTTGCCAGAATGAATTAACTCTAAGAGCAGAAGTGGAGTGAGTGTAGAGTAAGTCATCAATGGATCCACACCACTCCAGTCTTGCCAAAAGAAGGAATTGAGTTTATGCCCCAAAAAATTAAGGATTCTGCATCCCATTTGAGTAACAAAGTCTTCTCCATAATGGAGAATCACCATTTAAAGGGACAAATGAGAGGATGTTTACCCCGGCAATATTTAAGTCATGAATTTTGCCCAAAGACTATTATTGCTCCTAAAATTCCACCAAAGTTTGTAGGAGAAGGCATTGATTACTTTTAATGGATTTACAACCTGCACTCCCTCTTCAAGAGTACCACAATTTTTGGACCAAGATGACCAAGCATTCTTTTAGAGGAGGTATTGGTTCCTAAGAATTTGTTTAAGAGACGCTCAATTCTATTGATGGTAGAGTTGGTAGGCACAATGGTTTGGAGAAGGTATATAGGCATGGAATTTAGAGTGCTCTTGATCAAGGTAAGGTAAGCCTACCATCAAAGAGAGTAAATGAAATTCCCAAACCAGATTTTGTTAGAAATTTTCAATTAGATCATCAAAAGGTGTGATCTTTTTTGGCCTTTAAAGAGAGCCCCAAGGTAATTAAGAGGGAGTTGATTTTGCTTAAAATTAGTAAGGATATTTGGTTAAGTCTATTAGTTGGAATCTTAGTTGAAGGAATAAACCGCATTTTCCTTCATTAAGAAAAGGCCACTAACTTTACCAAAATCATTTAGAGGTTCTTAATGGTTTTAACATGTTGAAGGGAGCCAGAAGATAATGAAATCATCTACAAAGCTAAGATGAGAAATAGGGAAGCCTCCATGAGTTTTAAAAGACATATTGGGATTATTAGTGATTGTTAAGGCTCCTTGTGTATTCAATAGCGATGATAAAAGAGAAGGTGATAGGGGTCACCTTGCCTCAAACCATGGCTAGAAGGAAAGAAACCTATGGACTCACCATTCATGATAACCAAAACCGATTCGTGATACACCTTTTATAATCCGGATAAAACTATCAAAAAACCAAACAAATTCGATTTGAAAGAGAAACTATGAGAGATTGTCAAAGGCTTTAGCGATGTCCAATTTGAATAAGATGTTGCCTCTAGAAGGGACATCAATGTCATGAACCAGCTCTTGAGCAAGAAGAATATTATCCGATATTACTCATTTTTAACAAAACCAGCTTTGATTTGGGAGATGATTTTAGGAAGCAAAGGGCTAAGTCTATTGTTTATTAATTTAGCAATGAGTTTTTAAAAAAAGGTGCAAAGACTAATCGCCTAAAATTGCCCCAAGATCTGTGGATTGTTTTGGAAATAAGGACAATAGAAGTGCTAAAAGTATTTGGGAATAGGATTGCCATCAAAGAAATCAATAACAAAGATCAACTAAGTCGGTTTTAATAAATGACCAACAATGCTGAAAGAAGTGGGTCATATAGCCATCGTACCAGAATGAGTGTTCATGTTCTTAAGAGTATTACTAATCTCTCTCTAAGGACACATAGTGAGTAAATGATTGTCCCTCACTATTAATCATAGAGGGATAAGATGAGTGTTTGATAAAGTTCCCAAAGAACGGATTAGAATTTAATAAAGTTTGGAAATGATGAATGTAATCCTTAATATCATCATATCTATCCATTCACCATTAGAGTTCTTAATTTTCTTAATCGAAGTTTAAGTTCTCCATTACAAATGGCATGAAAATGGTGTTATCACCATCGCAATATCTTGCTGCGCTTTTGATGTCAATAGGTTTCTTCCATGTTTTGATAATTAAGGTATTCTTGGCAATGTTCAACTCCTCCAAGTTATCGCTGGAGACCTCTTCAAGAGAACAAACCTCTTGTTCCATAGCTTTAAGATTTGTGAAAAGGTTTTTGAAAATGTGTTTGTTCCACCAATTGAGATTTTGTTTAAGTCTTTTGAGCTTAAGCCAAAGACTAGTCATACCTTTTATTCGAGAAAACATATCCAATTAGTGAGAGCAACATTGGTGAAGTCACTATGTTGGGTCCACATATTTTGAAATAAAGGAGAGGGAGTAGACGGGTGGGGATTTTGAAGGAAATCAAAAGAGGAGCATGGTCGACAAAGTTCTCGCTCAAATGCTCAACAATGGTAGGCCACCATTGATTGATCCAAAGAGAATTAAAGAGGGTCCTATCAAGACGCCGCCAAAGTCTAGAGTTGTGCCAATGTAATTAGACCCAGGAAACCAATGTCGATGATTGCAATCAAGGATCATATTTGAGAAGTCCTCCATGGAATGAAGGAGAACATCCTCCCCTTCTTTCGAACTAGCTATGATAGTATTGAAATCACTCCAACCAACCGTGGAAGGTTAGAGGAAGCAAGGTGCATAAGTGATTCCAAAGGATGTTCCTACCAGCTCTATTACAAGAAGCATAGATAAAAGAGCCAAAAGTCGATAAGTCACCTAAGGAGATTTTGACATTAACCAATTGGTCAAGATCATCAATGATGGAAATGGTGATGGAGTTGTGCCAAAAGCACCAAATTTTATTATTAAGATTGAAGAAGAAATTATGAAAACCAAGGGATCTAGCAACAAAAGCAATCTTAGAAGAATTAATGAAAGGTTCAATAAGAACAAGTAACTTGATATTATGGATACATAAAGACTCCTAACACGACACATGACAGAAGAGTCCCACAACCCCGATATTCCAAATAAGAAAATTATTCATAAGGAGACAACCAAAAGGGAAAAAGAAGAAAGAGAGGAAAGAAGAGATGACACATTACTTTTTTGGGGTGGAAGAAGAGCGAGTGGTTCTATTGAAGTTATTATTAGAAATTTTGCTTTGTAGGGTTTTAACAATTTGAAAGGGTCTATCAATCCAAATTATCTCCATCGAAAGAGATTGATTTTGAGTTCGGAATAGTAGAAGATCTATCAATGTTTTAGAAGAGGGGATTTCACCTTCTTCCATCTGATAGAGTGTGAGAAATTGGGTTCAATTGTTGATTATCACCAAGGGAAATAGATGGGGAAGTTCTAACACCATTCATAATACAAATATCTTTCTCAATATGTTCAAGCCATAGGGTCATCATTGTTTTGGTCCATTATATGATTCTCATTCAAATTGTTTAGTTGGGTGTCCAATATAAGGCTACCATTCATATTTTCAGTAGGATTTAAATGCAGCAAAGAGCTATCATGGGAAACCAAATTATTACAAGCAGGGATGAGGTTAGGTAAATTGTCATTGGCATCGTCACACCCCTCAATGTGTGTTTTAGTACCAAGGTCAGAGTGTTTCCACTAGACATCAAGAGGAGGTGTGGGAGGAGAGGTTCTTTTGAGTATCTTTAGGCACATATGCTAGAGTAGTGGTTTTCCCAGCCCATTAATGGTGTCTTATTCTGTGGTAAATTTTTCCGAGATTAGATGAAGCACAAAGCATTCGAGTGGTCATGTCTGTGAATCTTGCAAAGAGTGCAAAAGACAGAAAATTTTGAATTGACTTTTTGACTATATCCAAATTTTTCGAGCCAATCCAAACCTCTTTGGGATATTTTTTTGTGATGTCTATCTCAACGAGAAAAGGTGGCTTCGGCCAAAAGGCCACCACAAAGAAACAAAACTTGATGAGTGACATAATGTATGCGCATGTTAGGAAAAGCAAGCCAAAGAGGGACAATGGGAGATTCCTCTGACATCAAAGAGGGCACCATTTCAATAGCCACATATGATACTATGCACAAAAATAAGAATCGAGAGAAAACCCACGAATAATCTAAATCATTTGAGAGTTGAATAAGAATGTGACAGGGATCGATCGGCGATAGTGAAAGTACAGATAATTTTAAACTATGAAAGAAAGAAATATTATCAAGAGTCGAGCATCGAAGGGAGAATTTACCCACCAAAGCAACTCGAAGGGCTTAGCAAGTTTCTCAACATCCGATCGAACATTATTCTGCGGCAATCCACGATAAGATGTAGAAATGAGATTAAAGCATTCGTAGGGATCTTACGGATAGAGCGTCTTTGAATGATTTAACAACAGTGCAATTGAATCAGAAAACCAGTCGAGGCAAAGCCATTGCGCAGCGTCGAGAAGCGACAGTTCGCGAGACCAAAGCCTCCACCATTTCTCTAATCAGGATGTCACACCATCTGGGAGAGCCCAAAATGCCTCAGGTGAGAAAGCATGATAAGCGGCCAAAAACCCAAGAACGGCCAATCCACCGAGGGGAACTCAAAATTGCCAGAGAGGGAGCGCAGCCGAGAGAGAATTTTTTTGAGGTTTCTATGGTTTGGTTTGGGTTTTAAGATTTAGGGTTTTTGGGTTTAGGGTTTATGATTAGTGTTTATGTTTAGGGTTTATGGTTTAGTGTTTAGGCTTTAATGTTTAGGGTTTTTAGGGTTTAGCGTTAGCTCAGTGTTTAGGGTTTAAGGTTTTAGGTTTAGGGTTTAGGGTTTAGAGTTAGTTTTAGGGTTTATGGTTTTGGGTTTAAGGTTTATGATTTAGGTTTAGGTTTTATTTATTTTATTTTAGTTTATTTTAGCCTGGGTTTAGGTTTATTTTATTTTATTTATTTTAAGTTTAGGTTTTTTTTAGTTTACTTTTTTGGTTTTATTTTTTATTTAGTCTTAGGTTTTCTTTTTAGGTTTATTTTTTTGGTTAGGTTTTTGTTTTATTTTTATTTTATTTTATTTTAGGTTTATCTTATTTTGATTTTTATTTTAGTTTTTTTTTATATTTTGGTTTATTTTACTTTTTTATTTAGTTTAGGTTTTAATATATTTTATTTTTTATTTAGTTTTTATTTTTATTTTATTTTATTTTTAGGTTTAGGTTAAGGTTTAGATTTTTATTTTAATTTTAGTTTAGGTTTTTATTTTATTTTATTTTTTATTTTATTTGGGTTTACGATTATTTCTTTATTTTATGTTTAGGTTTTATTTAGTTTAGGTTTCAAATTTTAGGTTTTTAGGGTTTAGGGATTAGGGTTTAGGGTTTAGGGTTTATGGTTGTAGGTTTTAGGTTTTAGTGTTTAGGGTTTAGGGTTTATGGTTTCGAGTTTAAGGGTTTAGGGTTTTGGGTTTAGGGTTGTAGGTTTAGGGTTTAAAATTTTGGGTTTAGGGTTTAGGGTTAAGGTTTTTTTATTTTTTATTTTTATTTTTATTTATAGGGTTTAGGGTTTATATTTTAGGGGTAGGGTTTAGGGTTTTTATTTTTTTTAATAGAGAACAAATTCATATTCAATATTTCTTCTTTTTGATTTCATCAACCAAGTAACACACCAAGTTTTCTAAGACGCAAGCGATGACATAGATAAAAAATAAGCACGCATAGAGAAAATCAAAAACCTTAGATGATTAAAATCATCTTTATTATGAAAAGTTTCATAGCGGTAGTCATTGGTTGTTATTATTTCTCGGTTAGAACCATCTCGGCCTCTCAGTAGATCCACCATCATATCCCCAATCTCTCCCTACACCATTGTAACCTTCATCACTCCTCCGCCTATAACCACCTTTTTATCCTCCATATCCACCAGCACCTCCACCTTCGCCTCCACCACCAAATCTAAACTAAGCCTAGTTGACGATGATGTTCCTATCATCAAGGTTCTGCCCATTCTTAAGGTTTAAGTTTAGGTTTAGGTTTATTAGGTTTTATAGTTTAGGTTTATTTTTAAAATTATTTAGTTACTTTAGGTTTAGGTTTAGGGGCTGGGGTTTGGGGTTTAGGATTTAGGATTAGGGTTTAGAGTTTAGGGTTTGAGGTATATGCTTTTAGGGTTTAGGGTTTAGGCTTTATGCTTTATGATTTAGGGTTTAGGGTTTTTTACAGTTTAAGATTTTTTAGGGTTTAGGGAATAGGGTTGTATGTTTAGTGTCATAGGCTTAGGGTTTATGATTAGCTTTAAGGTTTAATATTTAGGGTTTAGTGTTTAGGATTAAGGGTTTAGGGTTTTTTAATTTTCTTTGAAAAACTAAGTAAACTAGTAGGTTTATATTTATTTAGTTTACTTACTTTATTTTTTATTTATTTTAGTTTATTTTTTATTTATTTTTATTTAGGCTTATTTTTTATTTATATTTAGTTTAGTTTTTTATTTTAGGTTTATTTATTTTAGTTTAGGTTTTTAATTTTAGTTTATATTTGAGGTTTAGGTTTATTTTTTAGTTGAGTTTTATTTTTATTTTACTTTTTTTAGGCTTAGTTTTAGGTTTTTAAGGTTTAGGGTTTAAGGTTTTATGGTTTATCGTTTAGAGTAAGGGTTTAGGGTTTAGGTTTTTGAGTTTAGGGTTTAGGTTTATAGGTTTTGGGTTTTGGGTTTTGGGTTTAGGATTTTAGGGTTTATGCTTTTAGGGTTTAGGGTTTAGGGTTAGGGTTTAAGGTTTAGTGTTTAGGCTTTAGGGTTTAGAGTTTGGGGTTTAGAGTTTAGGGTTTAGGGTTTAGGGATTAGGGTTTAGGTTTAGGATTTAGGGTTTATGGTTTATTTTATTTATAAATTTTAGTTTATTTTATTTTTTATTTTCATTTAGGTTTATTTTTTTATTTTTATTTAGTTTAGTTTTTTTATTTTAGGTTTATTTATTTTAGTTTGGGTTTTTTTATTTTTGTTAATTCTTTAGGTTTAAGTTTAGGTTTATTTTTTACTTATGTTTTATTTATATTTTATTTTTAAGGTTTAGGTTTTATTTTTTATTTTAAGGTTTAGGTTTAGGTTTTTAATTTATTTTTTTAGGTTTAGGTCTTAGGTTTATTTTTAGGTTTTATTTTTTAGTTTAGGTTTAGGTTTTTTCTATATTATTTTATTTTATTTAGTCTAGGTTTAGGTTTAGGGTTAGTTTATGTTATGTTTATGTTTAGATTTAATTTATTTTAGTTTTGTTTATTTTAGTTTAGGTTTAGGTTTAATTTATTTTGTTTATTTCATTTTTCTTTTATGTTTAAGCTTTTTAGTTTACGATTTTGGTTTTATTTTTAAATTATTTTTAGGTTTAGGTTACTATTTAGTTTTATTTTTTTTATTTTAAGTTTAATTTATTTTTATTTTACCATTAGTTTTAATTTTGTTTTGGTCTTTTATTCTTAGGTTTAATTTACTTTTTAGTTTAAATTAGGTTGTTACTTATTTTATTTTAGTTGATTTTTATTAGTTTAAGTTATGTTATTTTCAAGTTTAGGTATAGGTTTTAGATTAAGTTTTTATTTTTTTTAATTTTTTTATTTTAATTAGGTTTAGGATTTTTTATATATTTTATTTTTAGGTTTTGTTTAGTTTAGGCTTAGGTTTTTAGTTTTTTAGGGTTTAGGCTTTAGGGTTTATGGTTTAGGGTTTAGGGTTTATGGTTTTAGGGTTTATGGTTTAGGGTTAGGGTGTATGGTTTAGTGTTTAGGGTTTAGTGTTTAGGCTTTAGGGTTTAGGGTTTTTAGATTTTAGGGTTTAAGGTTTAGGGTTTGCATAGGGTTTAGGTTTTTTTTTTAAAAAAAAAATAGTTAAACCATTAGGTTTAGGTTTATTTAGTTTATTTTTAATTTATTTTAGTTTATTTTATTTTTATTCTTATTTAAATTTATTTTTTATTTTTATTTAGTTTAGTTGATTAATTTAAGGTTTATTTATTTTAATTTAGGTTTTTTATTTTAGTTTATTTTTTTAGGTTTAAGTTTAGGTTAGGGGTTTTTTTTGTTGGGTTTTCTTTCTTTATTTTATTTCTTAGGTTTAAGTTTAATTTTATTTATTTTTAGGTTTAGCTTTATGCTTACATTTTATTTTTTTATGTTTAGGTTTTAGGTTTTTATTTTTGGTTTATTTATAAGTTTTAATTTTAGTTTAGGTTTAGGTTTATTTTTATTTTATTTTATTTTATGTAGTTTAGGTTTAGGTTTAGGTTTAGTTTATTTTCGGTTTAGGTTTAGTTTATTTTAGTTCTGTTTATTTTATTTTAGGTTTAGGTTTATTTTATTTTTATATTAGGTTTAGGTTATTTTTTAGTTTAGGGTTTTGGTTTTATTTTTTATTTATTTTTTGGTTTTATTTTTAGGTTTATTTTTTAGGTTTAGGTTTTTATTTAGTTTTTATTTTATTTTATTTTAGCTTTATTTTATTTTTATTTTACCTTCAGTTTTAATTTTATTTAAGTTATTTATTCTTAGATTTATTTCATTTTATAATTTAGTTTAGGTTTTAATTTATTTATTTTGTTTATTTTTATTAGTTTATTTTATGTTAGTTTTAGGTTTAGGTTTAAGTTTTAGTTTAAGTTTTCATTTTATTTTATTTTTTTTATTTTACTTCAGTTTAGGTTTTTTTATATATTTTATATTTAGATTTTATTTAGTTTAGGTTTAGGTTTTTAGGTTTTTAGGGTTTAGGGTTTACAATTTTAGGGTTTATGGTTTAGAGTTTTAGGGTTTATGGTTTTTAGGTTTATTTTTTATTTTTATATGGCATAGTTGATTTATTTTATGTTTATTTATTTTCGTTTATTTTGTAGTTTTAGGTTTAGGTTTGGGTTTTCTTTTTGTTGAGTTTTTTTTAGTTTGTTTTTTTGGTTTAAGTTTTATTTTTTATTTTTTGGACTATGTTTAGCTTTTTATTTTATTTTTTGAGGTTTAGGTTTTACGTTTTTATTTTAGGTTAATTTTTATGTTTGATTTTTTTGTTTAGGTTTAGGTTTAGGTTTGGTTTACTTTAGGTTTATGTTTAGGTTTTATTTATTTTAGTTTATGTTTAGGTTTTTTTTTTAGGTTTAGGTTTTTTTTTTAGTTTAGGGTTTAGGTTTTTATTTATTTTAGGTTTATTTTTATTTTGTTTTTTTTATTTAATTTTAGGTTTATTTGATGTTTATTTTATGTTTAGTTTTATTTTATTAAATTTTATTCTTAGGTTTATTTTATTTTTTTAATTTAGTTTTGGTTATTATTTATTTTATTTTAGCTTCTGTTTGTTATTTTCTTTTATTTTATTTAGGTTTACGTTTACATTTTATTTTATGTTTTATTTTTTTTTTATTTTTTTTACTTTATTTATGTTTAAGTTTTTTATTTATTTTATTTTTAGGTTTTATTTAGTGTAGGTTTAGGTTTTTATGTTTTGAGGGTTTATGGTTTAGGGTTTAGGGTTTAGGGTTTAGGATTTTAGGGTTTATGCTTTAGGGTTTTTGGTTAGAGTTTAGGGTTTAGGATTTAGGGTTTATGGTTTTTTAAAAAAATTTAAGTAAACTGGTAGGTTTAGGTTTTTTTAGTTTATTTTTTTCATTTAAGTTTTTTTTATTTCTATTTAGTTTAGTTTATTTATTTAAGTTTAGGTTTTTATTTTGGTTTATTTTGCAGGTTTAGTTTATTTTTTAGTTGAGTTTTACTTATATTTTATTTTTTAGGTTTAGGTTTTATTTTTTATTTTTAGGTTTAGGTTTAAGTTTTAGGCATTTATTTTAGGTTTACTTTTAAGTTTTATTTTTTAGCTTAGGTTTAGGTTTATTTTTAGTTTATTTTATTTTATTTACATTAGGTTTAGGTTTAGGTTTAGGTTTTATTTATTTTAGTTAAGTTTATTATAATTTAGGTTTAGGTTTTTTTTTATTTTTTTATTTTATTTTTATTTTAGGATTAAGTTTTCTTAGTTTAGGGTTTAGATTTTATTTTTATTTATTTTTAGGTTTATTTTTTAGGTTTAGATTATTTATTGGATCTTTATTTTGATTTTTTTATGTTTATTTTATTTTTATTTTATGTTTAGTTCTTATTTTATTTAGGTTTTTTATTCCTAGGTTTATTTGACTTTTTAGTTTAGTTTAGGTCTTTGTTAATTTTATTTTAGTTTATTTTTATTAGTTTATTTTATTTTATTTTTTTATTTTATTTTGGTTTATATATATATATATATATATTTATATATATTAGTTTTTCATTAGTTTAGGTTTAGGTTTTTAGGTTTTTAGGGTTTTGCATTTAGAGTTTTGGGTTTAGGGTTTAGGGTTTTAGGGTTTAGGTTTTTTTTTAAATTAAGTAAACCATTAGGTTTAGGTTTATTTAGTTTCTTTTTTAATTATTTTATTTTATTTTAGGTTTTTCTATATTATTTTATTTATTTAGTCTAGGTTTAGGTTTAGGGTTAGTTTATTTTATGTTTATGTTTAGATTTAATTTATTTTAGTTTTGTTTATTTTAGTTTAGGTTTAGGTTTAATTTATTTTATTTATTTCATTTTTCTTTTAGGTTTAAGCATTTTAGTTTACGATTTTGGTTTTATTTTTAATTTTTTTTTTTTATTTTATTTTTTTTTGTTTTTTATTTTTTAGTTTTAAATTAGGTTGTTACTTATTTTATTTTAGTTTGATTTTTTATTAGTTTAAGTTATGTTATTTTAAGTTTAGGTATAGGTTTTAGATTAAGTTTTTATTTTTTTTAATTTTTTTATTTTAATTAGGTTTAGGATTTTTTATATATTTTATTTTTAGGTTTTATTTAGTTTAGCTTAGGTTTTTAGTTTTTTAGGGTTTATGCTTTAGGGTTTATGGTTTAGGGTTTAGGGTTTATGGTTTTAGGGTTTATGGTTTAGGGTTAGGGTGTATGGTTTAGTGTTTAGGCTTTAGGGTTTAGGGTTTTTAGGTTTTAGGGTTTAAGGTTAAGGGTTTGCATAGGGTTTAGGTTTTTTTTTAAAAAAAAAAATAGTTAAGCCATTAGATTTAGGTTTATTTAGTTTATTTTTAATTTATTTTAGTTTATTTTATTTTTATTCTTATTTGAATTTATTTTTTATTTTTATTTAGTTTAGTTGATTAATTTAAGGTTTATTTATTTTAATTTAGGTTTTTTATTTTAGTTTATTTTTTAGGTTTTGGTTTAGGTTAGGGGTTTTTTTTCTTTATTTTATTTCTTAGGTTTAAGTTTTATTTTATTTATTTTTAGGTTTAGGTTTATGCTTACATTTTATTTTTTTACGTTTAGGTTTTAGGTTTTTATTTTAGGTTTATTTATAAGTTTTAATTTTTAGTTTAGGTTTAGGTTTATTTTTATTTTATTTTATTTTATGTAGTTTAGGTTTAGGTTTAGGTTTAGTTTATTTTAGTTTAGGTTTAATTTATTTTAGTTCTGTTTATTTTATTTTAGGTTTAAGTTTATTTTATTTTTATATTAGGTTTAGGTTATTTTTTAGTTTAGGGTTTTGGTTTTATTTTTTATTTATTTTTTGGTTTTATTTTTAGGTTTATTTTTTAGGTTTAGGTTTAGGTTTTTAGTTAGTTTTTATTTTATTTTATTTTAGCTTTATTTTATTTTTATTTTACCTTCAGTTTTAATTTTATTTTAGTTATTTATTCTTAGATTTATTTCATTTTAAAATTTAGTTTAGGTTTTAATTTATTTTTTTTGTTTATTTTTATTTGTTTATTTTATGTTAGTTTTAAGTTTAGGTTTAAGTTTTAGTTTAAGTTTTCATTTTATTTTATTTTTTTTATTTTATTTCAGTTTAAGTTTTTTTATATATTTTATATTTAGATTTTATTTAGTTTAGGTTTAGGTTTTTAGGTTTTTAGGGTTTAGGGTTTATAGTTTTAGGGTTTATGGTTTAGAGTGTTAGGGTTTATGATTTTTAGGTTTATTTTTTATTTTTATTTGGCTTAGTTGATTTATTCTATGTTTATTTATTTTCGTTTATTTTGTAGTTTTAGGTTTAGGTTTGGGTTTTCTTTTTGTTGAATTTTTTTTAGTTTGTTTTTTAGGTTTAAGTTTTATTTTTTATTTTTTGGACTATGTTTAGCTTTTTATTTTATTTTTCAAGGTTTAGGTTTTAGATTTTTATTTTAAGTTTATTTTTAGGTTTGATTTTTTAGTTTAGGTTAGGGTTTATTTTTAGTTTATTGTATTTTATTTAGTTTAGGTTTAGGTTTAGGTTTGGTTTACTTTAGGTTTATGTTTAAGTTTTATTTATTTTAGTTTATGTTTAGGTTTTTTTTAGGTTTAGGTTTTTTTTTAGTTTAGGGTTTAGGTTTTATTTTTTATTTATTTTTAGGTTTATGTTTTTATTTTATTTTTTTTATTGAATTTTAGGTTTATTTGATGTTTATTTTATGTTTAGTTTTTATTTTATTAAATTTTGTATTCTTAGGTTTATTTTATTTTTTAGTTTAGTTTTGGTTATTATTTATTTTATTTTATCTTCTGTTTGTTATTTTCTTTTCTTTTATTTAGGTTTACGTTTACATTTTAATTTATGTTTTTATTTTATTTTTATTTTTTTTACTTTATTTATGTTTATGTTTTTTATTTATTTTATTTTTAGGTTTTATTTAGTGTAGGTTTAGGCTTTTATGTTTTGAGGGTTTATGGTCTAGGGTTTATGGTTTAGGGTTTAGGATTTTAGGGTTTATGCTTTAGGGTTTTTGGTTAGAGTTTAGGGTTTAGGGTTTAGGGTTTAGGATTTAGGGTTTATGGTTTTTTTTTAAAAAACTTAAGTAAATTGGTAGGTTTAGGTTTTTTTAGTTTATTTTTTTCATTTAAGTTTTTTTTATTTTTATTTAGTTTAGTTTATTTATTTAAGTTTAGGTTTTTTAATTTGGTTTATTTTGTAGGTTTAGGTTTATTTTTTAGTTGATTTTTATTTATATTTTATTTTTTAGGTTTAGGTTTTATTTTTTATTTTTAGGTTTAGGTTTAAGTTTTAGGCATTTATTTTAGGTTTACTTTTAAGTTTTATTTTTTAGTTTAGGTTTAGGTTTATTTTTAGTTTATTTTATTTTATTTACATTAGGTTTAGGTTTAGGTTTAGGTTTAGGTTTTATTTATTTTAGTTAAGTTTATTATAGTTTAGGTTTAGCTTTTTTTTATTTTTTTATTTTATTTTTATTTTAGGTTTAAGTTTTTTTAGTTTAGGGTTTAGATTTTACTTTTATTTATTTTTAGGTTTATTTTTTAGGTTTAGATTATTTATTTGATCTTTATTTTGATTTTTTTATGTTTATTTTATTTTTATTTTATGTTTAGTTCTTATTTTATTTAGGTTTTTTATTCCTAGGTTTATTTGACTTTTTAGTTTAGTTTAGGTCTTTGTTTATTTTATTTTAGTTTATTTTTATTAGTTTATTTTATTTTTATTTTTTTATTTTATTTTGGTTTATATATATATATATATATATATATATATATATATATATATATATATATATATATATATATATATATATATATATATATATATATATATATATATATATATATATATATATATATATATTAGTTTTAGTTTAGGTTTAGGTTTTAGGTTTTTAGGGTTTTGCGTTTAGAGTTTTGGGTTTAGGGTTTAGGGTTTTAGGGTTTAGGTTTTTTTTTTTAAATTAAGTAAACCATTAGGTTTAGGTTTATTTATTTTCTTTTTTAATTATTTTATTTTATTTTATATTTAGTTTTTATTTAGGTTTATTTTTTATTTTTAAGTAGTATAGTTGATTTATTTTGGGTTTATTTATTTTTGTTTTAGTTTATTTTTTAGGTTTAGGTTTAGGTTTATGTTTATTTTTTTAGATGAGTTTTATTTTTAATTTATTTTAAAGGTTTAGGTTTAATTTTAGATTTTTAGGTTTAGGCATAGGTTTTTATTTTATTTTTTGGTTTAGGTTTTTGGTTTTTATTTTAGGTTTACTTTTAGGTTTTATTTTTTAGTTTATGTTTAGGTTTACTTGTAGTTTATCTTATTTTATTTTATTTAGTTTAGGTTTAAGTTTAGGTTTAGTTTATTTTTGGTTTATGTTTAGTTTTTTTTTAAGTTTAGTTCATTTTAGTTTAGGTTTAGGTTTATTTTATTTTGTTTATTTTATTTTTATTTTAAGATTATGTTTTTTTTATTTTAGGGTTAAGATTTTATTTTTTATTTATTTTTTGGCTTTTTTTTAGGTTTAGGTTTTTATTTAGCATTTATTTTATATTATTTTAGGATTATTTTTTTACATTTATTTTTAATTTTATTTAGGTTTTTTGTTGCTTATGTTTATTTTATTTTTTAATTTAGTTTAGGTATTTACTTATTTTATTTTAGTTTAGTTTTATTAGTTTATTTTATTTTTTTATTAGGTTTAGGTTCAAGTTTTAGTTTAGGTTTTTATTTTATATTATTTTTTTATTTTATTTAGGTTTAGGTTTTTCTATATGTTTTATTAAGTTTAGGTTTTTAGATTTTTAGGATTTAGAGCTTAGGGTTTTAGGGTTTAAGGTTTAGGGTTAGGTTTTAGGTTTAAGGTTTAGGGTTTAGGGTTTAAGGTTTAGTGTTTAGGCTTTAATGTTTAGGGTTGTTAGGGTTTAGGGTTTAGTGTTTAGGCTTTAGGGTTTAGGGTTTTGAGGGTTTATGGTTTAGAGTTTAGGGTTAGCTTAGGGTTTAATGTTTTTTTAAGAAAATTAAGTAAGCCTTTAGGTTTAGGTTAATTTAGTTTATTTTATTTTTATTTTTATTTAGTTTAATTTATTTATTTTAGGTTTATTTATTTTAGTTTATCTTGTAAGTTTAGGTTTAAGTTTATGTTTATTTTTTACATGAGTTTTATTTTTATTTTATTTTATAAGTTTAGGTTTTATTTTTTATTTTTAGGTTTAGGTTTAGGTTCTTACTTTATTTTTTAAGGTTTTGATTTTATGTTTTTATTTTAGGTTTATTTTTAGGTTTTATTTTTCATTTTTGGTTTAGGTTTATTTTTAATTTATTTTCTTTTATTTAGTTTAGGGTTAGGTTTAGGTTTAGTTTACTTTAGGGTTAGGTTTAGGTTTTATTTATTTTAGTTTTGTTTAATTTATTTAGGTTTAGGTTTTTTTATTTTGTTTATTTTATTTTTACTTTAGGTTTAGGTTTTTTTTAGTTTAAGGTTTAGGTTTTATTTTTTATTTCTTTTAGGTTTTATTTTTAGGTTTAATTTTTAGTTTTAGGTTTTTTTTAGTTTTTAATTTATTTTATTTTAGGTTTATCTTAGGTTTAGTTTTTATTTCATGTTTAGTTTTTATTTTATTTAGTTTTTTATTCTTAGGTTTATTTTATTTTTTAGTTTAGTTTAGGTTATTATTAATTTTAGTTTAGTTTATTTTTATTAGTTTATTTTATTTTATTTTTAGGTTTAGGTTTAGGTTTTAGTTTATGTTTTTATTTTATTTTATTTATTTTACTTTATTTAGGTTTAAGTTTTTTTATTTATTTTATTTATATGTATTATTTAGTTTAGGTTTAGGTTTTTAGTGTTTAGGGTTTAGGGTTTAGGGTTTAGGGTTTAGGGTTTTAGTGTTTAGGGTTTAGGGTTTGGGTTTAGTGTTTAATGTTTAGTGTTTTGGCTTTAGGGTTTTTAAGGTTTAGGGTTTAGGGTTTAGGGTTTAGGGTTTTAGTGTTTAGGGTTTTGGGTTAAGGTTTAGGGTTAGGGTTTATGGTTAGGGTTTAGTGTTTAGTGTTTTGTGTTTACACTTTAGGGTCTAAGGCTTTTAGGGTTTTTAGGGTTTAGGGTTTAGGGTTAGCTTAGGATTTAAGGTTAGTTTAGGGTTTATGATTTAAGGTTTAGGGTTTAGGCTTTAGTGTTTAGCATTTTTAGGGTTTAGGGTTTAGGGTCTAGGGTTAATTGAGGGTTTTAAGGTTTAGGGCTTAGGGTTATGGTTAGGGTTTAGGGTTTAGGGTATTTTAGGGTTTAGGGTCAAGGGTTAGTTGAGGGTTTAAGGTTTAGTGTTTAGGATTTTTTAGGGTTTAGGATTTTAGGTTTATGGTTAATTTTATGGTTTAGGGTTAATTGGAGGGTTTAGGGTTAATTTTAGGGTTTAGGGTTTAGGGTTTAGGGTTTAAGATTTAGGTTTAGGGTTTAGGTTTTATGGTTTAGAGTTTTAAGGTTTATGATTTAGGGTTTAGGGTTTAGGGTTTTGTGTTTCTAGGTTTTAGGGTTTAGGTTTTAGGTTTAGGGTTCAGGTTAAGGTTTCTCTTTTTTTTAACAAGAATAAATTTAGATTCAACATTTCTTCTTTTTGACTTCCTCAACCAAGTATCACACTAAGTTTTCCAAGACACAAGCGATGACGTAGATAAAAAATGAGCTCGATTAGAGCAAATCAAAAACCCTAGATAATTAGAACCGTCTTTATTGTAAAGACACGATTCCATAAGCTATAGATCGGATCGATCGTTCTTAGTTTCTCTATTTCCCATCAAAACTTCCTTGGCATCTTAAGTAGCTGGATCCACTATCATATCCCCGATCTCTCCCTCTGCCACCACCATGGCTGTAACCTCCGTCGCTCCTCTCGCCTCCATGACCAACACTGCTCCAACCACCATGTCCATATCAACCATCACCTCCAGATCCCCCACCACCACTATGATAAGTGATGCCTCCGCCTTAGCCTCCACCGCCAGATCTAAATTAAGCATGGTTGACTGTGATGTTCTTGCTGTCAAGATATTGCCCATTCTTAGGGTTTAGGTTTAGGTTTACTTTTAGTTTATTTAGTTACTTTAGTTTTATGTTTAGGGTTTGGGGTGTAGGTTTGGGGCTTAGGGTTTAGGGATTAGGGTTTAAGGTTTAGGTTTAGGATTTAGAGTTTAGGGTTTAGGGTATAGAGATTTAGGATTTATGCTTTTAGGATTTAGGGTTTAAGGTTAGGGTTTAAGGTTCAGGGTTTAGGATTTTCTAGGGTTTAGGGTTTAAGGTTTAAGGTTGTAGAGGTTTATTGTTTAGGGTTTAGGCTTTAGGGTTTACTATTTTAGGTTTATGGTTTCTTTTTAAAATTAACTAAACCGATAGGTTTAGGTTTATTTAGTTTATTATTTATTTATTTTAGTTTATTTTATCTTTGATTTTTATTTATTTTAGTTTAGGTTTTTTATTTTCATTTATTTTTTAGGTTTAGGTTTAGGATTATTTTTTAGTTGAGTTTTATTTTTACTTTATTTTTTAGGTTTTGGTTTTATTTTTTATTTTAAGGTTTAGGTTTAGTTATTTATTTATTTTTTTAGGTTTAGGTTTTAGGTTTTTATTTTAGCTTTATTTTTATGTTTTATTTTTAGTTTAGGTTTTGGTTTATTTTTAGTTTATTTTATTTAGTTTAGGTTTATGTTTAGTTTATTTTAGACATAAGTTTAGGTTTTATTTATTTTAGTTCAGAGTATTTTAGTTTAGGTTTAGGTTTATTTTATTTTGTTTCTTTTATTTTTATTTTAGGTTTTGGTTCTTTTTTAGTTTAGGGTTTATGTTTTATTTTTTATGTTTTTATTTTTATTTAGTTTTTATTTTTATTTTTAAGTTCATTTATTTTTATTTTACATTTAGTCATTATTTTATTTAGGTTTTTTTATTCTTAGGTTTATTTTAGTTTTTAGTTTCGTTTAGGTTTTTATTTATTTTATTCTATTTTTAGGTTTAGGTTTAGGTTTTATTTTAGGTTTTAATTTAATTTTATTTTTTAATTTTATTTAGGTTTAAGTTTTTTAGTTATTTTACTTTTAGGTTTTATTTAATTTAGGTTTAGGTTTTTAGGTTTTGATGATTTAAGGTTTAAAGATTAGGGTTTAGGGTTTAGGGTTTAGGTTTTAGGTTTTAAGGTTTTAGGGTTTATGTTTTTAGGGTTTAGTGCTTAGGGTTAGGGTTTAGGGTTTAGGATTTAAGGTTTTTTAGGGTTTAGGGTTGTAAGTTTAAGGCTTAGGATTTAGGGATTAGGGTTTAGGGTTTAGGGTTTAGGATTTAAGGATTATGGTTTTTTTAAATTAAGTAAACTCGTAGGTTTAGGTTTATTTAGTTTATTTTTTATTTATTTTATTTTATTTTATTTTTTATTTTTATTTTGTTTAGTTTATTAATTTAAATTTTGATTTTATATTTTAGTTTATTTTGTAGGTTTAGGTTTATTTTTAAGTTGAGTTTTAATATTATTTCATTCTTTAGGGTTAGGTTTAAATTTTTATTTTAAGGTTTACATTTAGGTTATTTATTTTTTTTAGGTTTAAGTTTTAGGTATTTATTTTAAGTTTACTTTTTGGTTTTATTTTTCAATTTTGGTTTTGGTTTATTTTTAGTTTATTTTATTTTATTTACTTTAGGTATATGTTTATGTTTAAGTTATATTTATTTTAGTTAAGTTTATTTTAGTTAGGTTTATTTTATTTTATTTATTTTATTTTTATTTTACGTTTATATTTTTTGTTTTAGTTTAGGGTTTAGGTTTTAGGTTTTATTTTTATTTACTTTTAGGTTTATTTTTTAGATTTAGGTTTTTGTTTAGTTTTTATTTTATTTTTATTTTATGTTTAGTTATTATTTTCTTATGTTTTTATTCTTACATTTATTTGATTTTTAGTTTAATTTAGGTTTTATTTATTTTATTTTGGTTTATTTTTATTAGTTTATTTTATTTTTGTTTATTTTATTTATTTATTTTATTTTATTAGGTTTAGGTATGGGTTTTAGTTTAGGTTTTTATTTTATTTTATTATTTTTATTTTATTTAGGTTAAGGTTTTTTATATATTTAATTTTTAGATTTAATTTATTTTAGGTTTAGGTTTTTAGATTTTTAGGGTTTAGGGCTTAAGGTTTAGGGTTTTAGCTTTAAGGTTTTTTAGGGTTTAGTTTTTCTCCTTTAGGGTTTAGGGTTTTTAGGGTTTAGGGTTTTATTCTTGACTTTAGGGTTTAGTATTTTTAGGGTTTAGTGTGTTAAGGGTTAGCTTAGGGTTGAAGGTTTTTTTTTAATTAAGTAAACCGTTAGGTTTAGTTTATTTAATTTATTTTATATTCATTTTAGTTTATTTTATTTTTAATTTTTATTTAGCTTTATTTTGTATTTTTATTTATTTTAGTTGATTTATTTTGGGTTTATCTATTTTTGTATAGTTTTTTTTTGTTTTAGTTTATTTTGAGGTTTAGGTTTAGGTTTATGTTTCTTTTAGTTTAGTTTTATTTTTATTTTATTTTAAGAATTAGGTTTAATTTTTATTTTAGGTTTAGGTATAGATTTTATTTTATTTTATTTTGGTTTAGCTTTTAGGTTTTTATTGTAGGTTTATTTTTAGGTTTTATTTTTTAGTTTATATTTATGTTTACTTTTAGTTTATTTTGTTATATTTAGTTTAGGTTTAGGTTTATGTTTAGTTTATTTTAGGTTTAAGTTTAGGTTTTATTTATTTTGGTTTAATTTATTTTAGGTTTAAGTTCATTTTATATTATTTATTTTATTTTTAATCTAGGTTTAGGGGTTTTTTTTAGTTTAGGGTTTAGATTTAATTTATTATTTATTTTTAGATTTGTTTTTTTACGTTTATGTTATTATTTAGATTTTATTTTATATTATTTTAGGTTTATTTTTTACATTTAATTTTTATTTTATTTATTTTTTTATTCTTAGGTTTATTTTATTTTTAGTTTTGTTTAGGTTTTATTTATTTAATTTTAGTTTAGTTGTATTAGTTTATTTTATTATATTTTAGGTTTAGGTTTATTTTTCTATTTTATATATTTTTTTTTTATTTTTTATTTAGGTTTATGTTTTTTTATATTTCTTTTAGGTTTTATTTAGTTTAGTTTGGTTTAGCTTTTCGTGGTGGGGTTTAGGTTTAGGGTTTTGGTTTAGGTTTAGGGTTTGGGTGGGTTTTGCTTTATGTTTTAGCTAGGGTTTAAGGTTGGGTTTAGTGTTAGCATAAGGTTTAGTGTTTTTTTAAATCATGTCCTTCATTTAGGTTTATTTAGTTTACTTTTATTTTTATGTTTTATTTTATTTAGTTTAATTTATTTTATTTTAGGTTTATTTATTTTAGTTTAGGTTTTATTTTAGTTTATTTGTAGGTTTAGGTTTAATTTTATATTTATTTTAGTTGAGTTTTTAATTTATTTTATAGATTTAGGTTTTTTTATTTTAAGTTTAGGTTTAACTTGTTTTAGGTTTGGTTTAGGTTTTGTTTTAGGTTTGTTTTAGGTTTTATTTTTTAGTTTATATAGGTTTATTTTAGTTTATTTTATTTAGTTTAGGTTTAGGTTTAGGTTTTATTTATTTTAGTTTAGGTTTAGGTTTTATTTTGTTTATTCTATGTTTACTTTAGGTTTAAGTTTTTTTAGGTTTAGGGTTTAGGTTTTATATTTTATTTATTTTAGGTTTATTTTAGGTTTAGGTTTTTATTTAGTTTTTATTTTAGGTATATTTTACGTTTATTTTATTTTTATTTCACATTTAGTTTTTATTTTATTTACTTTTTTATTCTTTTTGGTTTATTTTATTTTTTTAGTTTAGTTTAGGTTATTATTTACTTTAGTTTAGTTTATTTTATTAGATTATTTCATTTAGTTTTAGGTTTTACCATGTTTATATTTTTTTATTTACTTTATTTAGGTTTAGGTTTATTTATTTATTTTTTTTGGTATTATTTTATTTGAGGTTTTAGGTTTTGTGTTTTAGGTTTAGTTTTTAGTTAGGTTTGGTCAGGGTCTTTCTAGTTTGGTTTGGGCTGTCAGGTTTTAGGGTTTAGGGTTTGGTTTTAGTGGTTAGCTTGTGGGTTTGGTTTTATTTTTTATGGTTTTAGGTTTCTATGGTTTAGGGTTTGTGGTCACTAGGTTTAAGGTTCAAGGTTTATGGTTTAGGTTTAGGGTTTAGGATTTAGGGATTAGCATTTTTAAGGTTTAGGGTTTAAGGTCTAAGGTTAGTTTAAAGTTTAGGGTTTAGGGTTTTATGGCTTAGGGTTTAGGGTTAGGGTTAGGGTTGAGGGTTTAGAGGTTCTTAAGGTTTAAGGTTTAAGGTTTAGGGTTTAGGGTTTTTTTGTTTAGTGTTTAGGTTTTTTTTGTTTTGGATTAGGATTTATTTACAGGTTTATGGTTTATATTTTAGGGTTTGAGGGTTTATGGTTTAGGGTTTTTGGTTTTTGGTTTTTTTTCTTAACAGAGAATAAATTTAGAATCTCCATTTCTTCATTTTGATTTCCTCAACCAAGTAACACACCAGGTTTTCCAAGACACAAGCAACGGCATAGACAAAAAAAAGGAGCACAAATAGAGCAAATCTAAAACCCTAGGTAACTAGAACTGTGTCTACTGTAAAGACACAGTTTCATAAGCTACAGATCGGATCGATCGTTCTTCAGTTTCTCCAGTTCCCATCAGAATCGCCCCGACCCCTCGAGTAGTGGGATCCACCATCATATCCCCGATCTCTCCCTCCGCCACCACCATGTCTATAACTTCCATGGCTCTTCCCGCCTCCATAACCACCACTGCTCCAACCACCACCTCCATATCCACCAGCACCTCTAGATCCCCCACCACCACTGTGATAAGACGCCTCTGCCTTAGCCTCCACTGCCAGATCTAGACTTAACCTGGTTGACAGTGATGTTCTTGTCGTCATGGTTTTGCCTATTCTGAGGGTTTAGGTTTATTATGTTTTAGGGTTTAGGTTTATTTTTTAGTTTATTTTGCTACTTTAGGTTTAGGTTTAGGGTTTGGAGTTTAGGGTTTAGGGTTTAGGGTTTAAGATTTAGGCTTTACGGTTTAAGGTTTAGGGTTTAGAGATTTACAGTTTATGCTTTTAGGGTTAGGGTTTAGGGTTTAGGATTTAGGATTTATAGTTTCTTTTTTAAAATTAAGTAAATCAATAGGTTTAGGTTTAGTTAGATTATTTAGCTTATTTTTTATTTATTTTAGCTTATATTATTTTTTATTTATATTTAGTTTAGTTTATTTATTTTAGTTTAGGTTTTTTCTTTTAGTTTATTTTTTAAGTTTGGGTTTAGGTTTATTTTTTAGTTGAGTTTTATTTTTACTTTATTTATTAGGTTTTGGTTTTATTTTTTATTTTAAGGTTTAGGTTTAATTTTTTATTTATCTTTTTAGGTTTAGGTTTTAGGTTTTTATTTTAGGTTTATTTTAAAGTATTAATTTTTTAGTTTGGGTTTAGGTTTATTTTTGGTTTATTTTATTTTATTAAGTTTATGATTAGGTTTAGGTTTAGTTTATTTTAAGCTTAGGATTAGGTTTTTTTTATTTATTTTTAGGTTTGTTTTTTATTTTTATTTAGTTTTTATTTTATTTTATTTTATTTTAAGTTCATTTATTTTTATTTTACGTTTAGTCCTTATTTTATTTAGGTTTTTATTCTTAGGTTTATTTTACTTTTTAGCTTAGCTTAGGCTTTTATTAATTTTATTTTATTTTATTTTTTGGTTTAGGTTTAGGTTTTAGTTTAGGATTTTATTTAAGTTTAAGCTTTGCTATATTTTTTTTTTTTATTTAGTTTGATTATCTTTTTTAGGTTTTAGGGTTTAAAGTTTATGGTTTATGGTTTAGGTTTTAGGGTTTTAGGTTTTAGGCATTTAGGGTTAGAATTTTGGATTTAAGGTTTAGGGTTTAGTGTTTATGCTTTAGGTTTTAAGGTTTTTAAGGTTTAGGGTTTAATGTTTAGGTTTTTTTTTTAATTAAATAAACGTGAAGGTTTAGGTTTGTTTAGTTTATTTTTATTTATTTGTATTTTATTTTTATTTTAATTTATGTTTAATTTTATTTTAATTTAGTTTAGTTTATTTATTTTTGTTTATTTTTTAGGTTTAGGTTTAGGTTTATGTTCATTTTTTATTTTAGTTTAATTTTTCTTTTATTATTTATGTTTAAGTTTAATTTTTTATTTTTAGGTTTAAGTTTAGGTTTTTATTTTATTTTTTATGTTTAGGTTTTAGGTTTTTATTTTAGGTTTATTTTTAGATTTTATTTTTTAGTTCTGAAATAGGTTTATTTTTAGTTTAGTTTATTTTATTAAGTTTAGGGTTTATGTTTAGTTGATTTTAGGTTTAGGATTAGGTTTTATTTAATTTTTCTTAGTTTGTATTAGTTTAGGTTTAAGTTTATTTTATTTTGTTAATTTTAGGTATAGGTTTTTTTATTTAGTTTAGGGGTTAGGTTTTATTTTTTATTTATTTAGGTTTTTTTAGATTTTTATTTAGTTTTTATTTTATTTTATGTTTATTTTATTTTTATTTTACTTTCACTTTTTATTTTATTTAAGTTTTTCATTTTTAGGTTTATTTTATTTTTTAGTTTAGTTTAGGTTTTTATTTATTTTATTTTATTTTTTTATGTTATTTAGGTTTATGTTTATTTATTTATTTTATGTTTAGGTTTTATTTAGTTTATGTTTAGGTTTTTAGGGTTTAGGGTTTAGCATTCAGGGTGTGGGGTTTAGGGTTTAGGGTTTAAGGTTTATTGTTTTAGGGTTTAGGGTTTAGGGTTTAGGGTTTAGGGTCTTTAAGGGTTTAGGGTTTAGGGTTTAGAGTTAAGGTTTAGGGTTTTTGGTTTTTTTTATAGAGAACAAAGTCACATTCAACATTTCTTCTTTGCTTATTTAGTTTATTTTTTATTTATTTTAGTTTATTTTATTTTTTATTTTTATTTGTGATTATTTTTTATTTTTATTTAGTTTAGTTTATTTATTTTAGGTTTATTTATTTTTGTTTAGGTTTTTATTTTTGTTTATTTTCTTAAGTTTAGGTTAAGGTTTAGGTTTATTTTTTTAGTTGAGTTTTAATTTAACTTTATTTTTTGAGGTTTATAATTTATTTTATTTTTAGGTTTAGGTTAAGTTTTTTATTCTATTTTTTTCAGTTTAGGGTTTACGTTTTTATTTTAGGTTTATTTTTAGGTTTTATTTTTTTAGTTTAGGTTTAGGTTTATTTTTAGTTTATTTTATTTTATTTAGTTTAGGGTTTAGGTTTAGTTTATTTTATGTTTAAGTTTAGGTTTTATTTATTTTAGTTTAGGTTTATTTATTTTTTTATTTATTTTATTTTAGGTTTAGATTTTATTTTTTAGTTTATGGTTTAGGTTTTATTTCTCTACTTATTTTTATGTTTTATCTTCAAGTTTATTTTTTATTTTTAGGTTTTTATTTATTTTTAGTATACTTTATTTTAGGTTTATTTTATTTTTATTTTAAGTTTAGTTTTTATGTTATTTTTATTTTATTTTATTTTTTTTAAGTTTATTTTATTTTATTTTTAGGTTTAGGTTTAGGTTCTTATTTTATTTTATTATTTTATTTTATTTAAGTTTAGGTTTATTTATTTATTTTATTTTAGGTTATTTAGTCAGTTTAGGTTTTAGTTTCAGTTCAGTTTTGTGGTTTGGAGGTCATAGGGCCCAGGTCAGTGGTGGCCCAGTTTAAGGCCCAAGACCCAGGATTTAGGGTTTTGGCCCAGGATCTGTGGTCAGGGTCACCAGCCTGTGGCTATGGCTTTGGGCCCAGTGGCCTGTGGCCCAAGGTCAGGGTGGCTAGGATCTGAGAACCCAGGGTAGGTCAGATAGTGTGGCCTAGAGCCCATGGTTAGGGTTTATGGCCCACTGACAGTTAGGGTGTTTAGGTTGGGTCTTAAATGCGCAGTTAGTTTAGCCCATGGTTTAGAGTGTGTTTAGGGTTTTAGGGTAGGTGGTTTAATTTTTTAATTTTTATTATTTATTTATTTATAAGCATCATAGGTTTATTTACTTTTTTTTTATCATTTAGTTTATTTTATTTTTTTATTGATTTAATTTTATATTTATCTAGTTTTGTTTATTTATTTTAGGGTTAATTATTTTAGAGTAGGTTTTTTATTTTAGTTTATTTTTTAAGTTTAGGTTTAGGTTTAGGTTTAGGTTTATCTTTTAGTTTAGTTTTATTTTTATGTTATTTTAGGTATGCTTTATTTTTTAATTTTAGGTTTAGTTTAGCTTTTATTTTATTTTTTTTTTAGGTTTAGGTTTTAGGTTTTTTATTTTAGGTTTATTTTTAGGTTTTATTTTTTTAGTTTATGTTTTGGTTTATTTTTAGTTTATTTTATTTTATTTATTTTAGGTTTAGTGTTAGGTTTTATTTATTTTAGTTGAATTTATTTTAGTGTAGGTTTAGGTTTATTTTATTTTTATTTTAGGTTTAGGTTTTTTTTAGTTTAGGGTTCAGGTTTAATTTTTTATTTATTTCTAGGTTTTATTTTTAGGTTTATGTTTTTATTTAGTTACATTCAACAATGATAACTTACTCTTAGGGATGATGAGCACAACTACCTCTTAGGTATATCAGTCAACATTATCAGTCTAAGAACCCTTGCCTACTCTAGGATCGACATCTCCAAACTCCAAAAAGAAAGGATGATGTTGAGAGGATTCAATGAACAAGGCTAGAGGGACTTATGGTACTTATTTTGGATCTTGGGGGAACCACGCAGATTATAGATGGGTACTTTTTGAGTTGATCAGGTACAACATTGGGGTATGATGTACTATCTCAAAAGATAGAGGCATCACCCTATAATGGACTTAATCACATAATAAGAACTACTAAGACATGATGAGTCTTCGAATATACTAGAGATTTTCCCCCTACTTTATATAGATGAAAAAAGTAAGGTTTATATTAAACCGTGTTTAAGTTCCCTACAGAAGCTCCATAGTTAACCACATCTTAGAAATGAAATTTTCTAAGAATAGAGTAGACAATTATCATCTCAAAATATTTGAAGGTTAGACCATCAAAGGATTTTGTATTTGAAAGTCAATTGGGAAAGTTCCTGGAAGACTTATTTCTAATCCAAATGAAATAAGTTGAGAACTAGGAAGCCTATGAGAATTCTAATATATCCATGGTTGGGCTTTATAATTTTAAAGTTGAAAAGATTTATATGTTTTGAGTTGAAATTTAAATAGATTACTTGGAATATAATCCACCAACATAAGGTTGTGAGAATGCCTAAGAGGTGAGGATTTATGATCGTAGCCTAAAGGAAATATCTACCTGATTCTAAATCTAGGGAGCTTTAGTACGAGCTAAAGCATGACCTAAATCTAAGTGATAAGTGGACATAAGGGTTTACCTCTACAAGAGAGAATAAATTGTCAGACTTCTGGACTTATAACCTTCTGGAGTGGCCGCCCGCTAACTCCTCCTATGATTTTAAAACCATGTAGTCCGATCTTCTTAATTGTAAGATAGCTAGGGTAGTTATTTAATTAGAAAGAGACTAAAGTCCTAAATGCACTCCCTAAGAGACTAGAGCATGAGTGGTATGAGCATATGACTTAATCTATAGATGCAAAATCTTTTCAAATTTTATTTTATTTTAGATGCATTATTTTGAGAGAGGATTTAGGATTTCTTATGCCTAAATGCATGATGAAATAGGTTATGGGTCAAATCATCTAGAAGAAGGTGTTCTCCACCATAAAGGATGCCCTCAAATGTCAAGCATTCCTTTATCATGCAAGGATGGAGATCCTTCATGTTCAAGAGAGAAAGAATATGCATGCATGATGTGAAACATACAACCATACAGCTAAGGGGTTGTTAAATCTTTTAATTATCTTATTTATTCCTTAGGTTTTATGATGAGGTTATGAGTTGTTAAAAATTTAGTTATGAGTGATTAGTTGGGAAGAAAAGTTATTTTTAACCTAAGCTTATCCAAGCCACACATTAAAGCATCAATCATTTAAGAAACTATGAAAAGCATGCCGTCCTAATGCACAATGTAAACATAACATCAAATATATTTATAAACTATCGTAAAAGAATAAAACGCATGTGCAGTCGGGTACCACCGTACAACTTGAAGAGAGAAAAGATGGATAGCCAAGCTCTACCCTTATACAACTTGGAATATGAAAGAGTAATTATAATTGTATTAAATGCTATGGGGGACTTTTTTCTTCATATCTCCATTTATGATTTGGTTCCTTCTTTGATTTGGATGGTGCTTGCTTCAAAGGCATCACAAGGCACCCTAGGACAAAGCCTTCTAGCCATTGCTCATCCTAATCCCCCATAGCACTAATCCTAAATTTGATTGCAAAAATTACATTGATGTGGAAAAATTAAATCTAACTACACCTGCAAAATAGTGGTTAGCTAAATATATATATAATCCTGAGCAGCTGTATTTATAATTTGTACTTAGCACCCTACACATGGGTAACTAAGCCCACCTGTCCTAACGTGGATTATGCTTAATGATTAAGCAACCTGCAAAAAGAGCATTCACATTTATTTTTAAGCATTCCTTAAGCATAATCCCATGCAGAAAACATGATTAGCCTAATATTGGCCAATCATCAAGCCTACGAAGCATACACCCTAACATCCAATCTAAAATAATACATCATAAAACAAAACATACATCACATCATACACCGTCCTAACTTAGAACTAGAACTGGTGACTTAAATTTAATGTATGTATTATGGTTTGTGTGGTAAGTCTTGTTAGGCATTAGTGTAGTATTTTCTAAGTGTAGAAGAATTCAATTTAACATGAAAGGTTGATTTCACTTGAAGTAGTTTAATTGATTTAATTTTAATTTATTTTGTTTAATTTGATTACACTTAGAAACTAAGTGTTATAAAGAGAGAAAAAGAGGATTTCCCTTTTTCATCCCTACCTTAAGTCACTTTATAAAGTATATTAATTTGATTTAGTTCTTTTTAGTGAATGTCTTGTTAAATGATTTAATTAATCAAAAGTTTAGGTTCACTTTAAATAATCCTATTCAAAATGAAAGTCATCTTAAGATTAATTTAATTCAATTACTACCACATGACATATATTAAATCATTCCTTTCCATCACATGTAACATGCATATGATTTAATCCTAAATGTATCTATACATGCAACATATTTTAGCACACTTAAATGATGAATGTATGTGTATGTTTAGAATTTATATTTTATTTGATTGAATTATTTAAACCTATTAATTTAAAACTTTATCCAAATTTTTATACAAAAGGATATAAGAATGAAATTAAATAAGCATGTGTCGTTGTTAAAGAAGGAAAGTGAGGTAATCAAGACCTCCTCGAGCTTAAAGCCTTGTATTCTAGGGATTTATACTATATAACCATTTGCATTCAAACATAGGTAAATTCATATACATAAACATAGGAAGTAAGCTCCAAATCATATGGCTAATTAATTCAACAACTTAGTCAATTATGAATGCATGCAATTTTAATGTAAAATGGGATTTTCATTCACTAATCACATATACATATACATGTACAAAGATATAAGCAAGTAAGTGTCATTGTTAAACCTGGGAAGTGAGGCATTCAAATGACCTCCTTGGGGCTAACTAAAGTCTTGTATTCCCGAGATGTCCAGACTATATACTTACCTTTCTTCGACACACATGGATGTACACATAAATGAGGGAAAGAAAACCATGCAAAGATTGTGTTTTTTTTATTGAATCAGTAATTTATATGAATTAAATCTCTATCCAAATTCAAATGTTGAAATACATAAGAATGAAATCAAATGGGTAATGACATTGTTAAACCAGGGAAGTGTAATCAAATGACCTCCATGGGGCTAGCTTGAGCTGTTCCTGGATGTCCAGATTGTATACCCATTATCATTCAATCTTATAAAAATCAACACATCAATAGAGGAAAGAGACCTCAACATTCATACACTTAAGCTATAAGCACATGCATTTCTTATGTATTTATAACTAGCATCATAACAAATATTATTATTCATTTATAAGCTTTTGAAAAATACATTTGGATTTAATAATGATAATATCCACACATATATTAAATTATATCAACACATGCAAGTTTTAAATAAAACCATCATATTTTACTTTGATTTTGAAAAAGATGGATGCATGAATTCAAATGACATACCAAATTAACAGATTGGGAAAGAGGACAATCAAATATAAGCATGTGATTCATTCAACCAAACTAGTTCTTAAGGACAATCAAATCAAATTTGATTATTTAAAGCAAACCAAAGCTTTTTTATTAATTAAGTTTTGGATTTGATTTGATTTAAAAAAGACAAGAGAAATCATCACTTAATGTTTTGAACACATTCTGACATTAGTGATTTGATTTATTTTAAGGAATGTAATTAACTTGATTTTATGGGTTAATTAAGTTGAACCCTTAATTAGATGAATTAATTACCCTTACCTATGTCACCTTAAAGTAATTAACTAAATAATTATGAGCCAACATGATATGCATAGAAAATAAACTTGCAATGATCCTAGGAAATAAAATGGTCCTAATGTAATTGGCTAATGATTAATAGTTAATTAGATTAAGGGACTTAATTAATTACTCTTATGGTTTTTTCATACATGTGGACTAACCATGATTTTATTAAACTCCTTTTGGTTATTAAACACCTAAAGATCTACCCCATGATTTAATTAATTAGGATATGATGTGATTATGATTTCAATTTGATTAAGTGTTTTAATTAATGAGTTAAATCTAAATTAATTTCATTAAAAAAGGGTGAAATGAACTTAGGGAAAAGGCTCCCAACCTTATTCCTTAGTTCACTTACTCTTGAACAATGATAAGTAAACTTACTTAATTGATTTATTATTGTTCATGGAATTAATTAATCATTAATTAACTTAAAAGAGTAGTTAAGGTTTAGTTAGTCAATTTTCTTGATTTAGTGAGCAATAAAACCCAAGAAAATCATGGGAGGCAGATGCCATCTCGTTAAATTAACCATTAAAATTTGGGATTAATTGCTCAAGTAATTAAAGAGTAAATAAGCTAATTAATTTTATAATTAAACCTTAATTACTATTCAAAATAGTTAAGATCATTTTAATTGTTCTCAAAAATACTTTTAAACTAAGTATTTATTTATGTTTTTTATTTCTGATTTTTATGATTTTTAGAAGTTTTAGTCATTAAAAATGATTAATTACTAAAGCCTAATCTGGTTGGTGCCACATGGCGCGCTGACGTGGTGCACTTTTCACATCGAGCCACGGGAATGGCTACTTAAAACTTGTCCGACTCAGTGCCTACATGGCATTGGCAGATGCGCTTACTCGTCCACTGTTCGATCTAAGATTGGATGGCTATAATTAATCATGTAGGTTAATTAGATTAAATTAGATCGATCTAATAGATCTAATCATGATTGTCCATCTGATCACGTAGAATGGACTGTGTGTGATCTAACGTCATGTGAGTGAGGTAGAATGGAGTCCGTCTGCCATTGCTCACTTGATCTGAGCTTACCCGAGCTCGGATTAACTCTAAAAGGACCCACACATTCACGACATCGATAAAGGGGATCCAGTTGAGATCACACAAGATGCATGTTTTCTTCATAAAGCTCCAACCCACTTTTGCCTAAGGATTAGTTTTGGATGCATACCTCATCGAAGCTCAAGACCAGTGGCTAGAATGATTGAGGAAGCTTCAGCTAGTGTAGATGAAGCCCTGTTGAGTAGTAATTGGAGCTTGACTTTGATTGAAGTGCCACCTTCAATGCTCGGGAAGCTTGGGAGATTATTCACTCTTGCTCGATGAGGCCTAGGGAAGGTACATGCAAAGTTAATTTGAGTTTGATGGAGAAATGGAGAAGTTAGGTCAGAAATGGGAGTGTCCTATTTTGGGATATGCATGAATGGAATTTTTTGATTGAGGAATGAGCTTAGGAGCTTACGAAATGGCTCTAGCAGCTCATCTTTGGTAGGTAGGGATCTGAGGAATGATTTTTTATGTGTTTGAGTAGAAACGAAGGGGTGTATACCCCCTCCCCCCCCTTTTGTCTTGGTTGGTTTAGGTGATGGTGATTTCACCTCCCACGGGTCATTGTCGACCCAACCACTCCTTAGGTCAGGTTGGGCAATGTTCTAAGTGCCTAGGTGGACCATTGGGAGAGTACTAAGTGGCCAAGGAATAGAAATTACCAGTTACATGGGTGATTTGTCTCATGTGATGCCCTTGACCCAAGGGTAGAATGATCATTTGGCATTGGATTTGATTTGGACAGATTTAAAATGAGCAAAAAGTGGGTTAGTCCAAATTTAATGTCAATTGGAGTTGATTTACTTAAGTTTTACTCAATTTGACTCAAATTAGGTTAGGTGCGGTTAAGTTGACCAATTGGTCATATTGGGTCAAACCAAGGGTTGGGTCAAGTTCATATGATCATTTAGGTTATTTTGGTTCAATTGGTTTTGTGTTTGGCTTAGATTTAATTTTGGCTCATTCAAATTCATTTGGGTCAAATGGGTTAAGTTGACCAATTTGATCAAATTGGCCAAATTGCTTAGTGAGTGTTGGTTTGTTTGACCAATTGAAGATGATTACAGCTTTGGTTTCAATTAATTTGGTTTTGGTTTTCATTTAGGCCTACTTGAACCTTTAGGTTTATATTTTATTTTATTTTATTATTTTATTTAGATTTAGGTTTTTTTATATATTTTATTTTTAGGTTTTATTCAATTTAGGTTTAGGTTTTCTAGTTTTTAGGATTTAGGGTTTAGGGTTTAGGGTTTAGGATTTTAGGGTTTAGGGTTTTAGGGTTTAGGGTTTAGTGGTAGGGTTTAGGTTTATTTAGGGTTTAGGGTTTAGGTTTGCCTTTTAGTGTTTAGTTTTAGTTTTAGGTTTTGCATTTAGTGGTTAGCTTAGGGTTTAGGGTTTTATTTTTTTTTTAATTATTTAAATTAGTTGGTTCTCAAAATTAATTTAGTAAGTTTTTTATTTAGTTTAGTTTATTTTATTTTTTATTTTTATTTATGTTTATTTTTCTATTTAGTTCAGTTTATTTATTTTAAGTTTATTTTATTTAGTTTAGGTTTTTTATTTTAGTTAATTTTTTATGTTTAGGTTTAGGTTTTGGTTTATTTTTTAGTTGAGTTTTAATTTTATTTTATTTTTTAGGCTTAGGTTTTATTTTTTATTTTTAAGTTTTGGTTTAGGTTTTTATTTTATTTTTTAAGGTTTTGGTTTTAGGTTTTTATTTTAGGACTATTTTTAGGTTTTATTTTTTAGTTTATTTTATTTTATTTAGTTTTGTTTTAGGTGTAGGTTTAGGTTTTATTTATTTTAGTTTAAGTTTAAGTTTTCTTTTAGTTTAGTGTTTAAGTTTTATTTATTATTTATTTTTAGGTTTATTTTTTAGGTGCAAGTTTAGATTTTCATTTATTTATGGTTTATTTTATTTTATTTTACCTTTAGTTTTTATTTACATTGTCTTTTTATTCTCACGTTTATTTTATTTTTTAGTTTAGGTTAGGTTATTATTTATTTTATTATAGTTTATTTTTATTTGTTTATTCTTTATTATTTTTTAGTTTAGGTTTAGGTTTAGAGTTTTTTATCTTATTTTTATTTAAGTTTAGGATTTTATTTATTTTAGGTTTAATTGTTTAGTAGTAGGTTTTAGGGTTAGCTTTCAGGGTTTTAATGGTGGGTTTAGGGTTTGGGTTTGCTAAGGTTTAGGATTTAGGGTTTAAGGTGGGTCATTTAGGTAGGTCAGTGGGTTAGTTGGTAGGATTTGTGGATCACATCAGATTTTGTGGTGGGAGTAGGGACGTGAGGGTTATAGGTCAGGGTTTAGGTGAGGTTAGTTTTAGGGTAAGTTTAGTTTAGGATTTGGTTAGGGAGAGTTTAGTTTTGATTTTTTTAAAATTAAGTTAACCGGTATGTTTTGGTTTTTTTAGTTCAATTTTAATTTATTTTAGTTAGTTTTATTTTTTTTTCATTTTATTTAATTTAGTTTATTTAATTTAGGTTTATTTATTTTAGTTTTTTATTTTAATTAATATTTTTGGTTTTAGTTTTTGTTTATGTTTTCCTTTTTAGTTTAGTTTTCTTTTTTTTTATTTTTTACATCTAAGTGTTATTGTAGTTTATTTTTATTTATCTTTAGGTTTTACTTTTAGGTTTATTTTTTAGGTTTAGCTTTTTATTAATTTAATTTTTTTTATTTTAGGAATTTTTATTTTTATTTTACATTTAGTTTTTTATTTAGGTTTTTTATTTTTAGGTTTATTTTATTTTTTACTTTAGTTTAGGTTTTTATTTTTTTAATTTTTGTTTATTTTTTATTTTTATTTTTTATTTTTTTATTTTAGTTTTAGTTTTAGGTTTAGGTTTAGGTTTAGGTTTAGGTTTTAGTTTAGGTTTTTATTTTATTTTATTTTCCTTAGGTTCAGATTTTTTAAAACGATCTTATTTACAGGTTTACTTAGTTTAGGTCAGGCTTTTTTTTCCCCAGGGTCTGGGTAGGGCTCAGGGTTTAGGCCCAGGGTTATAGTAGTGTTATGGTAGGGTTTATGGCTCAGTGGTCTGGGGCCTGGAGTAGGGTTTAGGCTCAGGGCCTGGTGGATGGTCTAGGGTGGGTGAGGGCCAGGTAGGGCTGGGTCACTTTTGGCCTAATGATTAGGGTTAGGTTTTAATTAAGCAAATGGCTGGTTTAGTTTATTTAGTTTATTTTATTTTTATCTTGATTTAGGTTTCTTTTATTTTATTTAGTTTATTTATTTTATTGGATTATTTATTTTAGTTTAGGTTTTATTATAGTTTATTTTAGGCTTAGGTTTAATTTTTAATTTAGATTTTTTATTTTATTTTTTTTATTTTTAAGTTTAAGTTTAGATTTTTATTTTATTTTCTTAGGTTTAGGTTCTAGGTTTTTATTTTAGGTTTTATTTTTTAGTTTAGGTTTAAGATTATTTTTATTTTATTTTAGGTTTAAGTTTAAGTTTTATTTATTTAGTTTTTATATATTTTAGTTTAGGTTGGTTTTAATTATTTTATTTATTTTATTATTTTAGGTTACCATGATTTAATTTTAGTTTTTATTTTATTTTATTTTATTTTATTTATTTAGGTTTAGGTTTAAGTTTTTTTTATTTATTTTATTTTTAGATCTTTAGTAGGTTTAGGTTTTAGTTTTTTAGGTTTGTATTACATGGTTTATATTTATGGCCTAGTTTCACCCATTTGTGGTTTAGGGGCTTAGGGCTCATGGCCTAGGGCCTAGTGCCAGGTGTAAAGCCTAGGGTCATGATATCAGCTCATGGCCTCAGGGTTTAGGTTTTATGTTCAGGCTCAGGCAAGAGGCTAGGCTCAGAGCAGTAAACACCAGGTGGGTAGTGGTCAGCTCAGTGGCCTGGGGGTGGGGCTCAGGTCAGATAGGGCTCAGGTTTAGGTCCACCATTTATGGTTTAGGGTTAGGGGTTTAGTGTCGTCAGGGCAGTATGTTTAGAGCAGAGCCTAGGGCCTAGGATTTAGACTAGGGTTTTTCTTAATTTTAAATTAACCAAACCAGCCCAGGTTTATTTAATTTATTTTATTTTTAGTTAATTTTATTTTCTATTTTGACTTAGTTTTTTATTTAGGTATAGTTTATTTATTCTAGTTTTATTTATTTTACATTAGGATTTTTATTTTAGTTTGTTTTTTAGGTTTAGGTTTATTTTTTTAGTTTAGCTTTATTTTTAGATTATTTTTTTTAGGTTTAGGTATTGTTTTTATATTTGGTTTATTTTTATGATTTATTTTTTAGTTTTGGTTAAGGTTTTTTTTAGTTCATTTTATTTTATTTAGTTTAGGTTAATGTTTAGGTTTAGATTTTATTTATTTTAGTTTAGTTTATTTTAGTACAGGTTTAACTTTATTTAATTTATAGTGTAAGTTTAGGTTTGTTTTATTTATATTTAAGGTTTAGGTTTTTTTTAGTTTAGGTTTTATGTTTTCTTTTTTATTTATTCCTAGGTTTTGTTTTTGGGTTTATTATTTAAGTTTAGGTTTTTATTTTGTTTTTATTTTATTTTATTTTAGGTTTATTTTATTTTTATTTTAAGTTTAGTTTTTATTTAATTTAAGTTTTTTTTACTTAGGTTCTTATTTATTTTATTTTATTTTAAATCTTTTTCTTTTAGGTTTAGGTTTAGGTTTAGGTTTAGGTATCCGTTTATATTTATTTATTTTTGGTCTTTTTTATTTATTTTATTTATAGGTTTATTTATACTTTTTTAGTTTTAGCTTGTGGTTTTAAGGCCTTTGTAGGGATCAGGGTTTATAGTTTAGGGTTTAGGATCTTTTTGGCTTTTAGGTTTTGGTTTGGTTTAAGGGGTTTATTATTTTAGGGTTTAGTGTCAGGGTAGGTTTATATTTGTGCCTAGTGGTCCAAGCCTTAGTTTAGGTTTAGGGTTTGGTTTTAGGATTTAGGGTTTACCTTTGGGTTTTTACTTTACTCTATTATATAGGTTTAAGTTTAGGTTTTCGTTTATTTTTTAGTTTAGTTTAATCTTTATTTTATTTTTTAGGTTTAGGTTTAGGTTTTATTTTATTTTGCAGTTGTTTTAGGTTTTTATTAGATTTTGTTTTTAGGTTTATTTTTTGTTTATTTTATTATATTTAGTTTAGGGTTTAGGTTTAGTTTATTTTAGGTTTAGGTATTATTTATTTTTGTTTAGTTTATTTTAGTTTAGGTTTAAGTTTATTTTATTTAGTTTATTTTATACTGTTTCTTTTGTTTTTATTTTAGGTTTAGGTTTTTTTTTAGGTTAATGTTTAGATTTTATTTTTCATTTATTTCTAAGATTTATTTTTTTAATTTTATTTTTAGTTTTAGGTTTATTTAGTTTTATTTTTATTTTATTTTATTTTGTTTATTTTGTATTTTATTTTATGTTAGTTTTATTTTATTTAGGTTTTTTTCTTAGTTTAATTCTATTATTTTAGTTTAGTTTAGGTTTCTATTTATTTTATTTTAGTTTATTTTTTATTAGTTCATTTATTTTATTTCTTAGGTTTTAGGTCTTATTGCCACAAAGAAAGGAGTACAAGGTCCTTAAGAGGGGGTAATTCTCTTAACTATCGCTTAAAGAGCTACATTCAACCTAGAGAGAAAAAATTCTTTGTCTAATAAAATAAAAGCAAGGAAACTAAATACAAGAAGTAAAAGACCAAAAAATAAATAAGAAACAACTCAAGAAACATGATGAACAACCAAGGCCCACTACTAGATTCAAAGGTCTTTAGAGAGTTGCACAATCCACATCTAGAATCCGAGACCTACAAGGAACCCGTAAAAGAAAGCTGCAAGCAACTAGAAATTAATTACAGCAAAAATCATGCTTTAACACATAATAAAGAGCAATATAAGAGAAAATTTCTAATAAGCCTTGGGCTCAGTCACTTGCATCTTTAGCGACAACCACAAATGTCAGCATCCATACTTCAAAAGAAGGGTTCTGACATGTCATCTAGCCAAAAGATAGTAAATCATCCCAGCTATCATAGCCCACTTACCTGGACAAAGGCAATCCGCCAAAGAGTGACAACCAACAGTTCTCTAGTACTTACAGCCCAAGCAATAGAAAAACCTATCCCACAAATCACCTAGCCGACTAAAGGCCACCAAGCCTGAAAGGAAGTAGCTTCAACAAAACCACCATAGCAGAAATGAAAGAGTAGTTGCCAAGTATTCACTCAAAAAGCAAAGCCACCATGGATAGGAAATAAACCCACCAGAGTCACCAGACAATCACAAGTAACATCCCAAAACCAAAATAGCAACCTACAACTATCACCAAAAAACTAGCAATTCCTAACCAGATTAGAGCACAATGCCAACACTAACAGTAACCACCAGTCCAACCCAAACAACAGAGCCAAGAAATAAAAAGGCAGTCTCCAAACTTCCATCAGAGATAGTATGATAGCCATAGAAAAATTATAGTACCCAGCCACCATAAGGCCAAAACCAAAGAAAAACCACCAAAAGGGCAACCCTACCAGCTAAGAGCATTGCAGAAAGAAAACCAAAAAGAAAAACAACCAAACCAGCCAAACCACAAGTCCACCCAACATATTAACAAAGCAGTACATGAGGCAACTCTGATAAGGAAACAACCAGTCCAAAAGGGAGGCAATCCCAACATAGAGAAAGAAAGGCATAGTGATAACCAACAAGAAGCCACCAAAAACAACCAAGAAACAAATGGTAATCACCCAATCAAACAAAACTAGGGAGGACCCAACCCGACCAACCAAGGGGAGAGGGAAAATAGACCAAGGCCCCAACCAGACATGAAAATAACCAAAAGGCCCAGCACAAACTCAAGAATGAAAAGATCAACATCAGCCATCAAATAATAACCACCCAAGACATTTAGGTAGAGTGTAGTAGCAAAGAACAAAACCCACCAGGCCTAGAAATAGCAACCAAAAAACCTTCCTAAGTAAGGAAACAACCAGCCAAAACTAGAGACAAAACTAGGACCAACTAAGAAAAGGGAAAAACCAAAAGTAGGTAGAGGCATAACCCAAAAGGAGGCCACCACAAGGTCAAGGCAGCACATGAAGAAACTGTTGACAATGAGATCATTATATAAAATAATAAACCAAAGAGAACACCTCTCCAACTAAAGAGGCTAAACAACTAGCCACCACCTCAAAGAGATCTCCCAAGTATAATAGCACAAACCAAATAAGAGAGTGAACCAGCCGAAGGAATATAGTAAAATGAAAATGTGCACAGAGAAAAGCATGGAAAACCTAAAAAATACAAAGCAAGATTAATTTCTAAGATAAGGTAATCCCGTGTTATCCAGATTAACTAAGCCTTTCAATTGTCTAGGTAAATTAAGATTACCATAAAGAGTGAGATCATTTAACTTAGTACCTTGATTAGCCAGATAATCTACACAGGCATTTCCTTCACGCAAAATGTGAGAAATTTTAAAGCATACTTGAGAGGGGAGAGCTCTAGTAGGATTAATACGATAGTATAAATCTGCATTCCCCATCTTAGTGGAAGTCAACATATTAATGAGTAAGAGAGCATCAACATCAATCCAAATATTGAAGAAACCTTTTTTAAAACAAATGTCAATAGCTTTGTTTACACCCATTAATTCAGCATAGATAATAGAACAAGCTTTAAGAGGATAAAAAAAAAAATGACATTACCTTTAAAATCCCTAAAAATACCACCACAACCAAATGTATTCTGAGAGACAAAGCCATCTATATTAATTTTTAATAATATTTCTATGAGGTTTTATCCAATATATAATATTATCTTCTTTACATAAGGAGATCTCAGGTAGGTAAAGACCCAATTTTTTTGCCATGAATTTGCAATCTCTAAAATGTGTGTTACTAATTAAATTAGCATTAAATAATGCATCAATTTTCTCTTTGGTTCTAGCAATAATTTTTTATGATACATAAGAATACCATGATATTTAGCATCATTTCTATCAATCCATATGAACCAGATAAGGGTAATGGCAATTAAAACTTTGATATGAACTTTCACAAGTTTTGGAAATAGTTGATATAAAAAAACAAAGCCATTGAAATGGTTAGCATTAAAAAGATCATCATACCAAAACCATAATTTGGAGGCAATAACACCATTGACAAAAACATGATTAACATTTTTGATATAAAATCAACAATAACATTTGGAAGGTTATTGAAAGCCTTTATCCCATAGCAAAGAATCAATAGGAATGAAGTTTTCCAAAATTCTCCAAGGATAGAATAAGAGATAGAGAAGATATTATTCTAAAGTTTAATAAATACAATAAATGAAGTATGAGCATCTCTAATATAATTCCAAGCATCTTTAAGAATAAAATCTCCATTATAAGACAGCTTAAAAAGAGTTTGATCTGGCTTGTTGGAAAGGATAGGAATATCAATAAATTTATCCAAAAAGAGATAGGAATAAAATTGGTAAGTTTACTATCATTCCACTTATTATTAAGCCAAAATGAGTTAACTTTTGTAGCAGCAGTATAATGGGTAGATAAAATAGCATCAATAGAACCACCATAAATTATGTTGTCTTGCCAAAAGAAAGAAGATCTTGAATTTATACCCTAAGATATCAAGGATTCAGCCTCTTATTTAATGGAGCAAAGCCTTTTCCAAACTGAGGAGTCACCCACTTTATAAGAACAAATAAGAGGGTGCTTTCCCTGGCAGTATTTAACAATCATAAAATTAGCCCAGAAGCTATCTTTTTTTCTAAAATTCCACTAGGGTTTATGTGAGAAGGCAGTAATAGCTTCACAAATAGATTTCCCTCCAAGCCCACCTTCACCCAGGGACCACAACATTTATGCCAAGAAGTCCAATTCATCATTTTAACTGAATTATTAGAGCCCCAAAAAATTTATTAAGGAGACAATCAATTCTATTTAAGATAGAATTAGTAGGGATAATGGCTTGAATAAGATATAAAGGCATCGAATTAAGAGTACTCTTAAGCAAAGTAAGCCTACCAAAAGAAAGTAAGTAAAATTCCCACAAAATTAGAATTTTTTTGGATAAGCTCACAAAAAAGATGGGATCATTTTTTACTTTTAAAAAGAAGAGTACTTGGATATTTAATAGGGAGTTGTTGGTGTTTAAAGTTAGTGCTTCTCAAGATATGATTGATTTTATTATTAGAAATTTTTAAGGAGGTAATGAAGCAACTCTTGCATTCATTAATAGAAAGACCACTTTCTCTACCAAAAATATTTAAAATTTTTTTAAGTCTTTTGATATGATGAAGGGAAGCATAACGAAAGATAATGAAATCATCAGCAAAGCTAAGATGAGAAATAGGGATATCACCAAGAGTTCTAAAGTACATGCTAGGATTGTTATTGAATAAATCATTTAAACTGCTTGAAAGGTATTCCATAATAATAATAACCAAAGAAGGGGACAAAGGATCTCCTTGTCTCAAACCATGAGAAGAAGGAAAAAAGCCTAAAGCTTCACCATTAAGAAGAATAGAAAACCAGCATTATTAATACAATTTTTTATAAGGTTAATTAAATTATTAGAGAAACCAAATAAATGCAAGATATTTAAAAGGAAATCCCAAGAAATATTATCAAATGCTTTAGAAATATTTAATTTAAAAGGGATGTTACCACCTATAGAAGGAACTTCCAAATCATGGATAATCTATTGAGCAAGAAGAATGTTATCAGATATTGATCTCCCTCTAACAAAACCAGTTTGGTTGAGGGAGATAATTTTTTGAAGCAAAGGACTATGTCAATTAGTAAAAATTTTAGAAATTAATTTATTAAATAAAGTACAAAGACAAATAGGTTTGAAATCACTCTAAGAATTTGGATTATCTTTTTTAGATGTTAGAATAATGCAAGTTCTTGAAAATATCTAGGGAGAGGATTGCCAACAAAAAAAAATCAACAATAGCATCAATTAAGTCATGCTTAATAATAGGGCAAGAATTTAAAAAAAAATTGAGTTGTGTAACCCTCTGGACTAGCAAAGGAATCAATGTTTATGCTATTAAGAACTTTACCAATCTCATCTTCAGTAGGCAACCTAGTAAGCTAATGGTTGTAATCATTGGAAATAATAGAGGGGATCAAATGCAAATTTGAAATATCTTCAAAAGAGTGGATTTTGTTAAGAATATTTCTAAAGTGGTTAATAATAGAATCTTTAATAACATTAGTATCAGTGATCCAATTTCCATTATCACTTTTAATTTTTTGGATAGAATTTAAATCTCTTTTTTTATTACATAAAGCATGAAATACCTATTATTCCTGTCCCCATCAGCAATTTGTTTACTAGCAGCTTTTTTTTTTTGCCAATAGGTCTCTTCCAAATTCTGATAATTAACAAGATTATTTCTTCAGTCAAATCCTTGAGCTTAAAGAATAAGTCAAAAGTATTTTCTAGATCATAAACCAAAAGTTCCATATTTTTTATGTTAGCAAAAGATTTTAAAATAATATTTGTTCCACCAAACTAGATTTTGTTTGAGCCTTTTAAACTTAACCCATAATCTATGCATACCCCTAATCAATTATATGTAAAGGGCAATCCATTTAATGGCCGACTTTAAGAAAATCTAGATGTTGAAGCCACATATTTTGAAATCTAAAAGATGATGAGGTATATAATCTTTTAGAGTTATCTTTAACAAAAAATCAAAAGAGGGGCATGACCAGATAAAGTTCTTCTCAAATATTCAATAAAGGTATGAGGCCATTGATTAATCTAACGAGAGTTGAAATGAATTCTATCAAGATGTTGCTAGAGCTTAGAGTTTTACCAAGTATAATTAAAACCTTCAAAATTAATGTCTATAAGATTGCAATAAAGAATTATATTAGAAAATTCTTCCATAAAATGAATATTAGGTGAGCAACCACCCCTTCTTTCTGAAGAATACAGAATAGTGTTGAAATCTCCCCCAACTAGCCAAAGTTTGTTAACAGAAAGATCAAAACTTCTCAAATTCTCCCAAATAACATTTCGACCAGCTCTATTGCAAGAAGCATATACAAAAGTGCCCAACACACAAGAATCACCAAAAGAAAAGTGAATATTAACAACTTATTGTAGATCATCTAAAATTAAAACATTTAAGAAGCTATATTAAAAGCACCAAATTTTATTACTGATGTTAGATAAAAAATTATTGAAACTAAGCATTCTAGCAACATGATTGATTTTATCAGCATGAATAAGAGATTCAATAACAATAAGTAAAGAGATATTGTTAATTCTGTAATGATTTCTAATACAATTATGAACAATGAGGTACCAATCCCTCTAACATTCTAAATAAGAGAATTAAACATAAAGAAAATTGTAAAAGAATAACAAATTCTCTCCTAAGCCAAAAATTGAAATTATACATTATATATGTGAATAGGATCCAAATCTAGTAGATCTGGTAAGATTATGAGGATGCATCATAGAGTTTTTAGATTTCATTTTAAAAATAGTTTGAAAATTTCTATTTTTATCCAAAGTGTCACCTTCGGATAGAGATTGATTAGGAATATTATTAATAGGATATGGATCAACAAGAACATCTCTAATCACAACTTCCCCCTATTCCAAATCAGCATTTTATTGAAAAGTGGAATTAGAATGAAGATCAATCTTGGAATTAGGGGAAGGAGAAGAAGTTATACCATTCAAAGAACAATTACCAATGTTAAAATCAGTGTTTTGCTCGAGAATTTCAGCCACATTCAAGTTATCATTTAAATCCTCATTCTCATCAATTAATGCCAACAGAGAAGCAAAAATTGACAAATTAGAGAGTGAATCATCATTTTTTTCTGCCTCTTTGAATTTGGAATTAGCCAAAATAGGCATGTTCTCATGCAAAGAAAGGTTGTTGGGCAAACCATCTTTCTCAACATTATTAGTACCTTTTTTATGATTGGAATGAGAAGTAGAATCATCAATATTAGGAACATCAGATGATTCCAAAGAATCCAACCTAATATTAACATTTAAGTTATTTAGGCATAAAAATAGTTTTATTAACTTTATCATAAGCAACTTTAGAGTTAGGATCATTCCAAATTTTCTTTTTAAGATGTGGGTGAAGAACAAAACACTCCAAATTATCATGACCATGTATCTTGCAATGGGAATAGAAAACCAAAAAATTTTCAAATTTGACCTTTTATAAATAGCCAAACTTTTCAGATCCAATCCAGAAATCCTTAGGATGTTTTTTAGATATGTTCAACCAATATATGAGCAATAGAGGGATAAGATCTCACAGCGATCTCCTGATTGATTTGGAGCGGCCGACCGAAAAGAACCCCGATAGAAAATAAAACTAGGTGGGTAACATAATGGATTATCATATTTTGAAGAGCTAACCACACAAAAATAATAGATGATTCCTTCTTTATATTAAAAAGTGGAGACCACTTCAACAAACACATTTGATAATTAAAGACAAAATAAGATCAACGCGAGAAAACTCATGAATAATCCAAATCATTTGTAAGTTGAATCAAAATATGTCTTGCATTGATCAAGCTAATAGAGAAAACACCCAAAAGTTTAAGTTTATGAAAAAAAGCTCAGATCTTGTGCAAATTCAGCTATCATAGAGTAAATTTGTCAATCAAAGTAAATTTGAAAGGTTTTGCAAGCTTTTTTACATCAAGATCTGAACAGATGATCTAATACATAACTCAAAAAGAAGTCAAAATGAGATTCAAGGCGTCAAAAATGGTAGAGCTCTTACCAAAAAGTGCATTCTTAATGGATTTAATAGCAGAAATGGCATTGGGTTCATTAATCTCAACAAAATTGGATGCCTTTTGGATCATCATCAAAATGGGAGATGTAAGCCATGGGTATGAGATCATCTAGCCATATTCAGGAAGAGACATCATGGAGATTGAAAAGCAAAAATTAGTCGAGAATGATATAGGATCCAACAAAAATGCAAGTTGGGAATCCGCTGATGAAGGGGGATATGAAATTATGTTTAGGTTTTATTTAGGTTTATGTTTAGGTTTTATTTATTTTAGTTTATGTTTAGGTTTTTTTTAGGTTTAGGTTTTTTTTTTAGTTTAGGGTTTAGGTTTTATTTTTTATTTATTTTTAGGTTTATGTTTTTATTTTGTTTTTTTTATTTAATTTTAGGTTTATTTGATGTTTATTTTATGTTTAGTTTTTATTTTATTAAATTTTGTATTCTTAGGTTTATTTTATTTTTTAATTTAGTTTTGGTTATTATTTATTTTATTTTAGCTTCTGTTTGTTATTTTCTTTTATTTTATTTAGGTTTCGTTTACATTTTATTTTATGTTTTATTTTTTATTTTTTTTACTTTATTTATGTTTAAGTTTTTATTTATTTTATTTTTAGGTTTTATTTAGGTAGGTTTAGGTTTTTAGATTTTTAGGGTTTTGGATTTAGGGATTAGGGTTAAGGTTTAGGATTTTAGGGTTCTTTAGGGTTTTGGTTAGAGTTTAGGGTTTAGGATTTAGGGTTTATGGTTTTAAAATTAAGCAGTAGGTTTAGGTTTTAGTTTATTTTTCATTTAAGTTTCTATTTAGTTTAGTTTATTTATTTAAGTTTAGGTTTTATTTTGGTTTAGGGTTTAGTTTATTTTTTAGTTAGTTTTTATATTTTATTTTAGGTTTAGGTTTTATTTTTTTTATTTTAGGTTTAGGTTTAAGTTTTAGGCATTTATTTTAGGTTTACTTTTATTTATTTTTTAGCTTAGGTTTAGGTTTATTTTTAGTTTATTTTATTTTATTTACATTAGGTTTAGGTTTAGGTTTTATTTAGGTTAAGTTTATTATAATTTAGGTTTAGGTTTTTTTTTATTTTTTTATTTTTTATTATTTTTTTGATTAAGTTTTTTAGTTTAGGGTTTAGATTTTATTTATTTTAGGTTTATTTTAGGTTTGTTTAGATTATTTATTGGATCTTTATTTTGATTTTTTTATGTTTATTTTTATTTTATGTTTAGTTTATTTTATTTAGGTTTTTAATTTATTTTTTTTTTTTATTTTTTTTTTTTTATTTTTTTTTATTTATATATATATATATATATATATATTATATTATATATTTATTATATTATATTATTTTTTATTTTTTATTTTATATTAGATTTTTTTTTTATTTATTTTATTATTTTAAATTAGTTTAGGTTTAGGTTTATTTAGTTTTTTTTAATTATTTTATTTTATTTTGGGTTTTTTATTATTTTATTTATTTAGTTAGGTTTAGGTTTATTAGTTTATTTTATTTTATTTTAGATTTAATTTATTTTATTTTGTTTATTTTAGTTTAGGTTTAGGTTTAATTTATTTTTATTTTATATAGTTTATTTATTTTGGTTTTATTTTTTTAGATTATTTTAGGTTTAGGTTATATTTAGTTTTATTTTTTTTATTTTAGTTTAATTTGTTTTTTTATTTTAATTTTAATTTTTTTTTAATTTTTTTTTATTCTTAAGTTTAATTTATTTTTTAGTTTAGGTTACTTATTTTATTTTAGTTGATTTTTATTAGTTTAAGTTATGTTATTTTAGTTTAGGTATAGGTTTTAGATTAAGTTTTATTTTTTTTAATTTTTTTTATTTTAGGTTTAGGATTTTTTTATTATTTTATTTTAGGTTTTTTATTTAGAGTTTAGGTTTTAGTTTTTAGGGTTTTTATGCTTTAGGGTTTATGGTTTAGGGTTTAGGGTTTATGGTTTAGGGTTTATGGTTTAGGGTTTAGGGTTTAGGGTTTAGGGTTTAGGCTTTAGGGTTTAGGGTTTTTAGGTTTTAGGGTTTAAGGTTTACGGTTTGCATAGGGTTTAGGTTTTTTTTTTAAAAAAAAAATAGTTAAGCCATTAGATTTAGGTTTATTTAGTTTATTTTTAATTTATTTTAGTTTATTTTATTTTTATTCTTATTTAAATTTATTTTTTATTTTTATTTAGTTTAGTTAAACCTATCCCGATCTCTTGACCACCATGGTTAACCTCCGTCGCTCCTGCCTCCATGTTTTACCACCATGTCCATATCGACCATCACCTCCAGATCCCCCACCACCACTATGATAAGTGATGCCTTTGCCTTAGCCTCCACCTTAGATCTAAATTAAGCATGGTTATTTTGATGTTCTTTGTCAAGATATTGTAGGTTTAGGTTTAGGTTTACTTTTAGTTTATTTAGTTACTTTAGTTTTATGTTTAGGGTTTGGGGTGTAGGTTTGGCTTAGGGTTTAGGGATTAGGGTTTAGGTTTAGGTTTAGGATTTAGAGTTTAGGGTTTAGGTATAGAGGTAGGATTTATGCTTTTTATTTAGGGTTTAAGGTTAGGGTTTAAGGTTAGGTTTAGGATTTTCTAGGGTTTAGGGTTTAAGTTTAAGGTTGTAGAGGTTTATTGTTTAGGGTTTAGGCTTTAGGTTTACTATTTTAGGTTTATGGTTTCTTTTAAAATAAAATAAATTTTATTTATTTTTTTATTTATTTATTTTAGTTTATTTTATCTTTGATTTTTATTTATTTTAGTTTAGGTTTTTTATTTTAGTTTATTTTTTAGGTTTAAGTTTAGGATTATTTTTTAGTTGAGTTTTATTTTTTACTTTATTTTTTAGGGTTTGGTTTTATTTTTTATTTTAAGGTTTAGGTTTAGTTATTTATTTATTTTTTTAGGTTTTGGTTTTAGCTTTTTATTTTAGCTTTATTTTTTATGTTTTTTATTTTTTAGTTTAGGTTTTGGTTTATTTTAGTTTATTTTATTTAGTTTAGGTTTATGTTTAGTTTATTTTAGACATAAGTTTAGGTTTTATTTATTTTAGTTCATAGTATTTTAGTTTAGGTTTAGGTTTATTTTATTTTGTTTCTTTTATTTTTATTTTAGGTTTTGGTTCTTTTTTTAGTTTAGGGTTTATGTTTTATTTTTTATGTTTTTATTTTTATTTAGTTTTTATTTATATTTTTAAGTTCATTTATTTTTATTTTACATTTAGTCATTATTATTTAGGTTTTTTTTTTATTCTTAGGTTTATTTTAGTTTTAGTTTAGTTTAGGTTTTATTTATTTTATTCTATTTTTAGGTTTAGGTTTAGGTTTTATTTTAGGTTTAATTTAATTTTATTTTTTAATTTTATTTAGGTTTAAGTTTTTTAGTTATTTTACTTTTAGGGTTTTATTTAATTTAGGTTTAGGTTTTTTAGGTTTGATGATTTAAGGTTTAAGATTAGGGTTTAGGGTTTAGGTTTAGGTTTTAAGGTTTTAGGGTTTATGTTTTAGGGTTTAGTGCTTAGGGTTAGGGTTTAGGTTTAGGATTTAGGTTTTTTTAGGGTTTAGGGTTGTAAGTTTAAGGCTTAGGATTTAGGGATTAGGGTTTAGGGTTTAGGGTTTAGGATTTATTTGTTATGGTTTTAAATTAAGTAAACTTTGGTTTAGGTTTATTTAGTTTATTTTTTATTTATTTTATTTTATTTTATTTTATTTTATTTTGTTTAGTTTATTAATTTAAATTTTGATTTTATATTTTAGTTTATTTTAGGTTTAGGTTTATTTTTAAGTTGAGTTTTAATATTATTCATTCTTTAGGGTTAGGTTTAAATTTTTTTAGGTTTACATTTAGGTTTTATTTATTTTTTTTAGGTTTAAGTTTTAGGTATTTAAGTTTACTTTTTTGGTTTTATTTTTCAATTTTGGTTTTTGTTTATTTTTAGTTTATTTTATTTTATTTACTTTAGGTATATGTTTATGTTAAAGTTATATTTATTTTAGTTAAGTTTATTTTAGTTAGGTTTATTTTATTTTATTTATTTTATTTTTATTTTAGGTTTATATTTTTTGTTTTAGTTTAGGGTTTAGGTTTTAGGTTTTATTTTTATTTACTTTTAGGTTTATTTTTTAGGTTTAGGTTTTGTTTAGTTTTATTTTATTTTTATTTTATGTTTAGTTATTATTTTCTTATGTTTTATTCTTACATTTGTTTGATTTTAGTTTAATTTAGGTTTATTTATTTTATTTTGGTTTATTTTATTAGTTTATTTTATTTTTGTTTATTTTTTTTGTTTATTTTATTTTATTAGGTTTAGGTATGGGTTTTAGTTTAGGTTTTTATTTTATTTTATTATTTTTATTTTATTTAGGTTAAGGTTTTTTTATATATTTAATTTTTAGATTTAATTTATTTTAGGTTTAGGTTTTTAGATTTTTAGGGTTTAGGGCTTAAGGTTTAGGGTTTTAGCGTTTAAGGTTTACGGTTAGGGTTTAGGGTTTAGTTTTTCTCCTTTAGGGTTTAGGGTTTTTAGGGTTTAGGGTTTTATTCTTCGGCTTTAGGGTTTAGTATTTTTAGGGTTTAGGGTTTAGGGTTAAGGGTTAGCTTAGTGTTGAAGGTTTTTTTTTAATTAAGTAAACTGTTAGGTTTGGTTTATTTAATTTATTTTATATTCATTTTAGTTTATTTTATTTTTTATTTTTATTTAGCTTTATTTTGTATTTTTATTTATTTTAGTTGATTTATTTTGGGTTTATCTATTTTTGTATAGTTTTTTTTTGTTTTAGTTTATTTTTGAGGTTTAGGTTTAGGTTTATGTTTCTTTTTTAGTTTAGTTTTATTTTTATTTTATTTTTAAGAATTAGGTTTAATTTTTTATTTTTAGGTTTAGGTATAGATTTTTATTTTATTTTATTTTGGTTTAGCTTTTAGGTTTTTATTGTAGGTTTATTTTTAGGTTTTATTTTTTAGTTTATATTTATGTTTACTTTTAGTTTATTTTGTTATATTTAGTTTAGGTTTAGGTTTATGTTTAGTTTATTTTAGGTTTAAGTTTAGGTTTTATTTATTTTGGTTTAATTTATTTTAGTTTAGGTTTAAGTTCATTTTTATATTATTTATTTTATTTTTAATCTAGGTTTAGGGGTTTTTTTTAGTTTAGGGTTTAGATTTAATTTATTATTTATTTTTAGATTTGTTTTTTTACGTTTATGTTATTATTTAGATTTTATTTTATATTATTTTAGGTTTATTTTTTTACATTTAATTTTTATTTTATTTATTTTTTTATTCTTAGGTTTATTTTATTTTTTAGTTTTGTTTAGGTTTTTATTTATTTAATTTTAGTTTAGTTGTATTAGTTTATTTTATTATATTTTTAGGTTTAGGTTTAGCTTTCTATTTTATATTATTTTTTTATTTTATTTAGGTTTATGTTTTTTTATATGCTTTTTTTAGGTTTTATTTAGTTTAGGTTTAGGTTTTTAGCTTTTCAGGGTTTAAGGTTTAGGGTTTAGGGTTTAGGGCTTAGGGTTTTCTGGTTTAAGGTTTAGGGTTAGGGTTTTGGGTTTAAGCTTTAGGGTTTTATGTTTAGGCTTTAGGGTTTAGGGTTTAAGGTTTTTAGGGTTTAGTGTTAGCATAAGGTTTAGTGTTTTTTTTTTAAATTATGTAAGCCTTTCTGTTTAGGTTTATTTAGTTTACTTTTTATTTTTTTATGTTTTTTATTTTTATTTAGTTTAATTTATTTATTTTAGGTTTATTTATTTTAGTTTAGGTTTTTTATTTTAGTTTATTTTGTAGGTTTAGGTTTAATTTTATATTTATTTTTTAGTTGAGTTTTATTTTTAATTTATTTTATAGATTTAGGTTTTATTTTTTTATTTTTAAGTTTAGGTTTAACTTGTTTTTTTTTAGGTTTTGGTTTTAGGTTTTTGTTTTAGGTTTGTTTTTAGGTTTTATTTTTTAGTTTATATTTAGGTTTATTTTTAGTTTATTTTATTTTATTTAGTTTAGGTTTAGGTTTAGGTTTTATTTATTTTAATTTAGGTTTTGGTTTTTTATTTTGTTTATTCTATGTTTACTTTAGGTTTAAGTTTTTTTTAGGTTTAGGGTTTAGGTTTTATATTTTATTTATTTTTAGGTTTGTTTTTTAGGTTTAGGTTTTTATTTAGTTTTTATTTTAGGTATATTTTACGTTTATTTTATTTTTATTTCACATTTAGTTTTTATTTTATTTACTTTTTTATTCTTTTTGGTTTATTTTATTTTTTTAGTTTAGTTTAGGTTATTATTTACTTTAGTTTAGTTTATTTTATTAGATTATTTCATTTAGTTTTTAGGTTTTAGTTTATGTTTATATTTTTTTATTTACTTTATTTAGGTTTAGGTTTATTTATTTATTTTATTTTTTGGTATTATTTATTTTAGGTTTAGGTTTTTAGGTTTTTAGGTTTTTAGTGTTTAGGGTTTAGGGTTTAGGGTTTAAGGTTTAGGGTTTTACTGTTTAGGTTTAGGGTTTAAGGTTAGGGTTTAAGGTTTAGGGTTTAGGGTTTAGTGTTTAGTGGTTAGCCTTTAGGGTTTAAGGTTTTTAGGGTTTTTATGGTTTTTAGGTTTTCTATGGTTTAGGGTTTAGGGTTAGCTTAGGGTTTAAGGTTAGTTTAAGGTTTATGGTTTAAGGTTTAGGGTTTAGGATTTAGGGATTAGCATTTTTAAGGTTTAGGGTTTAAGGTCTAAGGTTAGTTTAAAGTTTAGGGTTTAGGGTTTTATAGCTTAGGGTTTAGGTTAGGGTTAGTTGAGGTTTAGGTTCTTAAGGTTTAAGGTTTAAGGTTTAGGGTTTAGGGTTTTTTTGTTTAGTGTTTAGGTTTTTTTTTTGTTTAGGGTTTAGGATTTACGGATTAGGGTTTATGGTTTAGGGTTGATGGTTTAGGGTTTGAGGGTTTATGGTTTAGGGTTTTTGGTTTTTGGTTTTTTTTCTTAACAGAGAATAAATTTAGAATCTCCATTTCTTCATTTTGATTTCCTCAACCAAGTAACACACCAGGTTTTCCAAGACACAAGCAATGGCATAGACAAAAAAAAGGAGCACAAATAGAGCAAATCTAAAACCCTAGGTAACTAGAACTGTGTCTGTAAGACAGTTTCATCTGGTCGGATCGATGGTTCTTGATTTCTCAGTTCCCATCATCGCTCGACCCTCGAGTAGTGGGATCCACCATCATATCCCCATCTCTCCCTCCCCACCATGTCTATAACTTCCATGGCTCTTCCTCCATAAACCTGCTCCAACCACCACCTCCACCTCCACGGCCTCGATCCCCCACCACCCTGTGATAAGCAGCGCCTGCCTTAGCCTCCCGGATCTAGACTTAACACGGTTGATAGTGATGTTCTTGTCGTCATGGTTTTGCCTTTATTCGAGGTTTAGGTTTATTATGTTTTAGTTTTACTTTTTTAGGTTTAGGTTTAGGGTTTGGGTTTAGGGTTTAGGGTTTAGGGTTTAAGATTTAGGCTGGTTTAAGGTTTAGGGTTTAGAGATTTGATTTATGCTTTTAGGGTTAGGGTTTTAGGGTTTAGGATTTAGGATTTATAGTTTCTTTTTTAAAATTAATCAATAGGTTTAGGTTTAGTTAGATTATTTAGCTTATTTTTTATTTATTTTAGCTTATATTATTTTTTATTTATATTTAGTTTAGTTTATTTATTTTAGTTTAGGTTTTTTCTTTTAGTTTATTTTTTAAGTTTGGGTTTAGGTTTATTTTTTAGTTGAGTTTTATTTTACTTTATTTATTGGTTTTGGTTTTATTTTTTATTTTAAGGTTTAGGTTTAATTTTTATTTATCTTTTAGGTTTAGGTTTAGGTTTTATTTTAGGTTTATTTTAGTTTATTTTTTTAGTTTGGGTTTAGGTTTATTTTAGTTTATTTTATTTTATTAGTTTAGGATTAGGTTTAGGTTTAGTTTATTTTAAGGTTAGGTTTTTTTATTTTTTAGGTTTGTTTTATTTTTTTTTAGTTTTTATTTTATTTTATTTTATTTTAAGTTCATTTATTTTTATTTTACGTTTAGTCTTATTTTATTTAGGTTTTTTATTCTTAGGTTTATTTTAGCTTAGCTTAGGCTTTTATTAATTTTATTTTATTTTATTTTTTGGTTTAGGTTTAGGTTTTAGTTTAGGATTTTATTTTATTTAAGTTTAAGCTTTTTTATATATTTTTTTATGTTTTATTTAGTTTAGGATTATCTTTTTAGGTTTTTAGTGTTAAGGGTTTAAAGTTTATGGTTTATGGTTTAGGGTTTTAGGTTTTAGGGTTTTAGGCATTAAGATTTAGGGTTAGAATTTTGGATTTAAGGTTTAGGGTTTAGTGTTTATGCTTTAGGTTTTAAGGTTTTTAAGGTTTAGGGTTTAATGTTTAGGTTTTTTTTTTAATTAAATAAACCTGAAGGTTTAGGTTTGTTTAGTTTATTTTTATTTATTTCAGTGTATTTTATTTTTTATTTTAATTTATGTTTAATTTTTATTTTAATTTAGTTTAGTTTATTTATTTTTGTTTATTTTTTAGGTTTAGGTTTAGGTTTATGTTCATTTTTTATTTTAGTTTATTTTTCTTTTTATTTATGTTTAGTTTATTTTTTATTTTTAGGTTTAAGTTTAGGTTTTTATTTTATTTTTTTATGTTTAGGTTTTAGGTTTTTTTATTTTAGGTTTATTTTTAGATTTTATTTTAGTTAGAAATAGGTTTATTTTTAGTTTATTTATTAAGTTTAGGGTTTATGTTTAGTTGATTTTAGGTTTAGGATTAGGTTTTATTTAATTTTCTTAGTTTGTATTAGTTTAGGTTTAAGTTTATTTTATTTTGTTAATTTTAGGTATTTATTTAGTTTAGTTTAGGTTTTATTTTTTATTTATTTAGGTTTTAGATTTTTATTTTAGTTTTATTTTATTTTATGTTTATTTTATTTTATTTTACTTTACTTTTTTATTTTATTTTTTTCATTTTTAGGTTTATTTTATTTTTTAGTTTAGTTTAGGTTTTTATTTATTTTATTTATTTTATATTTAGGTTTAGGTTTATTTATTTATTTTATGTTTAGGTTTTTTAGTTTATGTTTAGGTTTTAGGGTTTAGGGTTTATTAGTGTAGTTTAGGGTTTAGGGTTTAGGTTTATTGTTTTTTTAGGGTTTAGGGTTTAGGGTTTAGGGTTAAGGTTTAAGGTTTAGGGTTTAGGGTTTAGAGTTAAGGTTTAGGGTTTTTGGTTTTTTTTATAGAGAACAAATTCACATTCAACATTTCTTCTTTGTTTATTTAGTTTATTTTTTTATTTATTTTAGTTTATTTTATTTTTTATTTTTATTTATGATTATTTTTATTTTTATTTAGTTTAGTTTATTTATTTTAGGTTTATTTATTTTTGTTTAGGTTTTTATTTTTGTTTATTTTCTTAAGTTTAGGTTAGGTTTATTTTTTTTTTTTTTGAGTTTAATTTAACTTTATTTTTGGGTTTATAATTTATTTTATTTTTAGGTTTAGGTTAAGTTTTTATTATTTTTTTTTTAGGTTTAGGTTTTATTTTAGGTTTATTTTAGGTTTTATTTTTTTAGTTTAGGTTTAGGTTTATTTTAGTTTATTTTATTTTATTTAGTTTAGGGTTTAGGTTTAGTTTATTTTATGTTTAAGTTTAGGTTTTATTTATTTTAGTTTAGGTTTATTTATTTTTTTATTTATTTTATTTTAAGTTTAGATTTTATTTTTAGTTTATGGTTTAGGTTTTATTTTCTTATTTTTTATGTTTTATCTTAGTTTATTTTTTTTTTTTTTTAGGTTTTATTTATTTTAGTATTTTATTTTAGGTTTATTTATTTTTATTTTAAGTTTAGTTTTTATGTTATTTTTATTTTATTTTATTTTTTTTAAGTTTATTTTATTTTATTTTTAGGTTTAGGTTTAGGTTCTTATTTTATTTTATTATTTTATTTTATTTAAGTTTAGGTTTATTTATTTATTTTATTTTTAGGTTTTATTTAGTTTAGGTTTAGGTTTTTAGGTTTTTAGGGTTTAGGGTTTAGGGTTTTTAGGGTTTTTTGGGTTTAGGGTTAGCTTAGGGTTTAGGGTTAGTTTAGGGTTTAGGGTTTAAGGTTTAAGACTTAGGATTTAGGGTTTAAGGTTTTTATGGTTTAGGATTTAGGGTTTAGGGTTAGTTTAGGTTTAGGTTTATAGTTTTAGGTTTAGGTTTAGGGGTTTAGGTTTAAGGTTAGGTTAGGTTTAGATTTTTAGGGTTTAGGTTATTAGGTTTAGGGTTTAGAGTTTATGGTTTTTTAGGGTTTATGGTTTACGGTATAGGGTTTAGGGTTTACGGTTAGGGTTTTGGGTTTTAATGTGTAGGGTTTAGGGTTTAAGGTTTATGGTTTAGAGTTTAGGGTTTAGGGTTAGTTTTAGGGTTTAGGGTAAGGGTTTTACTTTTAATTATTTTTATTATTTATTTATTTTATATTAAGTAAATTGGCAGGTTTAGGTTTATTTACTTTATTTTTTATTCATTTTAGTTTATTTTATTTTTTATTTTGATTTAAGTTTATTTTAATTTTTATCTAGTTTTGTTTATTTATTTTAGGGTTAATTATTTTAGAGTAGGTTTTTTATTTTAGTTTATTTTTTAAGTTTAGGTTTAGGTTTAGGTTTAGGTTTATCTTTTAGTTTAGTTTTATTTTTATGTTATTTTTTAGGTATAAGCTTTATTTTTTAATTTTAGGTTTAGGTTTAGCTTTTTATTTTATTTTTTTAGGTTTAGGTTTTAGGTTTTTATTTTAGGTTTATTTTTAGGTTTTATTTTTTTAGTTTATGTTTTGGTTTATTTTTAGTTTATTTTATTTTATTTATTTTAGGTTTAGTGTTAGGTTTTATTTATTTTAGTTGAATTTATTTTAGTGTAGGTTTAGGTTTATTTTATTTTTATTTTAGGTTTAGGTTTTTTTTTTTTTAGTTTAGGTTGTTTATTTTTATTTATTTCTAGGTTTTATTTTTAGGTTTATGTTTTTATTTAGTTACATTCAACAATGATAACTTACTCTTAGGGATGTTGAGCACAACTACCTAGGTATATCAATCAACATTATCGATCTAAGAACCCTTACTCTAGGATCGACATCTCCAAACTCCAAAAAAGGAAGGATGATGTTGAGAGGATTCAATGAACAAGGGAGGGACTTATGGTACTTATTTTGGATCTTGGGAACCCGATTATAGATGGGTACTTTTGAGTTGATCATACAACATTGGGGTATGATGTACTATCTCAAGATAGAGGCATCACCCTATAATGGACTTAATCACATAATAAGAACTACTAAGACATGATGAGTCTTCGAATATACTAGAGATTTTCCCCCTACTTTATATAGATGAATAAAGTAAGGTTTATATTAAACCAGGTTCTTAAGTTCCCTATGAAGGTAAGCCTCCATAGTTAATTACATTTTAGGAAATGAAATTTTCTAAGAATACTCTCAATTAGAGTAGACAATTATCATCTCAAAATATTTGAAGGTTAGACTATCAAAGGATTAGTTGTATTTGAAAAGTCAATTGGGAAAGTTCCAGGGGAAGACTTATTTTTGAATCCAAATGAAATAAGTAGGAAATCCGCATGATACTAGGAAGCCTAGTGAGAATTCTAATATATCCTATGGTTGGGCTTTATAATTTTAAAGTTGAAAAGATTTATATGTTTTGAGTTGAAATTTAAATAGATTACTTGGAATATAATCCACCAACATAAGGTTGTGAGAATGCCTAAGAGGTGAGGATTTATGATCGTAGCCTAAAGGAAATATCTACCTTGATTCTTAAATCTAGGGAGCTTTAGTACGAGCTAAAGCATGACCTAAATCTAAGTGATAAGTGGACATAAGGGTTTACCTCTACAAGAGAGAATAAATTGTCAGACTTCTGGACTTATAACCTCTGAGTGGCGCCACTCCTCCTATGATTTTAAAACCATGTAGTCCGATCTTCTTAATTGTAAGATAGCTAGGGTAGTTATTTAATTAGAAAGAGACTAAAGTCCTAAATGCACTCCCTAAGAGACTAGAGCATGAGTGGTATGAGCATATGACTTAATCTATAGATGCAAAATCTTTTCAAATTTTATTTTATTTTAGATGCATTATTTTGAGAGAGGATTTAGGATTTCTTATGCCTAAATGCATGATGAAATAGGTTATGGGTCAAATCATCTAGAAGAAGGTGTTCTCCACCATAAGGATGCCCTATGTCAAGCATTCCTTTATCATGCAAGGATGGAGATCCTTCATGTTCAAGAGAGAAAGAATATATGCATGATGTGAAACATACAACCATACACTAAGGGGTTGTTAAATCTTTTAATTATCTTATTTATGCCTTAGGTTTTATGATGAGGTTATGAGTTGTTAAAAATTTAGTTATGAGTGATTAGTTGGGAAGAAAAGTTATTTTTAACCTAAGCTTATCCAAGCCACACATTAAAGCATCAATCATTTAAGAAACTATGAAAAGCATGCCGTCCTAATGCACAATGTAAACATAACATCAAATATATTTATAAACTATCGTAAAAGAATAAAATCTTGATAGTCTGTACAACTTGAGAGAGAAAAGATGGATGGATAAGCTCCCTTATACAACTTGGAATATGAAAGAGTAATTATAATTGTATTAAATGCTATGGGGGACTTTTTTCTTCATATCTCCATTTATGATTTGGTTCCTTCTTTGATTTGGATGGTGCTTGCTTCAAAGGCATCACAAGGCACCCTAGGACAAAGCCTTCTAGCCATTGCTCATCCTAATCCCCATAGCACTAATCCTAAATTTGATTGCAAAAATTACATTGATGTGGAAAATTAAATCTAACTACACACAAAATAGTGGTTAGCTAAATATACATATAATCAGCGTATTTATAATTTGTACTTAGCACCCTACACATGGGTAACTAAGCCCACATCTAACGTGGATTATGCTTAATGATTAAGCAACGCAAAAGAGCATTCACATTTATTTTAAGCATCCTTAAGCATAATCCCATCAAAACATGATTAGCTAATATTGATCATCAAGTCTAAGCATACACCCTAAAATCCAATCTAAAATAATACATCATAAAACAAAACATACATCACATCATACACCGTCTAACTTAGAACTAGAAGGTGACTTAAATTTAATGTGTGTATTATGGTTTGTGTGGTAAGTCTTGTTAGGCATTAGTGTAGTATTTTCTAAGTGTAGAAGAATTCAATTTAACATGAAAGGTTGATTTCACTTGAAGTAGTTTAATTGATTTGAGAATTTTAATTTGTATTTTCTTTTATTTAATTTGATTACACTTAGAAACTAAGTGTTATAAAGAGAGAAAAAGAGGATTTCCCTTTTTCATCCCTACCTTAAGTCACTTTATAAAGTATATTAATTTGATTTAGTTCTTTTAGTGAATGTCTTGTTAAATGATTTAATTAATCATAAGTTTAGGTTCACTTTAAATAATCTATTCAAAATGAAAGGCATCTTAAGATTAATTTAATTCAATTACTACCACATGACATATATTAAATCATTCCTTTCCATCACATGTAACATGCATATGATTTAATCCTAAATGTATCTATAGATGCAACATCTTTTAGCACACTTAAATGATGAATGTATGTGTATGTTTAGAATTTATATTTTATTTGATTGAATTATTTAAACCTATTAATTTAAAACTTTATCCAAATTTTTATAGAAAAGGATATAAGAATGAAATTAAATAAGCATGTGTCGTTGTTAAAGAAGGAAAGTGAGGTAATCAAATGACCTCCTCAGAGCTTGCTAAAGCCTTGTATTCTAGGGATTTCCATACTATATAACCATTTGCATTCAAACATAGGTAAATTCATATACATAAACATAGGAAGTAAGCTCCAAATCATATGGCTAATTAATTCAACAACTTAGTCAATTATGAATGCATGCAATTTTAATGTAAAATGGGATTTTCATTCACTAATCACATATACATATACATGTACAAAGATATAAGCAAGTAAGTGTCATTGTTAAACCAGGGAAGTGAGGCAATCAAATGACCTCCTTGGGGCTAACTAAAGTCTTGTATTCCCGGGATGTCCAGACTATATACTTACTTTTCTTGGACACACATGGATGTACACATAAATGAGGGAAAGAAAACCATGCAAAGATTGTTTTTTTATTGAATCAGTAATTTATATGAATTAAATCTCTATCCAAATTCAAATGTTGAAATACATAAGAATGAAATCAAATGGGTACGTGACATTGTTAAACCAGGGAAGTGAAGTAATCAAATGACCTCCATGGGGCTAGCTTGAGCCTCGTGTTCCCGGGATGTCCAGATTGTATACCCATTATCATTCAATCTTATAAAAATCAACACATCAATAGAGGAAAGAGACCTCAACATTCATACACTTAAGCTATAAGCACATGCATTTCTTATGTATTTATAACTAGCATCATAACAAATTATTATTCATTTATAAGCTTTTGAAAAATACATTTGGATTTAATAATGATAATATCCACACATATATTAAATCAACACATGCAAGCTTACATAATGGAAATCCATCATATTTTACTTAATTTTGAAAAGATGGATCCATGAATTCAAATGACATAGCAAATTTAACATGATTGGAAAGAGGACAATCAAATATAAGCATGTGATTCATTCAACCAAACTAGTTCTTAAGGACAATCAAATCAAATTTGATTATTTAAAGCAAACCAAAGCTTTTTTATTAATTAAGTTTTGGATTTGATTTGATTTAAAAGACAAGAGAAATCATCACTTAATGTTTTGAACCCATTCCCACATTAGTGATTTGATTTATTTTAAGGAAATGTAATTAAGTTGATTTTATGGGTTAATTAAGCTGAACCTTTAATTAGATGAATTAATTACCCTTATGTGTCACCTTAAAGTAATTAACTAAATAATTATGAGCCAACATGATATGCATAGAAAATAAACTTGCAATGATCCTAGGAAATAATAACTAATTTGGCTAATGATTAATAGTTAATTAGATTAAGGGACTTAATTAATTACTCTTATGGTTTTCCATACATGTGGACTAACCATAATTTTATTAAACTCCGTTATTAAACACCTAAAGATCCCCATGATTTAATTAATTAGGATATGATGTGATTATGATTTCAATTTGATTAAGTGTTTTAATTAATGAGTTAAATCTAAATTAATTTCATTAAAAAAGGGTGAAATGAACTTAGGGAAAAGCTCCCAACCTATTCCTTAGTTCACTTACTTGAACAATGATAAGTAAACTTACTTAATTGATTTATTATTGTTCATGGATTAATTAATCATTAATTAACTTAAAAGAGTTAAGGTTTAGTTAGTCAATTTTCTAATTAGTGAGCAATAAAACCCAAGAAAATCATGGGAGGCAAAGGCCATCTCGTTAAATTAACCATTAAAATTTGGGATTAATTTCTCAATTAATTAAAGAGTAAATAAGCTAATTAATTTATAATTAAACCTTAATTACTATTCAAAAATAGTTAAGATCATTTTTAATTAATTCTCCTCTAAAATACTTTTAAAATAAGTATTTATTTATGTTTTTTATTTCTCTATGATTTTTTATGATTTTTTAGAAGTTTTAGTCATTAAAAATGATTAATTAAGCCTAATTAAAGCCTAATCTGGTTGGTGCCACATGGCGCGCTGACGTGGTGCACTTTTCACATCGAGCCACGGGAATGGCTACTTAAAACTTGTCCGACTCAATGCCTACATGGCATTGGCGAATCTTTCTCTCCATTGATCTAGATTGGATGGCTATAATTAATCATGTAGGTTAATTAGATTAAATTAGATCGATCTAGATCTAATCATGATTGTCCATCGATCACGTAGAATGGGTGTGTGTGATCTAACGTCATGTGAGTGAGGTAGAATGGAGTCCGTCACCATTGCTCACTTGATCTGAGCTTACCCGAGCTCGGATTAACTCTAAAAGGACCCACACATTCACGACATCGATAAAAGGGGATCCAACAGTTGAGATCACACAAGATGCATGTTTTCTTCATAAAGCTCCAACCCACTTTTGCCTAAGGATTAGTTTTGGATGCATACCTCATCGAAGCTCAAGACCAGTGGCTAGAATGATTGAGGAAGCTTTAGTGTAGATGAAGCCCTGTTGAGTAATTGGAGCTTGACTTTGATTGAAGTGCCACCTTCAATGCTCGAAAAGCTTGGGAGATTATTCACTCTTGCTCGATGAGGCCTAGGGAAGGTACATGCAAAGTTAATTTGAGTTTGATGGAGAAATGGAGAAGTTAGGTCAGAAATGGGAGTGTCCTATTTTGGGATATGCATGAATGGAATTTTTTGATTGATGAATGAGCTTAGGAGCTTACGAAATGGCTCTAGCAGCTCATCTTTGGTAGGTAGGGATCTGAGGAATGATTTTTTATGTGTTTGAGTAGAAGCGAAGGGTGTATACCCCTCCCCCCCTTTTGTCTTGGTTGGTTTAGGTGATGGTGATTTCACCTCCAGTGGTGACCCAACCACTCCTTAGGTCAGGTTGGGCAATGTTTCAAGTGCCTAGGTGGACCATTGGGAGAGTACTAAGTGGCCAAGGAAAGACCACTTACATGGGTGATTTGTCTCATGTGATGCCCTTGACCCAAGGGTAGAATGATCATTTGGCATTGGATTTGATTTGGATTTAAAATGAGCCAAAAGTGGGTTAGTCCAAATTTCATGTCAATTGGAGTTGATTTACTTAAGTTTTGCTCAATTTGACTCAAATTAGGTTAGGTGCGGTTAAGTTGACCAATTGGTCATATTGGGTCAAACCAAGGGTTGGGTCAAGTTCATATGATCATTTAGGTTATTTTGGTTCAATTGGTTTTGTGTAGTTTGGCTTAGATTTAATTTTGGCTCATTCAAATTCATTTGGGTCAAATGGGTTAAGTTGACCAATTTGATCAAATTGGCCAAATTGCCTTAGGTTGAGTGTTGGTTTGGGTTTACTTGACCAATTGAAGATGATTATAGGCTTTGGTTTCAATTAATTTGGTTTTGGTTTTCATTTAGGCCTACTTGAACCTTTAGGTTTATATTTTATTTTATTTTATTATTTTATTTAGATTTAGGTTTTTTTATATATTTTATTTTTAGGTTTTATTCAATTTAGGTTTAGGTTTTTAGTTTTTTGGGTTTAGGGTTTAGGGTTTAGGGTTTAGGATTTTAGGGTTTAGGGTTTTAGGGTTTAGGGTTTAGGGTTTAGGGTTTTAGGTTTAGGGTTTATGGTTAGGGTTTAGGGTTTAGGGTTTAAGGTTTAGTGTTTAGGGTTTAGGGTTTAGGGTTTTTAGCATTTAGGGTTAGCTTAGGGTTTAGGGTTTTATTTTTTTTAATTATTTAAATTAGTTGGTTCAGTTTTACTAAATTAATTTAGTAAGTTTTTTATTTATTTTAGTTTATTTTATTTTTTATTTTTATTTATGTTTATTTTTTATTTAGTTCAATTTATTTATTTTAGGCTTATTTTATTTAGTTTAGGTTTTTTATTTTAGTTAATTTTTTATGTTTGGGTTTAGGTTTAGGTTTATTTTTTAGTTGAGTTTTATTTTTATTTTATTTTTTAGGTTTAGGTTTTATTTTTTATTTTTAAGTTTTGGTTTAGGTTTTTATTTTATTTTTAGGTTTTGGTTTTAGGTTTTATTTTAGTTTATTTTTAGGTTTTATTTTTAGTTTATTTTATTTTATTTAGTTTTTTGTTTAGGTGTAGGTTTAGGTTTTATTTATTTTAGTTTAAGTTTAGGTTTTCTTTAGTTTAGGTTTAAGTTTTATTTTATTTATTTTTTTAGGTTTATTTTTTAGGTTTAAGTTTAGATTTTCATTTATTTATGGTTTATTTTATTTTTTTACCTTTAGTTTTATTGTCTTTATTTATTTTATTTTTTTTAGTTTAGGTTATTATTTATTTTATTATAGTTTATTTTTATTTGTTTATTCTTTATTATTTTTTAGTTTAGGTTTAGGTTTTAGTTTAGGTTTTTATTTTATTATTTTATTATTTTTATTTAAGTTTAGGATTTTTTATTTATTTTATTTTTAGGTTTAATTTTGTTTAGGTTTAGGTTTTTAGGGTTTATCATTTAGGGTTAGCTTAGGGTTTAGGGTTTTTAATGGTTTAGGGTTTAGGGTTTAAGGTTTTGGGTTTAAGGTTTAGGATTTAGGGTTTAAGGTTTTAGGTTAGCCTTAGGGTTTAGGGTTTAGGGTTTAGGGTTAGTTTAAGGTTTAGGATTTAGGATTTAAGGATTAAGGATTTTTAGGGTTTAAGGTTTAGGGATGTAAGTTTAGGGTTATAGGTTTAGGGTTTAGGGTTTAGGGTTAGTTTTAGGGTTAAAGTTTAGCATTTAAGGTTTAGGATTTAAGGTTTAGGGTTTAGAGTTTAGGGTTTTGATTTTTTTTTAAAATTAAGTAGTATGTTTAGTTTATTTAGTTATTTTAATTTATTTTAGTTTTTATTTTTTTTTATTTTATTTAATTTAGTTTATTTATTTAGGTTTATTTATTTTAGTTTTTTATTTTAATTTATTTTTTGGTTTTGTTTATGTTTTCTTTTTTAGTTTAGTTTTCTTTTTTTTTTATTTTTTACATTTAGTGTGTAGTTTATTTTATTTATCTTTAGGTTTTATTTTAGGTTTATTTTTTAGGTTTAGCTTTTATTTAATTTATTTTTTTATTTTAGAATTTTTATTTTATTTTACATTTATTTTTTATTTAGGTTTTTTTATTTTAGGTTTATTTTATTTTTTACTTTAGTTTAGGTTTTATTTTTTTATTTTGTTTATTTTTTTATTTTATTTTTATTTTTTATTTTTTAGTTTTAGGTTTAGGTTTAGGTTTAGGTTTAGGTTTTAGTTTAGGTTTTTATTTTATTTTATTTTCCTTAGGTTCAGATTTTTTAAAATGATTTTATTTATAGGTTTTACTTAGTTTAGGTTTAGGCTTTTTAGGTTTTTAGGCTCTAGGGTTTTGGGTTTAGGGTTTAGGGTTTTAGGTTTAGGGTTATAGTTTTTAGTGTTTATGGTTTAGGGTTTATGGTTTTAGGGTTTGGGGTTTAGGGTTTAGGGTTTAAGGTTTAGGGTTTAGGCTTTAGGGTTTAGGGTTTAGGGCTTATGGTTTTAGGGTTTTGGGTGGAAGGTTTAGGGTTGTAGGTTTAGGTTGAGGGTTACTTTTAAGGTTTAATGATTAGGGTTAGGGTTTTTTTTTAATTAAGTAAATTGGTAGGTTTAGGTTTATTTAGTTTATTTTATTTTTTATTTTGATTTAGGTTTCTTTTTATTTTTATTTAGTTTATTTTATTTATTTTAGGATTATTTATTTTAGTTTAGGTTTTTTATTCTAGTTTATTTTTTTAGGCTTAGGTTTATTTTTTTACTTTAGTTTTATTTTTATTTTATTTTTATAGTTTTTTTTTATTTTTAAGTTTAGGTTTAGGTTTTATTTTATTTTCTTAGGTTTAGGTTTAGGTTTTTTTTATTTTAGGTTTTATTTTTTAGTTTTGTTTATTTTATTTTATTTTAGGTTTAAGTTTAAGTTTTATTTATTTAGTTTTTATATATTTTTTAGTTTAGTTTTGGTTTTTAATTATTTTATTTTAGTTTATTTTATTTTTAGGTTTCAGTTTATGATTTAATTTTAGTTTTTATTTTATTTTATTTTATTTTATTTATTTAGGTTTAGGTTTAAGTTTTTTTTATTTATTTTATTTTTAGATTTTTTTAGTTTAGGTTTAGGTTTTTAGGTTTTTAAGGTTTAGGGTTTAGGGTTTATGTTATATGGTTTATGGTTTTAAGGTTTAGGGTTTTACGATTTAGGGTTTAGGGTTAGGGCTTAGGGTTTATGGTTTAGGGTTTAGTGTTTAGGGTATAAAGTTTAGGGTTTATGATATTAGGTTTATGGTTTGTTTAGGGTTTAGGGTTTTTATTGTTTTAGGGTTTAGGGTAGTAGGTTTAGGGTTTAGAGTATAACATTTAGGGTTAGTTTTAGTGGTTAATGTTTAGGGTTTAAGGTTTGGGGTTTAGGGTTAGATTAGGTTTTAGGTTTTAGGGTCTACCATTTATGGTTTAGGGTATAGGGTTTTAGGGTTTAGTGTTTCTCGTTTAGGGTAGTATGTTTAGAGCTTAGAGTTTAGGGTTTAGGATTTAGACAGTTTTTTTTTTTTTTTAATTTTTTTTAATTAAACTATAGTTTAGGTTTATTTTATTTTTTATTTTAGTTTATTTTATTTTCTATTTTGACTTAGGTTTACTCTTATTTTTTATTTAGTATAGTTTATTTATTCTAGTTTTATTTATTTTACTTTATTTTTATTTTAGTTTGTTTTTTTAGGTTTAGGTTTATTTTTTAGTTTAGTTTATTTTTAGATTATTTTTTTTAGGTTTAGGTATTATTTTATATTTGGTTTATTTTATGTTATTTTTAGTTTTGGTTAAGGTTTTTTTAGTTCATTTTATTTTATTTAGTTTAGGTTTAATGTTTAGGTTTAGATTTTATTTTAGTTTAGTTTATTTTTTAGGTTTAGGTTTATTTATTTATAGTGTAAGTTTAGGTTTGTTTTATTTATATTTAAGGTTTAGGTTTTTTTTTTAGTTTAGGTTTTAGGTTTTTTTTTTTTATTTATTCTAGGTTTTATTTTTGGGTTTATTATTTAAGTTTAGGTTTTTATTTTGTTTTATTTTATTTTATTTTAGGTTTATTTTATTTTTATTTTAAGTTTAGTTTTTATTTAATTTAAGTTTTTTTAGTTTAGGTTCTTATTTATTTTATTTTATTTTAAATCTTTTTTAATTTTCTTTTTAGGTTTAGGTTTAGGTTTAGGTTTAGGTATCCGTTTATGTTTTTATATTATTTTATTTTTTGGTTAAGGTTTTTTTATTTATTTTATTTATAGGTTTTATTTAGTTTACATTTAGGTTTTTAGCTTTTTAGGTTTTAGGGCTTAGAGTTTGTTTAGGGATTAGGGTTTATAGTTTAGGGTTTAGGATCTTTTTTTTTCGGTTTAAGGTTTAGTGTTTTGGGTTTTAGGGTTTAAGGGTTTATTATTTTAAGGGTTTAGTGTTTAGGGTTTAGGGTTTATATTTTAGGTTTAGGGTTCAAGTTTTAGTTTAGGTTTTAGGGTTTTTGGTTTAGGATTTAGGGTTTACCTTTGGGTTTTTACTTTACTCTATTATATAGGTTTAAGTTTAGGTTTTCGTTTATTTTTTAGTTTAGTTTAATCTTTATTTTATTTTTTAGGTTTAGGTTTAGGTTTTTATTTTATTTTTGTAGGTTTAGGTTTTAGGTTTTTATTAGGATTTCTTTTTGAGCTTTGGTTTAGGTTTATTTTTTGTTTATTTTATTATATTTAGTTTAGGGTTTAGGTTTAGTTTATTTTAGGTTTAGGTATTATTTATTTTTGTTTAGTTTATTTTAGTTTAGGTTTAAGTTTATTTTATTTAGTTTATTTTATATTGTTTCTTTTGTTTTTATTTTAGGTTTAAGTTTTTTTTTAGGTTAATGTTTAGATTTTATTTTTCATTTATTTCTAAGATTTATTTTTTAATTTTATTTTTTAGTTTTAGGTTTTTATTTAGTTTTTATTTTTATTTTATTTTATTTTTGTTTTATTGTATTTTTATTTTACGTTAAGTTTTTATTTTATTTAGGTTTTTTTTCTTAGGTTTAATTTATTTTTTAGTTTAGTTTAGGTTTTTATTTATTTTATTTTAGTTTATTTTTATTAGTTTAATTTATTTTATTTTTAGGTTTAGGTCTTTTTATTTATTTTATTTCTAGGTTTTATTTAGTTTTTTTTAAGGAAACCCAAAGAGGGGAGAATTTTATTGCCACAAAGAAAGGAGTACAAGGTCCTTAAGAGGGGGTAATTCTCTTAACTATGAGAGCTACATTCAACCTAGAGAAAAATTCTTTGTCTAATAAAAAAAAAAAAAAAAAGAAGTAAAAGACCAAAAAATAAATAAGAAACAACTCAAGAAACATGATGACAAGCTACTAGATTCAAAGGTCTTTAGAGAGTTGCACAATCCACATCTAGAATCCGAGACCTACAAGGAACCCGTAAAAGAAAGCTGCAAGCAACTAGAAATTGTAATTAGCACAGTTAGCAAAAATCATGCTTTAACACATAATAAAGAGCAATATAAGAGAAAATTTCTAATAAGCCTTGGGCTCAGTCACTTGCATCTTTAGCGACAACCACAAATGTCAGCATCCATACTTCAAAAGAAGGGTTACATATCTTTCTACCAAAAGATAGTAAATCATCCCAATCATAGCCCACTTACGGACAAAGGCAATCCAAAGAGTGACAACAAGTTCTCTAGTACTTACAAGCAATAAAAACCTATCCCACAAATCCTAGCTAAAGGCCAAACTGAAAGGAAGTAGCTTCAACAAAACCACCATAGCGAAATGAAAGTAGTTGCCAAGTATTCACTCAAAAGCAAAGCCACCATGGATGAAACAAACCCACCGAGTCACCGAGACAAATCACAAGTAACATCCCAAAACCAAAATAACCTACAACTATCAAAAAAACCAATTCTAGATTAGAACAATGCCAACACTAAGGTAGCCACCACCCAAACAACAGCCAAGAAATAAAAGGAAATTCAAACCTCCATCGAGATAGTATGATAGCCATAGAAAAATTATAGCATACCATGCCAAAACCAAAGAAAAACCACCAAAAGGCAACCCTAGCTAAGAATAGAGAAAGAAAACCAAAAGAAAAACAACCAAACCAAAAACCACAAACCCAACATATTAACAAAGCGTACATGAGGCAACTCAGATAAGGAAACAACCTCAAAGGAGGCAATCCCAACATAGAGAAAGACAGGCATAGTGATAACCAACAGGAAGCCACCAAAAACAACCAAGAAACAAATGGTAATCACCCAATCAAACAAAAAGGGGAGGACCACAACCACCAACCAACCAGGAGGTGGGAAAATAGACCAAGGCCCCAAACCGGACATGAAAAAACCAAAAGGCCCAACACAAACTCAAGAATGAAAAGATCAACATCGACCATCAAATAATACAAGACATTTAGGTAGAGTGTAGTAGCAAAGAACAAAACCCACAGGGCCAAAATAGCAAAAAAAACCTTCCTAAGTAAGGAAACAATAAAAAACTAGAGACAAAACTAGGACCAACTAAGAAAAGGGAAAAACCAAAAGTAGGTAGAGGCATAACCCAAAAGGAGGCCACCACAAGGTCAAGGCAGCACATGAAGAAACTGACAATGAGATCCTTATATAAAATAATAACCAAAAGAACACCTCTCCAACTAAAGAGGCTAAAACAATACCACCTCAAAGAGATCTCCCAAGTATAATAGCACAAACCAAATAAGAGAGTGAACCAAGGAATATAGTAAAATGAAAATGCTAGAGAAAAGCATGGAAAACCTAAAAATACAAAGCAAGATTAATTTCTAAGATAAGGTAATCCGTGTTATCCAGATTAACAAGCCTTTCAATTGTCTAGGTAAATTAAGATGATCATAAAGAGTGAGATCATTTAACTTAGTACCTTGATTAGCCAGATAATCTACAGGCATTTCCTTCATGCAAAATGTGAGAAATTTTAAAGCATACTTGAGAGGAGAGCTCTAGTAGGATTAAGATGATAATAAATCGCATTCCCCATCTTAGTGGAAGTCAGCATGTCAATGAGTAAGAGAGCGTCAACTTCAATCCAAATATTGAAGAAACCTTTTTTAAAACAAATGTCAATAGCTTTGTTTACACCCATTAATTCAGCATAGATAATAGAACAAGCTTTAAGAGGATAAGCAAAAGAATAAATGACATTACCTTTAAAATCCCTAAAAATACCACCACAACCAAATGTATTCTGAGAGACAAAGCCATCTATATTAATTTTAATAATATTGCTATGAGGTTTTATCCAATATATAATATTATCTTCTTTACAGAAGGAGATCTCAGGTAGGTAAAGACCCAATTTTTTTGCCATAAATTTGCAATCTCTAAAATGTGTGTTACTAATTAAATTAGCATTAAATAATGCATCAATTTTTTCTTTGGTTCTAGCAATAATTTTTTATGATTCATAAGAATACCATGATATTTAGCATCATTTCTATCAATCCATATGAACCGGGTAATGGCAATTAAAACTTTGATATGAACTTTCACAAGTTTTTGGAAACAGGCTTCAGGAAGTTGATATAAAGAAACAAAGCCATTGAAATGGTTAGTATTAAAAGATCATCATACCAAAACCATAATTTGGAGGCAATAACACCATTGACAAAACATGATTAACATTTTTGATATGAAAACAACAATAACATTTGGAAGGTTAATGAAAGCCTTTATCCCATAGCAAAGAATCAATAGGAATGAAGTTTTCCAGAATTCTCCAAGGATAGAATAAGAGATAGATGATATTATTCTAAAGTTTAATAAATACAATAAAGAAGTATGAGCATCTCTAATATAATTCCAAGCATCTTTAAGAATAAAATCTCCATTATAAGACTTAAAGAATTTGATCCTTGTTGGAAAGGATAGGAATATCAATAAATTTATCCAAAAAGAGATAGGAATAAAATTGGTAAGTTTACTATCATTCCACTTATTATTAAGCCAAAATGAGTTAACTTTTGTAGCAGCAGTATAATGGGTAGATAAAATAGCATCAATAGAACCACCATAAATTCTGTTGTCTTGCCAAAAGAAAGAAGATCTTGAATTTATACCCTAAGATATCAAGGATTCAGCCTCTTATTTAATGGAGCAAAGCCTTTTCCAAACTGAGGAGTCACCCACTTTATAAGAACAAATAAGAGGGTGCTTTCCATGGCAGTATTTAACAATCATAAAATTAGCCCAGAAGCTATCTTTTTTTCTAAAATTCCACTAGGGTTTATGTGAGAAGGAGTAATAGCTTCAATAGATTTGCACCAAGCCCACCTTCACCCAGGGACCACAACATTTATGCCAAGAAGTCCAATGCATCTTTTAACAATTATTAGAGCCCCAAAAAAATTTATTAAGGGACAATCAATTTAAGATAGAATTAGTAGGGATAATGGCTTGAATAAGATATAAAGGCATCGAATTAAGAGTACTCTTAAGCAAAGTAAGCCTACCACCAAAAGAAAGTAAGTGAAATTCCCACACTGAAATTTTATTAGAAATTTTTTTGGATAAGCTCACAAAAAAGATGGGATCATTTTTTACTTTTAAAAAGAAGAGCACTTGGATATTTAATAGGGAGTTGTTGGTGTTTAAAGTTAGTGATTCTCAAGATATGATTGATTTTGTTATTAGAAATTTTTTTAAGGTAATGAAGCAACTCTTGCTTTCATTAATAGAAAGACTCTCTACCAAAATATTTAAAAATTTCTTAAGTCTTTTGATATGATGAAGGAAGCATTACAAAGATAATGAAATCATCAAGCTAATGAGATGAAATAGGGATACCACCAAGAGTTCTAAAGTACATGCTAGGATTATATGAATAAATCATTTAAACTACTTGATAGGTATTCCACAATAATAATAACCAAAGAAGGGGACAAAGGATCTCCTTGTCTCAAACCATGAGAAGAAGGAAAAAAGCCTAAAGCTTCACCATTAAGAAGAATAGAAAACCAGGCATTATTAATACAATTTTTAATAAGGTTAATGAAATTATCAGAGAAACCAAATAAATGCAAGATATTTAAAAGGAAATCCCAAGAAATATTATCAAAGGCTTTAGAAATATTTAATTTAAAGGGATGTTACCACCTAGAAGGAACATCCAAATCATGGATAATCTTGAGCAAGAAGAATGTTATCAGATATAGATCTCCCTCTAACAAAACCAGTTTGGTTGAGATAATAATTTTAAAGGACTATGTCAATTAGTAAAAATTTTAGAAATTAATTTATTAAATAAAGTACAAAGACAAATAGGTTTGAAATCACTCTAAGAATTTGGATTATCTTTTTTAGATGTTAGAATAATGCAAGTTCTTGAAAAATATCTAGGGAGAGGATTGCCAACAAAAAAAAATCAACAATAGCATCAATTAAGTCATGCTTAATAATAGGGCAAGAATTTAAAAAAAAATTGAGTTGTGTAACCCTCTGGACTAGCAAAGGAATCAATGTTTATGCTATTAAGAACTTTACCAATCTCATCTTCAGTAGGCAACCTAGTAAGCTAATGGTTGTAATCATTGGAAATAATAGAGGATCAAATGCAAATTTGAAATATCTTCAAAAGAGTGGCTTTTGTTAAGCATATTTCTAAAGTGGTTAATAATAGAATCTTTAATAACATTAGTATCAGTGATCCAATTTCCATTATCACTTTTAATTTTTTGGATAGAATTTAAATCTCTTTTTTTATTACATAAAGCATGAAATACCTATTATTCCTGTCCCCATCAGCAATTTGTTTACTAGCAGCTTTTTTTTTTACCAAGAGGTCTCTTCCAAATTCTGATAATTAACAAGATTAACTATTTCTTCAGTCAAATCCTTGAGCTTAAAAGAATAAGTCAAAACAGTATTTTCTAGATCATAAACCAAAAGTTCCATATTTTTTTATGTTAGCAAAAAGATTTTTAAAATAATATTTGTTCCACCAAACTAGATTTTGTCTGAGCCTTTTTAAACTTAACCCATAATCTATGCATACCCCTAATCGAATTATCACGGTGTAAAGGGGCAATCCATTTAATGGCCACAGCTTTAAGAAAATCTAGATGTTGAAGCCACATATTTTGAAATCTAAAAGATGATGAGGTATATAATCTTTTAGAGTTATCTTTAACAAAAATCAAAAGAGGGGCATGACCAGATAAAGTTCTTCTCAAATATTCAATAAAGGTATGAGGCCATTGATTAATCTAACGAGAGTTGAAATGAATTCTATCAAGATGTTGCTAGAGCTTAGAGTTTTACCAAGTATAATTAAAACCTTCAAAATTAATGTCTATAAGATTGCATAAAGAATTATATTAGAAAATTCTTCCATAAAATATTAGGTGAGCAACCACCCTTTCTAAGAATACATAGTGTTGAAATCTCCCCAACTAGCCAAAGTTTGTTAACAGAAAGATCAAAACTTCTCAAATTCTCCCAAATAACATTTCAAGTCTATTGCAAGAAGCATATACAAAAGAGCCCAACACACAAGAATCACCAAAAGAAAAGTGAATATTAACAACTTATGTAGATCATCTAAAATTAAAACATTTAAGAAGCTATATTAAAAAGCACCAAATTTTATTACTGATGTTAGATAAAAAATTATTGAAACTAAGCATTCTAGCAACATGATTGATTTTATCAGCATGAATAAGAGATTCAATAACAATAAGTAAAGAGATATTGTTAATTCAAATGATTTCTAATACAATTATTAACAATGAGGTACCAATCTAACATTCTAAATAAGAGAATTAAACATAAAGAAAATTGTAAAAGAATAACAAATTCTCTCCTAAGCCAAAAAATTGAAATTATACATATATGTGAATAGATCCAAATCTAGTAGATCCGGTAAGATTAGAGGATGCATCTAGAGTTTTAGATTTCATTTTAAAAATAGTTTGAAAATTTCTATTTTATCCAAAGTGTCACCTTGGATAGAGATTGATTAGGAATATTATTAGGATATGGATCAACAAGAACATCTCTAATCACAACTTCCCCCTATTCCAAATCAGCATTTTATTGAAAAGTGGAATTAGAATGAAGATCAATCTTGGAATTAGGGAAGGAGAAGAAGTTATACCATTCAAAGAACAATTACCAATGTTAAAATCAGTGTTTTGCTCGAGAATTTCAGCCACATTCAAGTTATCATTTAAATCCTCATTCTCATCAATTAATGCCAACAGAGAAGCAAAAATTGACAAATTAGAGAGTGAATCATCATTTTTTTCTGCCTCTTTGAATTTGGAATTAGCCAAAATAGGCATGTTCTGCAAAGAAAGGTTGGCAAACCATCTTTCTCAACATTATTAGTACCTTTTATGATTGGAATGAGAAGTAGAATCATCAATATTAGGAACATCGATGATTCCAAAGAATCCAACCTAATATTAACATTTAAGTTATTTAGGCATAAAATAGTTTTATTAACTTTATCATAAGCAACTTTAGAGTTAGGATCATTCCAAATTTTCTTTAAGATGTGGGTGAAGAACAAAACACTCCAAATTATCATGACCATGTATCTTAATGGGAATAGAAAACCAAAAAATTTTCAAATTTGACCTTTATAAATAGCCAAACTTTTCAGATCCAATCAAAATCCTTAGATGTTTTTAGATATGTTCAATCAATATACGAGCAATAGAGGGATAGGATCTCACAACGGTCTCCTGATCGATTTGGAGCAGTTGACCGAAAAGAACCCCGATAGCAAATAAAATTAGGTGGGTAACATAATGGCTTCTCATATTTTGAAGAGCTAACCACACAAAAACAATAGATGATTCCTTCTTTATATTAAAAAGTGGAGACCACTTCAACAAACACATTTGATAATTAAAGACAAAATAAGATCAACGCGAGAAAACTCATGAATAATCCAAATCATTTGTAAGTTGAATCAAAATATGTCTTGATTGATCAAGCAATAGAAAACACCCAAAGTTTAAGTTTATGAAAAAAGCTCAGATCTTGTAAATTGCTATCATAGAGTAAATTTGTCAATCAAAGTAAATTTGAAAGGTTTTGCAAGCTTTTACATCAAGATCTGAAATGATGATCAATACATAACTCAAAAGAAGTCAAAATGAGATTCAAGGCGTCAAAAATGGTAGAGCTCTTACCAAAAAGTGCATTCTTAATGGATTTAATAGCAGAAATGGCATTGGGTTCATTAATCTCAACAAAATTGGATGCCTTAGCTGGATCATCCAAAATGGGAGATGTAAGCCATGGGTATGAGATCATCGTAAATATTCAAGAGACATCGCAGTAAGATTGAAAGAAATAAAAAAATTAGTCGAGAATGATAGGATCCAACAAAAAATGCAAGTTGAACCACCTTTGGAATATGAAATAGCATAACGTAGAGAGAGTTTTAATGTTGGAGCTAGGTTAGCTTAGTTTTATCTGGTTTAATTATCAAGTAGATTTGTGGTTAGGGTTGTGATTTGGGTTTTGTGGTTTAGATTTGGACTGGAGTTTAGGCCAGTTTAGGGCCTAGGTTTAGTGTTTAGGCTTTATCAGGTTAGGTCAGGGTTTAGGTGGGTTTAAGGTTTATTTGTTTGTGGTTTACAGTTTAAGTGTGGTTAGTTTGGGCTAGGTTTAGTGAGGGTTTTGGGTTTGGGTTGGTGGTTGGGTAGGTTTAGGGTTTTGTGGGTTTTAGGTAAGGTGGGAGGGTTTGGAGTTTTGATTTTAGGTATGGTTTAGGATTTAGGAGTTTTGGTTGGTATGGTAGGGTTTAGGATTTAGGGTATAGTGTAGAGTTTAGGGGTTTAGTTAGGGTTTAGGTTTATTTGTGTTTTTAAGTTTTAGGATTTGGTTTTTTAGAGAAACAAATTAAGATACATTTTTGGATTTAGGTTTTATTATTTAAACTATTTTATGTTTATTTATTTTATTGGTTTATTTTATATTTAGTTTATTTTATTTTATTTTTATTTTTTTATTTAGTTTAGTTTATTTTAAGTTTATTTATTTTAGGTTTAATTTATTTTTATTTAGGTTTAATTTAGTTGAGTTTTATTTTATTTTTTAGTTTATTTTATTTTTAGGTTTAGTTTAGGTTTATTTTATTTTTTTAGGTTTTGGTTTTAGGTTTATTTTTTATTTTATTTTAGGTTTTATTTTTAGTTTAGGTTTAGTTTATTTTTTTATTTATTTTAATTTATTTAGTTTAGGTTTTTTTTTTAGTTTATTTTATTTTATTTATTTATAAGTTTAGTTTAGGTTTTATTTATTTTAGTTTTATTTTATAGGAGTTTATTTTATTTTGTTTATTTTATTTTTATTTTAGGTTTAATTTTTAATTTTTATTTATTTTTAGGTTTTATTTTAAGGTTTATTTTTTAAGTTTTATTTTCTTATTTAGTTCTTATTTTATTTTATTTTAAGTTTATATTATTTTTATTTTACTTTAGTTTTATTTTATTTACGCCTTTATCTTAGGTTTATTTTATTTTTAATTTTAGTTTATATTTTTATTTATTTTATTTTAGTTTATTATTATTAGTTTATTTTATTTATTTTTAGGTTTAGGTTTGATTTGGTTATGTTTATTTATATTTTATTTAAAATTTTATTTATTTATTTTATTTTAAGGTTTAGGTTAATTAGTTTATGTTTATTTTATTATTTTATTTTATTTATATTTATTTAGGTTTAGTTAGGCTTTTTTTTAGGGTAGGGTTAGGTCATATTTAGTTTAGGTTTGGTTAAGTTATTAAGGGTTCAGTGTTTAGAGGTAGGTTATCAGTTTTTAAGGTTTAGGATCAGTTTATGTTTGGGTTTAGTTTATTAGAGTATTTAGTGTGGTTTGTGGTAGGCTCAGTTTTAGTTTATTTAGGGCTCAGTGGCCTGGGGTTTTTATAAGGTTTATATTAGAGGTCCAGTTTAAGATCAGAGGTTTAGAGGATTTAGGAGTGGTTTAGGTTTAAGTTTAGTAAGGTCAGTTTTTAGGTTTAGGTTTAGTTTTAGGGGTTTAGTGGCCCAGATTTGGTTCAGGTTTTTTAAAAGAAATAAAAGCAGTTTAGGTTTTAGTTTATTTTTTATTTTATTTTAGTTTACATTTTTATTTTATTTTATTTATTTATTTACTAATTTATTTATTTATTTGGGTTTAGTTTTATTTGGTTAGTTTGGTTTATTTAGTTTTGAGAGGTTTAGTTTAAGGTTTAGGTTAGTTTAATGTTAAGGTTTAGCCAGGGTTTAAGGCTCATTGTGGTTAGAGGGTTAGTTTAAGTTTATGGTTTACAGGGTTTTTAGGTTAGGGTTTAGGCTCAGGGTTTTAGTTTGGGTTATGATTTAGGATTTAGTTATGGTTTGTGGTTTTTTTTTAAAATTAAAATGGGTTTAGTTTTATTTTATTTAGTTTATTTATTTATTTTATATTTATTTTATTTTATAGTTTAATTTATTTATTTTATTTAGTTTATTTTAGTTTTATTTTAGGTTTAGTAGTTTAAGTTTATTTTTAGTTTAGTTTTATTTTAATTTTTTTAGATTAGGTTTTATTTTTTATTTTGGTTTATTTAGGTTATATTTTATTTTTTTAGGTTTATGTTTTAGGTTTTCATTTTAGGTTTAGGTTTATTTTAGTTTAATTTATTTTATTTAGTTTAAGGTTTAGTTTATTTTTTATTTGGTTTAGGTTTTATTTATTTTAGTTTAGTTTATGTTTATTTTATTTTGTTTTTTTAGGTTTTGTTTTTTTAGTTTAGGGTTTATATTTTATTTTTTATTTTATTTTAGGTTTAGGTCTTTTTTTATTTTATTTTTAGTTTTTATTTTATTTAGGTTTTTTATTTTTTGGTTTATTTTATTTTATTTAGTTTAGTTTAGGTTTTCATTTATTTTATTTTATTTTATTTTATTTTATTTTTTATTTTATTTTATTTTCAATTTAGGTTTAGGTTTAGGTTATAATTTAGGTTTTATTTTATTTTATTTTATTTTATTATATTTAGGTTTAGGTTTTTATTTATTTTATTTTTAGGTTTATTTAGAATAGGTTTTAGGTTTGAGTTTAGGGTTTGGGGTTTGGTTTAGGTTTAAGGTTTAGGGTTTGGAGTTTAGGATTGTAGGTTTTAGGGTTTAGGGTTTAGGGTTTAGGATTTTTAGGATTTAGGGTTTAGGGTTTAGGGTTTAGGGTTTAGGTTTTAGATTTAGGGTTCTAGTTTTTTTTTTAAAAGAGAACAAATTGAGATTCAACATTTCTTCTTTTCGATGTCATCAACCAAGTAACAAACTAAGGGAAGTGAGGTAATCAAATGACCTCCTTGGGGATAGCTAAACCCTTGTGTTCCCAGGATGTCCAGACTTTTTACCCATTACCATTCAATCTTATATAAATCAACACATAAATAGAGGAAAGAGAACTCAATATTCATACACTTAAGCTATAAGCACATGCATTTCTTATGTATTTATAACTACCATCATAACACATATTATTAGTCATTTATAAGCTTTTGAGAAATACATTTGGATTTAATAGTGATAATAGTCACGTATATTTTAAATTAAATCAACACATGCAAGCTTCCATAAAGGAAATCCATTTTATTTTACTCAATTTTGAAAGGATGAGTGCATGAATTGAAATAACATACCAAATTTAACTTGATTAGAAAGAGGACAATCAAATATAAGCATGTAATTCATTCAACCAAAGTAGTTCTTAAGGACAATCAAATCAAATAAGATTCTGAAGGAAACCAAAGCTTCTTTATTAATTAAGTTTTGGATTTGATTTGATTTAAAGAGGAGAAGAGAAATCATCACTTGCTATTTTAAACACGTTCCCACATTAGTGATTTGATTTAATTTAATGAAATGTAATTAAGTTGATTTTATGGGTTAATTAAGTTGAACCCTTAATTAGATGAATTAATTACCCTTATCTATGTTACCTTAAAGTAATTAACTAAATGATTATGAGCCAACATGATATGGAAAATAAACTTTCAATGATCCTAGAAAATAAAAGGGGCCTAATGCAATTGGCTCATGATTAATAATTAGCTATATTAAGAGACTTAATTAATTACTCTTATAGTTTTCCCATACATATGGACTAACTATAATATCATTAAATACCTTTATGTTATTAAACACCTAAAGATCTACCTCATGATTTATTTAATTCAGGTTTGATGTGATTATGATTTCAATTTGATTCAGTGATTTAATTAATTACATTTTAAAAATGGTGAAATGAACTTAGGGAAAGGGAAAGGGGGTCCCAACCCTATTACTTAGTTCACTTACTATTGAACAATGATTAATAAACATAATTGACCAATTTTTTACTGTTCATGAGATTAACTAATCATTAATTAACTTAAAAGAATAGTTAAGGTCTAATTAGTCAAATTTTCAAATTCAGTGTCCAATAAATCTCAAGAAAATCATAGGAGGCAGAGGCCATCCCATTAAATAAACCTACAAAATTTGGTATTAATTGCTTAAGTAATTATAAAGTAATTAAGCTAATTAATTTTGCAATTAAACCTTAATTAATCAAAATTAGTTAAGATCATTTTAAAATAATTCTCCTTTGAAATACCTTTAAAATAAGTATTTATTTGCATTTTTTATTTCTGTATGATTTTTTTATGATTTTTAGAAGTTTCATTCATTAAATATGATTAATTAAGCCTAATTAATGCCTAATCCTATTGGTGCCATGTGGCGCACTAACGTAGCATGCATTTCATGTGGCACCATGGGATTAGCTACTTAAAACTTATCCAACTTAGTGCCTACATGGCGACGGTGGATATGCTTTCTCTTCTTCCATCCGATCTAAGATCGAACGGCTATGATTAATCTCACACCTTAATAGGATTAAATCAGATCAATATAGCAGATCTAATCACTATCATCCATTCCAATCACAAAGAATGAACGGTGCGTGATCTAACATCACTCGAGTGAGAGAGAATGGAGTCCGTCTGTTATTGCTCACTTGATCTGAGCTTTCCTGAGTTTAGATCAACTCCAAAATGATCCCACACCTTCACGACATTCATCAGAGGGGATCAAATGGTTAAGATCACACGAGATGCAAGTTTTCTTCAAAAAGCTCCAACCCATTTTTGCTAAGGATCGATTTTGGAAGCATACCTCGCTGAAGCTCAAGACCAGCAGCTCAAACAATTGAGGAAGTTTCTTCTAGTGGATACGAAGCCTTGTTGAGAAGCAATTGGAGCAACTCATCGACGTTCACTCAGTAGGCCATGAATTGATTATTTGAAGCTTGGGTTTGATCGAAATCCCACCTCTGGTGCTCGGGAAGCTTGGGAGATGATTCATTCTTGCTCGATGAGGCCTAGGGAAGGAGTGTACAAAGTTAATTTGAGTTTGTTGAAGAAATGTGTAATTTAGGTCAGAAATTGGAGTGTCCTATTTCGGGACAGATGGGGATGCCATTTTTTGATCGAGGAACAAGCTTGGGGGATTAAAGAATGGCTCTAGCGGCTCATCTTGGGTAGCTAGGGCTCTCAGGAATGATTTTTGTGTGTGTTTGACTGGAAATGAATGGGTGTATACCCCCCTTAATCTTGATTAGGTGAGGGATCATGTTTGGCTTCTAGTGGCTATCCGACCATCTCAGGGAGTTGTGGGTGGTAGGGTGGAGGTGAGTTGGCTCGGCTTGGTTGGTTGAAGGTGGATGTGGCTACCAAGGAGGAATCATGGGTGTCCTTTGGTTTTCAAATGCTCTAATGGGTAGGGTGAGCTGATTTCACCATCCATGGGTCATGGGCAACCCAACCACCCCTTGGGTCAGGTTGGGCAGTGTCCTAGGTGCCTAGGTGGACCATTGGGAGAGTATCAAGTGTCCAAGGAATGGAAATGACTGCTTACATGAGTGATTTGTCTCATGTGATGCCCTTGACCCAAGAGTAGAATGATTATTTAGCATTATATTTGATTTGGGTAGATTTGAAATGAGCCAAAAGTGGGTTAGCCCAAATTTCAAGTCAATTGGAGTTGATTTGATTAGTTTGGCTCAATTTGACTCATTTAGGTCAAATTAGTTTGGGTGAAGTTTGACCAATTGGTCAAATTGGGTCAAACCAAGGGTTGGGTAAAGTTCATATGATCATTTGGGATATTTTGGTTCAATTGGTTTGGTTTAGTTTGGCTTAGATTTGATTTTGGCTCATTTGAATTCATTTGGGTCAAATGGGTTAAGTTGACCAATTTGACTAACTTGGGAAAATTATAGGGTTGTGTTTTTGGGTTTAGTTGACCAATTGAAAATGATTGTAGGCTTTGGTTTCAATTAATTTGTACTTGGTTTTAATTTAGGCCAACTTGAACCTTTATGCAAATTTGGGCTAAGTAGGTCAATTAGGTTCAATTGGGTCCAATCAATTTGGAATGAACTTGACCCATTGGTTGCAATCAATTTGATTTATATTTTGATTTGATCCAATTTGGTCCTTTAGGTCAATTTGGGTCAACTTGGGTCAAGAGGAAAAAATAGGTTTGGTTTGACTTAATTGAAGGTCAAGTCATATTCAAATATTTGATTTTGATTTGGTATGAATAATTAGTTTCAAAGGATTTGCATAGGTTGTAATTTGGCTAGTTTTGGTTCATATGGGTTAAGGGGTTGACTTGGTCAAATGACCAACTTTAGTTGGTTTGATCCAATTTATGATAATTGATTAACTTAGTATGATCAATAATCATGATGGGAAGTTTTGATGGGCTTAGTTCAATCCAATTTGGGTAGGATTAGAACTTGGCTCAAATAGGCCGATTATTACTTTGGATCAAGTTGGACCAATTGGGTTAGCTTGATTTTGGGTTGAGTTTGATTTAGTTGAGTTTATATATGGATTTGTGATTGATATATAAATTAAATTGCAGTTGGCTTGGGTTCAAATGGGTCTTTGTTCATTTGAACATTTCAAGTCAAAGGTGTTAAGTTGGGTTTGACTTGAGTTTATTTTGGTTTGGCTTGATGATTATAGATTTCATTTATATTTGTGAATATGATTGAAGGTATGATTGATTCATGAGAAAATTAAATGAATTTGGGTTCTGGAATGAAGGAATTTGGCTAAGTCCATGGAGTTGGGTCATGTGGCTTAGGTTTGGATTTTGATTTGGTTTGATTAAGTTTTGATAATTTCAATGTATATTGAATTTAAATTTATGAAGATTATTGAAAATATGATTGATTTGTGAGAAAATAATTTGAGTTTGACTTGATTTGGATTAAGATTTGGCAAAGTCCATTGGATAGGTCATATGGCTTAGGAAGGGTTTTGATTTAATTTGATTTAGTTTTGATCATTTGAATATGGATTTGATTTATATTTAGGAAGATGATTGAAGATATAAATTGATTATGATAAAATCAATTGATTTTGGATTGATTTGGATTAAGATTTGGCTAAGTCCATGGGATAGGTCATATGACTTAGGAAGGGTTTCAAGTTTGGACTTGATCATGGATTTCAATAATTTTGTTTTAGAATTTGGGTTTGGATTTGGATTTGAATTTGATGTTTGAATTGAACTTGAGGTTTGGGTTTGAACATGGATTGGATTTGGGTTGTGTGGATTATCTTAATCCTAAGGCATAACCTAATCTTATGGTTAACCCTTTTAAGTATTTAGGCTTAAGTACCTAATTGATAGAAGTCTTCTTGAGTAAGGAAGTCTAGTGTCTAGAATACTCAGTCTAAAATGGAAGATTGAATTCACCTCAAGTAAGGTCAACAGGCCTTAGGCTCCATAGTGTTGCCCTTAGAGATAGATGATTGGAAGGTCGATGCAAAGGTTCATATTATAAACATAGATACATTTTTCAATGCTTTGTTTGGGAGACCATGGATACATGAGAACAATATAGTTCCATCCTCTCTACATCAATATATGGTGTTTGTGAGAGGTGGGGTCATCTACTGTGTCAAAGGTGATCTCAAGACATTTACATTTCATGAGGTTGGCATATATGAGGATGCAGCTTACTACCTCCCTCAAAATCAACAAGTCTATTCTTGTGAACTTGGCCAAAAATTAAAAATAAAAGAAAAAGAAAAATAATAATAATAAGAAAGAGAAAAAGAAAAAAAACAAAAGAGAAAATAAAAGAAAAAGAAAAAGAAAAAGAAAGAGAAAAAGAAAAATAAGAGAAAAGAGAAATAAAAAAGAAAATAAAAGGGAGCAAAAATAGACTTGGAGGAGGAAGTGGAGCCTAACATTAGATTCCACCCATAGTTCATTACTCCATTCAAACATATGAGTAGGATGACCAAGCCTCCACCAGGCAGAGGAAGAGGCTAGTTTAGAGGAAGTCCCATGGGTGGAAAATGTTTTTATTCGCCACCTAATAGAAGATATGTCACAGCTACCAAGAGTACACCTGTTATCCATATAGATTTAGAATCTAGTTCATAGGATGAGTCTTATATAGTTAGCACACCAGCTAACTCTTCTCAGCAGTAGATTCCCTTGGAGGTGACACTTGAGTCAAATAGCAATGAAGATCGGGCTCCAAAGCAAAGCATAAGTGTATCTAATCCTATATGTGAAACATTTTGGCATCAGTTGGGAGCCTTAGCACTAACCCCACTTTCCTCTCAAAAAGCTGAGAGTTTGATAGTTAAGGAATCCCTTAAGTCAACCACAGGTGTGAAGACTCAGAGGTTCTTTTTGGGAGCATCATCTTTAAGTCAAGAAGTTGTTGTAAAACTTGAGGATGATTCATATAAAGGTTTAATAAAATTACCTTTTGATTGGTACTTGCCTTATTTTCATAATTTAGCAAAGAAAGTGTTTATCCCACATACTTGGTCAAAGCATAGGTCAGACTAAATCAAAAGAATATGGAAGAATAAATGCAAAAGCTCTCAATCAAGACAAGGACTAGGATTCAGTATAGTAGGTCTAGTCGATGATGACGATTACTGCTTAATCATCACCAATCATTTGAAATTTGATAGGTTCTTTTCAAATCACCTTAAATCATATGAGAAGCTGTGCTTAGAAACTTTAGATGATTCAGATGATTTTGATGTCAAAGATGCACCACCAGAGTTTGAAGAAGAGATCAAGTCAACCATCGACGAGCTCAAAGAAGTCAACTTAAGAACTTAAGAAGATCTTCACCTGACATACATCAGTTCTTTGTTAAATGAAATTAAAGCCAATGACTTAGTTAGGCTATTGAGAAGTTTAAGGACTACTTTGTATGGAGTTATGAAGAGATGGATTGGCTACTAACCTAGCAATCCATAAACTAGAAATAAAGCAAACTTCTAACCACATCAAGCAAGCTACTAGATGCATGAAATTAGACATAAAATAATAGGTCATTTCTGAAGTCAAGAAATTGATCGATGCTGGCTTCATCCAGGAAGAAAAATACCCTACCTGGTTAGCCGTCTTAGTTAAGAAATATAATGGACAAATTCACATATACACGACTTTATGGATTTAAATAAGACATTTCTAAAATACAAATTTCTACTACCAATCTCAAAACTAATGGTAAATATTGCCTCATCTCATGCAGTCTTCTCTTTCACGCATGACTCATCTGGATATAACCAAATAAAGATGGCCCCTGAAGATGAAAGAAACACTACTTTCAGAACCCCCGATTGGAATCTATTGCTATAAGGTCATGCCATTCAGCCAAAAAATGTTAGTGCTACATACCAGCAGGCTATGACTTAAATCTTTGACAAACTCATTCATCTTTGACAAACATCTAGTTCTAGCAGCCCCTATCCTGGGCAAGCCACTCAGACTTTACACTACTGTATTAGATGACTCCTTTAGTGCTTTGTTGACCCAAGCTAATGACAAAGGGAATGGAAACACACACTACTACCTCAACTATAGTCTAATCCTAGCTGAGGCTAATTATCCACTCATTGAAAAGCATTTCCTAGCTTTAATCTTTACATCCCAAAAGCTACAACACTACATGCTTCCTCATAAGGTCAACTTAATCTCTAGGATCAATCCACTACAGTATCTCATGACATGGAAGATGCTATCCGGATGGTTGGCATGACAGTCCATGATCCTCTCATAATTTGACATTACCTTCATACACCTCCATGTACTGAAAGGACAAACGCTAGCAGATTTCTCAACAGCACACCCACTTCTTACTAACTCTCTATTTGGTGATGATCTCCCTGATGAACAAATCATGAACTTAGGGGATACTTTCATTCACCACTGGGAGGTGTACTTTGATGGTGCAACTTCTTATCAAAGAGGAGAAGAACCATAATCTACTATTCTAGGAAAAACATGGGTAGGAATATTTATCTTAACTCTGGATCACGATCTGATGAGATTATCATATCATCTATCCAATCCTTGCCCCAATAATGAAGCTGAATAAGAGACTCTGATTATCAGTCTGAAGTTAGTTGTTACTCTAAGCATCTAGAATATCAACATCTTCAGGGATTCTCAGCTAGTTATTAACCAAATTGTTGGGTCCTATGAGGTTATAAAGCCTAAGCTCCATCACTACCACAAGTACACCATGGAGTTATTGGCCTAAATCCCAGAGTTTAGCATTTATAAGATTCCTCGATAAGAGAATGTTGTAGCATATGCTTTAGCCAATCTTTCCAAGGAGTTGGCATGTTCGAAGGATGAGTCCATATCAATAAAGGTCTAAAATAGACAAGTCTTATCCCTTATTGAGATTGAACTCAAAAAATAGTATCTCTTGAAAGAGAAGTTACTACTTCCAAGAAAGATAAAGAGTTAGATTAGAGGCAACCATTCATGGATTACTTAAATAAAGGTAAACTGCCTTAAGAGAAGTCCCAAGCTCATTAGATGAAGTTGAGAGCACTTTCCCATGCTCTTGTGGATGGTGTCATGTACCTGCGATCTTTTGATCATATGTGGTTACATTATTTTGATAAGCACAAAGCCCATAAGATCGTGACTGAGGTACACTCAGGATTATGTGGAGCCAACCATTCTAGTCCGAAGATGAAACCCAAGATCAAGAGACTTGGATACTACTGGCCATCAATGATCAAAGATTACATGGATATGGCTAGGCGATGACACCAATGTCAAATACACTATGTCATCCTACACAAACCGCCCAACATTCTTCATCCTACATTGGCCTCATGGTCATTCGAGTGTTGGGGTATCAACATAGTGGGTCCAATTGATCCTCCTTTTGCAAGGGTCAACGGTTCATCTTAGCTGCTGCTGACTACTTTTCCAAATAAATGAAGGTGATTCTACTCAGAGAGGTCACAGCTCAACATGTGCTACAATTTTTTAGGAATCATATCATATATAGGTTCGAAGTGTCTCGACAAATTATATTTGATAATGGTACTACATTCAAGAACATTGAGATCAACAACTTTTCTCGGGGACACAACATAGATTGGAAATATTCTACCATCAACTACCCGAGGAAAAACTACTTAGCAGAAGCCTTCAACTGAACTCTCATTCAAATACTAAAAAAGAAACTTGACGAAAACATGTGATAGTGGCATGAGCATTTAGTTGAAGCTTTGTGGGCCTACCATGCCACATATAGAACTCCAACTCAATTTACTCCTTTCTCCTTAGTGTATGGGTCCGAACTCGTTCTACTATTACAAGTCCAACACCCATCTCTAAGGATAGCTGTGGGTAGCAAGATCACAACAGAGTAGAATGTCAAGTTGGGGTTAGAAGAGCTCTAAGGTTTGGAGGAGAGACATTTGCGAGCATGCCAAAACCTCTAATTGTACAAAGCTAAAATGATTTAAACTCACAACAAGTTGGTTTGCCCTAGAGATTTTCAAGTAGGAGCTTATTTTAATTTTATGGAGACCAATTGTTGTCCATCGTAAGATTGGAGGCATGTTTTAACTCACTTGGGAAGGCCCTTTTGCCATAGAGAAGGCCAACCAAGAAGGATCTTATCAGCTTATTAATCATAAGGGAGAGCACCCAATGCTTCCAATAAATGGCCTCTACTTAAAGAGATATTATAAATCATGTTTGAAAATAATTATCATCAATGAAAATTCCATTTCAAATTTAATCTCATCCATTTAGAAAGAATTCTTGTTTGTGAATCTGCAATGTTGTGTTTAGGATAGGTGTAAGGAACTCGAGTAGCATCCTATCCTTCATCGACACAACACAAACATAAACTACACACAAACATATAAAATAAACATATATCTTTTATCTCGGACTACTCTAAGTTGAGATAACGCCTCTAGTGGCACTCACTCAGTAGATGCTCTAAGTCAGGCTGACGTGCTACCATACTAGTGTGTCGCCCCAATGGTTTTCATACTTTGGAGGATGTTAGTCCAATATGCTTTCCTTCTTTACTTGGACACTGCACACCGAAAAGTGCCTTGTTAGTTTGGTAGTCCTTACTGCATGGCCTATAAGCTACCTCATATTGGCTTCATTTAAGAGGATGTGAGTCTGTTACACTTTCTTCTTGGATTAGCCTTTCTGCATTGACTGGGTTGAGTATATTTAAGGTTTCAGATAAGTATCCTAGTGGCTCCTTCTTTCCTGACTGCTTCGAGTCTGGGTTCAATCCTTCCTTTGGGCTCCCCGCTTAATAGTCTCTCTAGGTCATATAGCATTTTCCCACCAATGATGGACTATCCAGATGATTAGTTCCACTCAAAAAGTTGTAAGCCTACATGCTTCCTTTCCAGTTTTATCGTTGTACACTGATGGGCACCTTAGGTTGGTTGGTTATCACTATGCTGATGAATACACCACTCATGTTGATGAATACACCTTAGGTTGGTTGGTTCTCGCACCTTAGGATACACCACTCATGGTAGATGTAAGTTTGCTATGCTTTCCCCTTGAGTTGTCCATCGTACACCTATAAGATTTCTTTTTTAGGGCTTAGGATAATACCCCTAATAGCACCTTATTTGTGGGCATTATATTTGGATCACATCCTTTGCGACCCCATTTAGACACTAAATGGGTTACTATCAAATTAGATAGTTTTGCTTTCCTAAAAACCACCCTTATGGTTGGAGAATCCATTTTATGGATGTGTAGATTCTCCCTTGGTCCAGGTTAAGGTCGACATAGCCCCTTCTCAGTGCGGTCCCTTACACACCAACATGGTCCACATAAACATATAAATAAAATATATATTCACTTGTGAATTTAAAGAACACCCCTAGCGGTACCGTTTCCCAAGCAGGCATCCTATCTTTAGGGCAGTGTTAGCAAAACTACTTATAGGAATCGCCTGGCTACTCTTGAGTTGATATAAGTCCCCTGCGGCATTTAGTCAGTAGTCACCTCTAAGACAGGTTTGATTTGTTGTGCTACTAATAGGTCACCCTAGCGGTTGTTTTGTGCTTTAGAAGATGTAAGTCTGTTACGCCTTCTTCCTAGCACAGCCATTACACATCAAAAGGCAACCCCTTAGGTTGGCTAGCTCTACCCCACAACTAGTAGACTATCTCATTGGATTTATAAATCAGAGGTAGGACAATTCTGATATTGCCCCTTCTCAGTGGGTCCATCACATACTGGTCCTAAATTAAATCTATCAAATTTGATCGAGCTCACATCCCCAACATATATTCCCTCAATTAAAAATCAAACTAAACCAAATAAACCATATCAAATCACATGAAATTAAGATAAAATTAATTCTGACTATTTTTGAGTTGACATAAGTCCCAACGACATTCACTCAATAGTCACCCTAGGTTAGGTTCAATTTATTGTGCATCCAATAGGTCACCCCAGTGGTTGTTCCTTGCTTTGAAAGATGTAAGTCTGTTGCGCCTTCTTCTTAGCATAACCATTGCACACCAAAAGGCAACCCTTTAGGCTGGCTAGCCCTACCCCACAACCAGTATACTATCCCTTTTGATTTATAAACATGAGGTAGGTTAAGGCTAATATAGCCCCTTCTCAATGGGTCCATCGCATAATGACAGGGTCCATACATTAACTTAGATTAAGAAAAACCCAATCAAATTTTCCTCAATGGAGTTATATTATACCCTTCTTCCTGGTGGAGCCCCAAATCATATATAAATAATTCAAACAAATAAATCAAATTCAAAATCAGCTCCCCAGTTGAGCCAAATTAAACCAACTCCCCAAGTAGTGTCTAAATCAAATAAATCCAACTAAACTCTTATCCCCAGTGGATACATCCCCAAACAAATCTATGAAATCAAACTCAAATCTCAATTTCCAGCAGATAGCCTGAACCTGCTTCCCTAGTGGAAGGTTCACATATCTGATCCCCAATGGACTTGAGCCCATATCTCTAGCAGATATGCCTCCACATCAATTAAAATAAAATAAATTAAAGTTGATTTGAACTTAATCCCAGTGGATTATAGATTTTTTCCCCAACAGATCTTTTTGCATAAATCATATAATCAAATCAAATTCAAACCTTATCACCAACATATTTTCTTCTTTTATACCCTCACATGTCATGTCCAATGCATGTTTGATCCCCTAGCAGATCTCCCTCTATGTCCTTGACATGGAATTCTCAGCAAATCTTATTTTTCCTCTTATGCACACCTTTAATGCTAAAAAAATGTAATCATTCAAATTACATCATCTTAAGATTATAATTAACATTTTATGATTTGTGATGGTGCAATCTCAAACTAACTATACAATATCATGCTAAACATATTATAGTGTGAATTAACACACTATATTATATTATAATATATGATGTTATATTATAATTTTCTATAATATAATATATTGTCTAACATTACTCATTAGAATCACTTAAAAGGAACAAATAACAAAATTTTCTCAAAATATGAATAATGTTCATTTTGGATGTAAAATTGTTATTTTTCTATTAGAAATGGTACAAAATAGCATAATTTTGGTGTTGCTTCTTGGTGTGTGCCATGAATTTGGCCAAATTCTTCCATCTCAACCTTCAAATTAACATTTTTATGAGTTTTGACCCGATGTATTATAACAAAAGTAAAACATACTAAAATGTTCAATAATATTTTGTAACACACCACCACATTCATATATATATATTTGAAGTTTTATTGTTATGTACATTATATTTTAATATGCTTTCATATAATATGTTATCTTACATTGCACCTTAAAATGAATCACTTTAAGCAAAAATTTATAAAATTTGGTTGAAAAATGAACATTTATTTTGGATGCAAAATGAGATTCTTTTGATTAAATGACACACCATAGAACACCCCCAATGATGTTCCCTAAAGCTTACCTTAAATTTGGCCAAATCCAAATATCTCATCCTATGAATTAGTATTTTTTATGAATTATACTAGTACAAAGTCTGCTACATCATAACAAAAAATCCGCTAAACAACAAGTAGTAATACATAATAGTATGCTATAATGCATGATGCTGCACTATGTTATGGAATCCTATATTATAATACGCTATAACATATTATATTATATTGCACATCACATCATAAGGGATTGCTTAAGATAAAAAATCATAAAATTAGTCTAAACAAAAAAAAAACTATATATTTTATTCGTATCACTTACATATTTTAAATTAAAATAATATATTATGATGCCATGCTCTACCTATCATGAATTTGGCCAAATTCCACCATTTTAAAGTATAAATCAACATTTTTATAAATACTAATAGTGTAGGCTCAACTGCATGATTGTAAAATACTAAAAGAATTTAAAAAGTGCTGAATAATATATTATGATATATGATGCTATACTATGCTACAACATATAATATTTATTTTGAACATAAAATCTTACTTTTTAGACAACAAGCGGCATAGCACATCTTTCGTACTACAACCTAATTCCCACATCAAATTTAACAAATTTCATCATGTTATTCATTAAATCAGTATTTTATGATTTATATTAATATAGACTATAGGGAACAATACCATAATATACTAAAACATTTCAAAACATCTTATAACATCTAAAAACACATCACTACATGATTAAATATATGATGTTACATTATACTATAATATATTGTATTATAATACAATTTAGGGTTAGGGTTTAGGATATTCAAATCTCTAATAGTCAAGGAAAAGTCTCTTAAAGACATTTTCTTTAGCAACCATAACTATGTTAAGATTACATCATTCTTTAGATCTACTCCTAATGATATCTTTATTCAAGTTTTAGGGTTTAGTGTTTAGGGTTATAGTTTAGGTTTAGTTTAGGGTTTAGGGTTTAGAGTTAATTTAGGGTTAGTTTAAGGTTTAAGGTTTAGGGTTTAGGGTTTTAAGGTTTAAGGTTTAAGTTTTAGGATTTAAGGTTTAGGGTTTTAGGGTTATAGTTTAGGGTTTAGGGTTTTAAGTTTTAGGGTTTAGGGTTTAGGGTTTAGGATTTATGGTTTAATATTTAAGGTTTAGAGTTTTTAGTGTTTAGGGTTTATGGTTTAGGGTTTAAGTTTTAATTTTAGGGTTTAGTGTTTAGGGTTTAGGGTTTAGTATTTAAGGTTTAGAGTTTTCAGTGTTTAGGTTTTAGGGTTTAGGGATTAGGGTTTATGGTTTATGTTTTAAGTTTAGGGTTTAAGTTTTAATTTAGGGTTTAGGGTTTAAATTTTTTTTAATAGAAAACAAATTTAGATTCAACATTTCTTCTTCTTAATTTCATCAACCAAGTAGCACCCCAAGTTTTCTAAGACACAAGCGATGACATAGATAAAAAATGAGCACCCATAGAGCAAATCAAAAGCTCAAGATAAGTAGAACAGTCTCTACTGTAAACACACAGCTCCATATGTAGAAAATTGGATCGATCATTCTTCAATTTCTCTAATTTCCATCAGACCCACCCCTGCCTCTCGAGTAGTGAGATTCGCCATCATATCCTTGATCTCTCCTTTCGCCACCACCATGGCTGTAACCTCCGTGGCTCCTCCCACATCCATACCAACCACTACTCCAACCACTACTCCAACCACCACCTCCATATCCACAAACACCTCCAGATCCCCCACCACCACTACGATAACCATCACCTCCGCCTTCGCCTCCACCGACAGATCTAGACTGAGCCTAGTTGATGGTGATGTTCCTGCCGTCAAGGTTCTGCCCATTCTTAGGGTTTAGGGTGTAGGGTTAGTTTAGGGTTTTTGGTTTAGGGTTAATTTTTGGTTCAGGGTTGTAGGTTTTATTGTGTAGAGTTTAGGGTTTAAGGTTTAGAGTTTTAGGGTTTAAGGTTTTAGGGTTTAGGGTTTAGCATTTTAGGGTTTTGGGTTTAGAGTTTTAGGGTTAAGGGTTAAGGGTTTAGGGTTTAGGGTTTAGGGTTTAGGGTTTAGAGTTTAGGGTTTTATTATTTAGGGTTTAGGGTTTAGGGTTGTAGCTTTATGGTTTAGGGTTTAGGGTTTAGGGGTTTTTTAAAAAGAATTAAGTGAACTAGTAGTTTAGGTTTATTTAGTTTATTCAATTTATTTTTCATTTATTTGAGTTTATTTTTATTTTTTATTTTTATTAAGGTTTATTTTTATTTTATTTAGTTTAGTTTATTTATTTTAGGTTTTTTTTTAGTTAGGTTTTTTAGTTTTCATTATTTTTTAGGTGAGTTTTATTTTGATTTTATTCTTTTGGTTTAAGTTTTATTTTTTAATTTTAGGTTTAGGTTTAGGTTTTTATTTTATTTTTTGGTTAATGTTGAGGTTTTTATTTTAGGTTTATTTTTAGGTTTTATTTTTTAGTTCAGGTTTAGGTTTATTTTTAGTTTATTTTATTTTATTTAGTTTAGGTTTGGGTTTAGATTTAGTTTATTTTAGGTTAGGTTTAGGTTAAATTTATTTTTATTTTAGGTTTAGTTTTTTTGTTTTAATTTAGGGTTTAAGTTTTTCTTATTTATTTTTAGGTTTTTTTAAGTTAATCTTTTAGGTTTAATTTAGTTTTTATTTTATCTTATTTTTGGTTTATTTTATTTTTTATTATTATTTTATTTATGTTTTCTATTTTTTAGTTTCATTTATGTTTTTAATTTAATTTTATTTTATTTAGGTTTAAGTTTTTTTATTTATCTTATTTTTTTTTAGGTTTATTTTTAGTTTTTTAAGTTTAGGTGTAGTATAATGTGGTTTAGGTTTGTTTAGGGTTTAGTTTATTAGTTAGGTTTTTTTAGGGTTTAGGTTATTTTAGGGTTTAATTTTAATTTTTAGGTTTTTTAGTTTATTAGGTTTGGGTAGATTTAGTTTATTTTTTATTTATTTAGTTTATTTTATTTTTATTTTATTAGTTTTTATTTTTGGTTTAGTTTAGTTTTAGTTTATTTTTAGGTTTCTTTATTTTATTATTTTTTTTAATTTTGGGTTTAAGTTTTTTAGTTTAGTTATTTATTTTTTATTTTATTTTAGTTTAATTTTATTTTTATTTTTTAGGTTTAGTTTAGTTTAGTTTAGGTTTTATTTTATTTTTAGGTTTTTTATTTATTTTAAATTTTATTTTTTAGTTTAAGTTTAGTTTATTTTTATATATTTTATTTTATTTATTTTAACTAGTTTAGTTTATTTAGTTTAGTTTATGTTTTATTTATTTTACTTTATCTTATTTTAGTTTAGGTTTATTTTGTTTTATTTATTTTAGTTTTAGGTTTTTTTTAGTTTTGGTTTTAGGTTTCATTTCTGATTTATTTTTAGATTTTTTTAGGGTTATTTTCCAGGTTTAGGTTTTTATTTAGTTCTTAATTTTTTATTTTAAGTTTATTTTCTTTTTATTTTGCATTTAGTTTTTACTTTATTTAGGTTTATTAGGTTTATTTTGTTTTTTAGTTTAGTTTAGGTTTTTATTTAATTTATTTTAGTTTAATTTTATGTTATTTTATTTTTACATTTAGGTTTAGTTTTATTTTTTGTTTAAATTTTATTTTATTTTAATTTTTTATTTTATTTAGGTTTTAGTTTATTTTTAAATTTTATTATTTTAAGGTTTATATTTTTAGGTTTAGGTTTTTAGGTTTTATGGTTTAGTTTGGGGTTTTAGGTTTTAGGTTTAGGTTGTGCTTTAAGATTAAGTTTTAGGGTTTATGGTTTAGGGTTTTAGGGTTTAGGGTTTAAGGTTTAGGGTTTAGTGTTTAGAGTTTAGTTTTTTAAGGCATAGATTTTAGGGCTTAGGGTTCTAGGTTCAGGGTTCAAGGTTTAGGGTTTTGGGATTTTTTTTTTACTTTTTTTAAAATTAAGTAAACTGGTAGGTTTAGATTAATTTAGTTAATTTAGTTTATTTTTTATTTATTTTAGTTTATTTTATTTTTATTTTTATTTAGGTTCATTTTTATTTTATTTAGTTAAGTTTATTTATTTTAGTTTAGGTTTTTTGCATTAGCTTAATTTTTAGGTTTAGGTTTACCTTTAAGTTTATTTTATTTTAAGTTTTATTTTTATTTTATTTTTTAGGTATATGTTTTATTTTTTATTTTTAGGTTTAGGTTTAGGTTTTTATTTTGTTTTTTTAGGTTTAGGTTTTAAGTTTTTATTTTAGGTTTAATTTTAGGTTTTATTTTTTAGTTTAGGTTTCAGTTTATTTTTAGTTTATTATATTTTATTTAGGGTTAAGGTTTTGGTTTTGGTTTAGTTTATTTTAGGTTTAGGTTTAAGTTTTATTTATTTTAGTTTAGTTTATTTTAGTTTAGGTTTAGCTTTATTTTATTTTTATTTGAAGTTTAGGTTTAATTTATTTATTTTCTAGGTTTAGATTTTAGGTTTAGGTTTTTATTTAGTTTTCATTTTAATTTATTTTAGGTTTAGTTTTAATTTAATTTAGGTTTTTTATTTTTTAGTTTAGTTTAAGTTATTTATTTATTTTATTTAATTAATTTTTTATCCTTTATTTTATTTTCTTTTTGGCTTTAGGTTTAGGTTTTAGTTTAAGTTTTTATTTTATTTTATTTTTTTATTTTTTGGTTTATTTATTTATTTTATTTTTAGGTTTTATTAAGTTTAGGTTTAGGTTTTTAGATCTTTAGTGTTTAGGGTTTAAGGTTTAGGGTTTAGGGTTTAGGGATTAGGGTTTGTGGTTTACGGTTTAGGTTTAGGATTTAGGGTTTAAGCTTTTAGGTTTTAGGGTTTAGGGTTTAGGATTTAGGGTTCAGGGTTTTTAGAGTTAAGGGATTAGGGTTTAGGGTTGAAGTTTTTGGTCTAGGGTTCAAGTTTTAATTTAGGGTTTAGGGTATTTGGTGTTTCTTTTAATAGAGAAGAAATTTAGATCTAACATTTCTTCTTTTTGTTTTCATCAGCCAAGTAACACACCAAGTTTTCTAAGACACAAGCGACAACATAGATCAAAAGTTAGCACACATAGAGCAAATCAAAAACCCTAGTTAACTTGAACCATCTCTACTAAAAAGACATAGTTCCATAAGATGATCATTTCTTTAGTTTCTCCATTGTAACCATAAGCACATCCAGATCCACCACCACCACTGCGATAACTCTCGCCTCCGCCTTCTCCTCCACTATCAGATCTAGATTGAGCCTGGTTGATGGTGATGTTCCTGTCGTCAAGGTTCTGCCCATTCTTAGGGTTTAGGTTTAGGTTTAGATTTATTCGGTTTTAGGGTTTAGGTTTACTTTTAAATTTATTTAGTTACTTTAGGTTATGTTTAGGGTTTGGGGTTTAAGATTTAGGGTTTAGGGTTAGGGTTTAGGAAGTAGGGTTTACGGTTTAAGGTTTAGGGTTTAGGGTTTATGCTTTTAGGGTTTCAAGTTTAGGATTAGGGTTTAGGGTTTAAGGTTTAGGGTTTTTTTAAATTAAGTAAACTAGTAGGTTTAGGTTTATTTAGTTATTTTAGTTTAATTTCTATTTATTTAATTTTATTTTATTTTTTATTTTTATTTAGGTTTATTGTTATTTTTATTTAGTTTAGTTTATTTATTTTAAGTTTATTTATTTTAGTTTAGGTTTTTTATTTTAGTTTACTTTTTAGGTTTAGGTTTATTTTTTAGTTGAGTTTTTTTTTCTTTTATTTTTTAGGTTTAGGTTTTATTTTTTATTTTTAGGTTTTGGTTTAGTTTTTTATTTTATTTTTTAAGGCTTAGGTTTTATGTTTTTATTTTAAGTTTATTTTTAAGTTTTATTTTTTAATTTAAGTTTAGGTTTTTTTTTCAGTTCATTTTATTTTATTTAGTTTAAGTTTAGCTTAAGGTTTAGTTTATTTTAGGTTTAGGTTTAGGTTTCATTTATTTTATTTTAGGTTTAAGTTTATTATATTTTGTTTATTTTATTTTATTTTAGGTTTAGGTTTTCTTTTTAGTTTAGAGTTTAGGTTTTATTTTTAGGTTCATTTTTCAGTTTTAGGTTTTCATTTAGTTCTTATTTTATTCAATTCTATGTTTATTTTATTTTTATTTTACATTTAGTTTTAATTTTATTTAAGTTTTTTATTCTTAAGTTTATTTTATTTTTTTAATATAGTTTAGTTTTTCTTCATTTTATTTTATTTTAGTTTTATTTTTATTTTTATTTTATTTTAGGTTTAGGTTTTAGTTTTGGTTTAGGTTTTGATTTTATTTTTATTTTATTTTATTTAAGTTTAGGTTTATTTATTTATTTTATTTTTAGGTTTTATTTAGTTTAGGTTTAGGTTTTCATGTTTTTAGGGTTTAGGGATCAGCATTTTAGGGTGTAGGGCTTTAGGGTTTAGGGTTTAGAGTTAGGGTTCTTGGTATAGGGTTTATAGTTTAGTGTTTAGGCATTAGGGTTTAAGGTTTTTAGGGTTTATAGTTTAAGGTTTATTAGGTTTAGTTTAAGGTTTAGTTTAAGTTTAAGTTTAGGGTTTAGGGTTTAGGTTTGGTTAGTTTGGTTTAGTTTAGTGGGTTTAGGTTTGGGTTTTGGGTTTAGGGTTTAAGGTTTAGTGTTTAGGGTTAGGTTTAGGGTTTAAGTTTTAGGATTTAGGGTTGTAGGTTTAGGGTTTAGGGTTAGTTTTTGGGTTTATGTTTTAAGTTTTAGGGTTTAGGGTTTTGGGCTTACAATTTAGGGTTTTTATAAAAAAAAAAAAAATTAGTAAACCGATAGGTTGTGGTTTATTTAGTTTATTTAGTTTCTTTTTTACTTATCTTAGCCTATTTTATTTTTATTTTTATCTAGTTTGGTTTATTATTTTTGGTTTATTTATTTTAGTTTTGGTTTTTTATTTTATTTTATTTTTTAGGTTTAGGTTTAGGTTTATGTTTAGCTTTGGGTTTAGGTTTATTTTTAGTTTATTTAATTTTATTTAGTTTAGGGTTTATTTTTAGTTTATTTTAGGTTTAGGTTTAGGTTTTATTTATTTTGGTTTAGTTTATTTTAGTTTAGGTTTAGGTTTATTTTAAGTTTACGTTACTTTTTTAGTTTTGGGTTTGGACTTTATATTTATTTATTTTTAGGTTTAGGTTTTATTAAGTTTTTATTTTATTTTATTTAAGGTTTATTTTATTTTTATTTTACATTTTGTTTTTATTTTATTAAGATTTTTTATTTTTAGGTTCATTTTATTTTTAGTTTACTTTCAGTTTTTATTTATTTTATTTTAGTTTTGTTTTTATTTTTTATTTAATTTTATTTTTATGTTTTAGTTTTGGTTTAGGTTTAGGTTTAATTTAAGTTTTTATTTTATTTTATTTTTCTATTTTTTATAGGATTAGGTTTTTTAATTTATTTTATTTCTAGGTTTTATTTTGTTTAGGTTTAGGTTTTTTGGTTTTTAGGGTTTTGGGTTTTGGGTTTAGAGTTTAGGGTTGTAAGTTTTAGGGTTTTTAGTTTTGGGTTTAGGTTTTAAGATTTAGGGTTTTGTAGTTTAGGGTTTAGGGTTTAGTGTTAATTTTAGGGTTTAGGGTTTTGGGTTAGGGTTGTGTTTAGTTTAGTTTTTTTTTAAATTTTTTAATTTTTTTTGAATTAGGTAAACTCATAGGTTTAGGTTTATTTAGTTTATTTAGTTTTTATTTTAGTTTATTTTATTCCATTTTATTTAGGCTTATTTTTATTTTTATTTAGTTTTGTTTATTTATTTTAGTTTAGGTTTTTTATTTTAGCTTATTTTTTTAGGTCTAGGTTTAGGTTTATTTTTTTAGTCTAGTTTTTTTCCTTTTTGTAGGTTTAGGTTATATTTTTTATTTTTAGGTTTAGGTTTAAGTTTTTATTTTATTTTTTTAGGTTTAGGTTTTTGATTTTTATTTTAGGTTAATTTTAAGATTTTATTTTTTTAGTTTAGGTTTAGGTTTATTTTTAGTTTATTTTAATTTATTTAGTTTAGGTGTAGGCTTTATTTATCTTAGCTTAGTTTATTTTAGTTTAGGTTTAGGTTTATTTTATTTTTATTTTAGGTCTAGGCTTTTTTTAGTTTAGGTTTTAAGGTTTATTTATTTCTAATTTTTTGGTTTATTTTTTAGGCTTAAGTTTTTATTTAGTTTTTATTTAGTTTTTATTTTATTTTATTTTTATTTTAGGTTTAGTTTTTTTTTTATTTGGTATTTTATTTATTAGTTTAGTTTAGGCTTTTATTTATTTTAATTTAGTTTAGTTTTTTTATTTAATTTTCTTTTTAGGTTTAGGTATAGGTTTTGGTAAACATTTTTATTTAGGTTTTTATTTTATTTTGGTTTAGGTTTGTTTATTTTTTTATTTTTTAAGTAATATTTAGTTTAGGTTTAAGTTTTTAGCTTTTTAGGGTTTAGTGTTTAGGGTTTAGGGTTAGTTTAGGGTTTAGGGTTTAGGGTTTAGGGCTTAGGTTTTAGGGTTTAGGTGTTTAGGTTTGGTTTAGTTTAGTTTAAGTTTAGCATTAGGTTTAGTTTAAGGTTTAGGGTTTCGATTCATATTCAACATTTCATTAAGTAAACACCAAGTTTTCTAAGACAGACTACCTAGATCAAAATTTTAGCAAATCAAAATCCTTGATTGCATGAACTATCTCTATTGTAATAGCTTCCATAAGCGATATCGGTCGGCCATTTTTTGCTTTCTCCAGGTTCCATGGAACCCGGTCTAGTAGCGGGATCCACCATCATAACCCTCTCTCCCTCCACCATATTTGTAACCTCCTCGGTCCTCCCACCATAACCACCACGCCCAATAGCCTCCAAATCCACCAGCACCTCTAGATCCCCTACCACCACTACGATAACAGCCACCTTTGCCTTCACCTCCACCACCAGATTTAGACTTAGCCTTATTGATGGTGATGTTCCTATCATCAAGGTTCTGCCCATTCTTAGGGTTTAGGTTTATTAGGTTTTTGGGTTTATGTTCATTTTAAATTTATTTAGTTACTTTAGGTTTAGGTTTATGGTTTGGTGTTCAAGATATAGGGTTTAGGGTTTAGTGTTTATGCTTTAGGGTTTAAGGTTTTTAAGGTTTAGGGTTTAAGTTTTAAAGTTTAGACTTTTTAGGGTTTAGGGTTTAGGGTTTAGGGTTTAGGTTTTAGGGTTTGGGTTTAGGGTTTAGGATTTTAGGGTTTAAGATTTAGAGTTTAGGGTTTTAAGGGGGGGGGGGGGGTAGGGTAGGTTATAATTTCATTACCATAGAAGGAAAAGATACAATATCCTTAAGGAGCTACTAAAATTCTACTCCTCTCAGAGCTTTAAGAAACCTAAAGAGCTAAACTCCCATCTAAGTACATTAGAAAAAGAAAACAAAATTAAAGAGCAAATAATAAAAAGAATAAGGAAAAGACATGACTAAAAAAATCAAATAATAAAAGAATGAGTCGGCAATAGTTCATGATTTCTTTAACAAAGAAAGATAAGCAAAATCCATAGCAACAACACTTAGGTTGACTGAGTACCAACCATTTCCCCATAAAGTTTCAACCAGAAATCATACCTACAATGGTAAAGTCATAGTCATAAAAAAAAGATAAGGATAAAAGGTGAGAGAGAAGCTCAAGCTCAGTTAGGATCATCTCAAGGGTTAAGAATACATATGAACAACCAAACTTCATAAAGAAGGGTTTCAATCATATGTAATGCTATCAACCTAAGAAAAGAGGTGAGTAACATCAAAGCCATTATAGCCAGCATACCTGATACAAAAAAACATCCAAGGCCAATAATGTATAGAGTTCCAGATTGTGCACCATTCAACAAAGGTTCAGCCAGCACAACAAAAGGCTCCAACAAATTGTCCAAGAATAAGGAAAAGGCCAACAAGGAAAAAATATCAACCAATCAAGATTCCAAGGACAACTAAAAGTCCTCCAACCAAACTAGCTACATAAATCAGCCATAAGGCAACCACTAGAGAATATCCCATAATAAGTAACCAACAAATGAAGCATTCCCAGTAGCTAAGGAAAAGCAAAAAACCAACAAAGCACCATACAATTAAGGTCCAAAAGAAGCTCAGAAACCATAGAAAGGAAACAGAGTAATAGCGTAAACCAAACTTCCCTAAAACAAAACTAACGACTTAGCATAATAACAATGTGCTACAAACAACACACCCAGTAGAGGCTAATCTCAAGAGAATTACTAAACCCAAAGCCTAGGCTAATGAAGTATCTAATAATAAACAACAAGGAACTAGGAGGCAAACTAAAAAAAGTAGCTAGGAAATTCTACAAATGAAGGTTCAGAAAGGCAACAACCAACAATAGTTCCCACTAGGAAGGCCACCTATCCAACTATGAAAAACTAGAAAAAAATAATTTGTGTTCAAGAGGAGAGCCAACAAACCAACTAGTGCAGAAAATATAATAAAGCCGTGACCATCTCATCCACCAAAGAACCAAAGTAACAAGAAGAAGAAGTAGCCACCAGTTAAAAGCCAATCCAACCCATGTTGGAAAGATAGGAACCACCAGGTAGCAACCACCAGGCTAACCCAAAAGCTAGAGGAAAAAAACATAACCCAGCTCAGGCCAAAAAGTGAAAATAAGTTTAGGGTTTAGGGTTTAGGGTTAGGGTTTAGGATTTAGGGTCTAGGGTTTAGTATTTTGGCTTTATGATTTAGCTTTTGAGGGTTTAGGGTTTAGGGTTTAGGGTTGTAGGGTTTAGGATTGTAGGGGGTTTACAGTTTATGATTGTAGGGGGGTTTAGGGTTAGTTTAGGGTTTAAGATTAAGGGTTTTGGTTAGTTTAGGGTTTAGTGTTTTTTTGCATTTATGGTTTAAGCTTTAAGGTTTTATGGTTTAGGGTTTATGGTTTAGGGTTTTTTTTTAACATTTTAGGGTTTATTTTAGGTTTAGGGTTTTTCTTTAAATTAAGTAAACAAGTAGGTTTAGGATTATTTAGTTTATTTTTTTATTTATTTTAGTCTATTATATTTGTTTATTTTTATTTAAGTTTATTTTTTACTCTTATTTAGTTTAGTTTATTAATTTTAGTTTAGGTTTTTTTCTTTTAGTTTAATTTTTAGGTTTAGGTTTAGGTTTAGGTTTGTTTTTTATCTTAATTTTATTTTTATTTTAGTTTTTTAGGTTTAGGTTTTATTTTTTTAGTTTTAGGTTTAGGTTTTTAGTTTTTATTTTAGGTTTATTTTAAGGTTTTATTTTTTCAGTTTAGGTTTAGGTTTATTTTTAGTTTATTTTAATTTATTTAGTTATGGTTTAGGTTTAATTTATTTAAGGTTGTTCTTTTGGTTTATTTATTTTAGTTTAGTGTATTTTAGTTTAGGTTTAGGTTTATTTAATTTTGTTTATTTTAGGTTTAGGTTTTTTTTAGTTTAATATTCAGGTTTTAGATATTATTTATTTTTAGGTTTATTTTTTAGGATTATGTTATTATTTAGTTTTTATTTTACGTTATTTTACTTTAAGGTTTTTCCTTTAGGGTTTAGGGTTTAGGGTTTACGTTTTAGAGTTTAGGGTTTAAGGTTTAGAGTTTAGGGTTTAGGGTTTATTTTAGATTTAGGGTTTTTTTAATTATATTTATTTATTTTAGTTTAGTTTAGTTTTTATTTTTATTTTATTTTATTTTTATGTTTAAGTTTAAGTTTAGGTTTAGGTTTAGGTTTAGGTTTAGGTTTAGGTTTTAGTTTAAGTTTTTATTTTATTTTATATTTTTATTTTATTTTGGTTTAGGTTCTTTTATTTATTTTGTTTTTAGGTTTTATTTAGGTTAGATTTAGGTTTTTTAGGTTTTTAGGGTTTAAGGTTTAGGGTGTAGAGTTTAGGGTTTAGGATTAAGGGTTTTGGGTTGTAGGTTGTAGGCTTTAAGTTTTTGGGTTTAGGGTTTAGGATTTCAGGTTTAAGGTTTTAGGGTTTAGGGTTTAAGGATTAGGGTTTAAGGTTTAGGGTTTATTTTAGGTTTTGGGTTTTTTTTTTAATTATGTAAACTAGTAGGTTTAGGTTTATTTAGTTTATTTAGTTTTATTTATTTAATTTAGTTTATTTAATTTTTTTTAATTTTATTTAGATTTCTTTTTATTTTTATTTAGTTTAGTTTTTTTATTTCAAATTTATTTATTTTAGTTATTTTAGTTTATCTTTTAGGTTAAGGTTGAGGTTTAGGTTTATTTTTTAGTTTAGTTTTATTTCTATTTTATTTTTTATGCTCAGGTTTTATTTTTTATTTTTAGGTTTACGTTTAGATTTTTTTTAGGTTAAGGTTTTAGATTTTTATTTTAGGTTTATTTTAAGGTTTTCTTTTTTAGTTTAGGTTTATTTTTAGTTTATTTTTTTTATTTAGATTAGGTTTAGGTTTCAATTTAATTTATTTGAGTTAGGTTTAGGTTTTATTTATTTTAGTTTTGGTTTAGGTTAATTTTATTTTTTATTTTAGGTTTAGGTTTTTTTTGTTTAGGGTTTAGGTTTTATCTTTTTTATTTTTTTTGAGTTTTATTTTTTAGGTCTAGGTTTTTATTTTATTTATTTTAGGTTCATTTTATTTATAGTTTAGGTTTAGTTTTTAGTTTATTTAGGATTTTTATTTTTTTAGTTTAGTTTACGTTCCTATTTATTTTATTTTATTTTAGTTTTTATTTTTTTATTTTATTTTGGTTTAGGTTTTTTAATTTATTTATTTTTTAGGTTTTATTTTGTATTGGTTTATGTTTTTAGCTTTTTACGATTTAGGGTTTAGGGTTAGTTTATGGTTTAGGATTCAGGGTTTGGCATTTAGTGTTTAGGGTTTTTTTAGGGAAATTTTGAATTTTATTACCATAAAAATAAAGGATATAATGTCCTTAAAAAGGGTAAAGCACAAAGTTCTACTGGTCATAGAGCTACAAGAAACCTAAAGAGCTAAACCCCATCAAAGTACAATGGAAAAAAATTAAGAGAAAATACAATAGCTTAAAAGCAACTGAGAAAAGACCCAAAATAAGACTAATATAACTCAAGAAAGTAGTAAAAAGACTAATCAATAGCAGCTCATGATCCCTTTGAGAAGTCAAGATAAGCAAGATCCACATCAACAATACTTGAGTTGACTAAGTAAATATCATTCCATCTATGAAGTTCCAACCTGCAAAATAAATCTACAAAACACTATAAAGGCAATGGTCATAGCTCAAGAGAAAAAGATAAAGTAGACAATTTAGAAAGGGCTTTGAAAGAGAAGGCTCGGGCTCAGTTAAGATCATCTCAAGGGCAATAATACATATGAGCATCCAACCTTCATGAGAAGGGTTACAATCATATGCATGCTGCCAACTAGAGAGAAGATATGAGGAAAAATCAAGGACATCATAGCCAGTATTCCTGATATAAGAAACCATCCAAGGCAAAATAGTCCATAGTGATCCATTTCCTGCACCAAACAAATAGAGAAAATAAGCTAGGCTGAGCCGACCAACCCACCAAAACCCACAATAAACCAATCACTTAAAGCCAAGATCCTAGAAGTTACAATCAGGATCGAGCTAAAAAAACCAAGCAAAGAAGGCACCACCAATAGGAAGAGAGAAACATGAACGGGCGGTTGCATAAATAGGAGGGATAAGACAATCAAGCAAAACAGTCCCAAAGGAAAAACAACAACCAACAACTATCTCTAGAGTACTAGCAATCCAAATCCAACAGCAAAACCTCCACCCAAATAATAAAATAGTAGGAGATATGCAGCAGCAGAGAGAGGAAGCCATAACATAGAGAGGCCAAGAGGGTATCCAAAAATTACCATCAAAACCACCGCTAAAGCAGCCAAAAGAAAATCAAATCCACAACCACCAACCAAGAGGAAAATATCTAGAAATATGGAGAGCCAAATAAACTAGAGGGAGTTGGTAGCAATAGCCAACATAAATCCCAAAACACCAAGCCACAACACAAGCATACAAGGCAAGACAGCAGCAACAAAAAACCCCTCAAGCAGCTAACCCTGGACAACAAGTCCTAAAACATGACCAAAAAAACCACAAGAACTCATATCCTCCACCAACAAAATAGCCAATAAAACCAAATAGCGACCAATAAGATGAGTAGCGGAAAATTGACACCCAAACCAGAACAAAAATAAAGAAAAGCACCAAAGGATAACCAACCTAGGAGGACCACCCAACTAGAGAACCCAACCAAAAGCACCTAAACCAACCATTAAAACATAACACACCATCCACAAATAACCAATCCACCAAAATAGCCAACCAGCACAGTCAGCCAAAAAAATCAACTAGCAAACAAAGCAAATACAAAGGCCAAATAAGAGGGAAAGAGCAACAAAAGACAAAGCCACAATCCACTTGGAGATCTCAAAAATAACCAAGAAACAAAAATGGTAGTCACCCAGCCAGACGAAGGCCAAGGAGGACCACCCAACCACAAGCAACAAAACTGTAAGGAAAGGAACAAGGCTAGAGACAAACAAAACCCTTTCCAATTCCCAAAGAGCAGACAATCACCATAAAGGAGAAAATAGGAAGACAATAACCATAGAACAACTACCTCCAATCCATAAGGCAGAGGGAAAGCCAACTAGCAGAAGCCCCCAAGGTAAACTAGGAAAGGAGAACATTAACCACAAAAAAACACAAAACTAAGCTAAGCCAGAATAGGCCAACAGCAGCCATGAAAAAATATCCACCCAAAATAACTAGGAAAATAGAAGAAGCAAATCACAGCAACCAGTAGAGCCAACCATAGTAGCCAAAAATCTAATTCGAATAAGGCCATAGCCAACCAAAACCAGAGGCAAACCATACATCCATTAATAAAAGGGGTAGGCCAAAAATGGGCACAACCACAACCAAATAGGAGACCCTCAAAAATCATTAGTTGTGTGACAAAAGAAGCATAACATGATCCATAGAAAGAAAACCACCAGTCTTAGGGGAGAGTGAAATCAATTATAACCACTACGACCCAAAAAAGGGTTTGTCAAGTATAGAATGGGGTTAAGAGGAAGGGGGTTTAAGTATAAAAATAAATTAAAAAAAGCACTTCCTGGTGAGGTAAAAAGATCAACAAAATAGCAAAAAGATCATGCATATGCTTAGGTTAAAAGATCAACAAAATAGCATAAGGTTAAAATCCTAGGTAAGATAGTCCAGTGTTATCCAGATTGACCAGACCATGCGTATGCTTAGGTAAGCTATGGTTATCAAATAAAGTGAGCTAATTTAATTCCCCTCCCAAATTAGCTAGGAAATCAGCATAAGCATTACCTTCACGAAGAATATGAAAATTTTTATAGCTAACCTGAGAAAGAAGTTTTTTAGTGTGATTACGATAATAAAATAAGTCACCATTCCTCATTTTTATTATTATTGAGCATATAAAGTAAAAGAAGAGCATAAACTTCAATCTAAATATTAAAGAGGCCTTTGCTTAAACAAATATCAATAGCTTTGTTAACAGCCGTGAGCCTAACATAAATAACAGATCAAGCTTTGAGGGGGTAGGAAAAAGCACAAATGATAGTACTTTTAAAATCCCTAAGTATTCCACCACAACCATTTTTTTTGGGAAAACAGAACCATCAGTATTAATCTTAAGAAATTTTTTTTAGGCTTAATCCAATGTATCATCCTAATACTCTTGTAGGAAGGATCATCATGCAAAGTAATAGGTGATTTTTTAACTACAAATTTATAACCTCTAAAGTGAAGATTACTAATTAAATATGCATTTAACAAAGTATGAATTTTTTTTAGTTCTTGTAAGGATCCTTTCATGGTTCATTGGGATACCACGATATTTAGCATCATTTCTATCCATCCAAATGAATCAAATATGGGCAATAACAATTAAAACTTTGATGTGACCTTACATAATTTTATGGAAACAAACTTCAAGAAGTTGATATAATAAAATCTATTAAAATAGTTAGTGTTAAATAAATCATCATGACATATCCAAAGTTTGGAAGCAATATCACCATTGACAAAAACATGATTAACATTTTCAATATGAAAGCAACAATAACACTTAGAAGGTAAATAAAACCTTTTAAGCTAGAGCAAGGAATCAACAGAGATGAAGTTATTCAAAATCTTCCAAGCTAAAACAAAATAAAAAATGGGAATGATATTGTTCCAAAGTTTAATGAAAACATTAGAGGTGTTCTAATAAAATTCCAAACCTCTTTAAGAACGAAATCACCATTGTAAGGGAGCTTGAAAAGAATTTGATCCAATTTATTAGAAAAAATAGCGATGTTGCAAAACTTGTCAAAAAAAAAATAAGAATGTCATTTTGAATTTTGTTTTTATTTTAATTGTTATTAAGCCAAAAAGAGTTAACTTTGATAGCAACAGTAGAGTGTGTGGATAAAAGGGAGTCAATAGAGCCATTGCCAATCCAATTGTCTTGCCAAAAGAAAAACCCGAATGAATACCCCAAGATATTAAGGATTCAACAACCCATTTAATGGAGAAAAGCCTTTTCCAGAGTCACCAACTTTATAAAGCAAGAGGGTGTTTACCTTGGCAATATTTTCCATCATAAAATTATCCCAAAGGCTATCATTCTTTCTAGAATTCCACCAGAGCTTATGAGAGAAGGCATTGATAGCTTCATGAATAGGTTTGCAACCAAGACCACCTTCACCCAAAGGACCACAACATTTATGCCAGGAATTCCAATGCATTCTCTTAATAGAATTATTGGACCTCCAAAAATATTTATTAAGCATGCGATCAATTTTGGTAAGAGTAGAATTTGTGGGAATAATAGTTTGAATCAAATAAAGAGGTACTAAATTGAGAGTGCTTTTAAGAATAGTAAGCCTGCCACCAAAGGAAAGTAAAATGGAATTCCAAAATAGAAATTTTATTTAAAATTTTTTGAATTAACTCATCAAAAAGGAGGAATCATTTTGGACCATTAAAAAGAGGAGCACCCAAGTACTTAAGAGGTAAGTGTTGATGTTTAAAATTAGGGATATGCAGGATTTGATTGATTTTATTATTGGAGATACTTAAAGAAGTAATAAAATAGATTTTGTTATCATTGATAGAAAGACCACTTTCTCTACCAAATTTATTTAAAAAAAATCTTGAAGTTCTTGATACGAAGAATAGAAGCATTGCAAAAAATAATAAAATAATCTACAATGCTTAAAAAGGAAGAGAAGACCAAAATTTTGTAGTACGTACTAGGATTATTTAAGAATAACTCATTCATGCTGCTTGATATGTACTCAACATCAATAATTAATAAAGCAAGAGATGAAGGATCCCGTTATCTTAAGCCATGGGAAGAAGGAAAGAAGCCCAAAGCTTCCCCATTAAGCAAAATAGAGAACCATACATTATTAATACAATTTTTAATAAGAAAAATAAATTTAGTAGAAAACCCAATTAAATTCAGAATATGGAAAAGGAAATCCAAGAGATATTATTAAAATCTTTGGTAATATCTAATTTGAAAGAATGTTTCCACCTCTAGTCTTTGCATCTAAATCATGAATTAATTCTTGGGTAAGTAAAATGCTATCAAAAATAGATCTACCTCTACCAAAACCAGTTTGGTTGAGAGAGATAATCTTATGAAGTAAAAGACTAAACCTGTTGGCAAGAACTTTGGAAATCAGCTTATTGAAGAAAGTGTAAAGACTAATAGGTCTAAAATCACTCCAATAGTCTGGGTTATCTTTCTTAGGTATGAGAGAATTAGAAGAGCTAGAGAAATATCTAGGAAAAGGATTTCCATTAAAAAAAAAAATTAAACATTGCCTCAATCAGATCATTTTTAATAATAAACCAACATTATTAGAAATACTGGGTAGTGAAACCCTGTAGACTAGCAATAGAATCTATGTTCATGTTATTAAGAACTTTAAAAATTTCATCTTCATTAAGCATAATAGTAAGAAAATTATTATCATCATTAGTAATAATAGAAGGAATTAAGTGTGATTTTTAAATAACTTCATAAGAACAACTCTTATTAAGCATATTTCTAAAGTAATTAATGACTAAATCCTTAAAATCATTATTGTGTGTTATACATTCACCATTATCATATTTAATTTTTTGAATATTATTTAAGGCTCTCATTTTATTAACTAAAGCATGAAAATAACTAGTTTTCATGCACCATCTATAATGTGTTTACTAGCAATGTTTTGACATCAATAAGTCTCTTCCATATTTTAAAAATTAACAAGCTTATCGTTCGCCTCAGTCAAGTACTTAATCTTAGAAGTATCAGACATAACAGAGACTTCAAGATCACAAACTAATTTTTCCATATCTTTGATATTAGCAAAAAGGTTTTCAAAATAATGCTTGTTCCCAATGAACCCAGAGTTTGTTTAAGTATTTTAAGGTTAAACCAAAGTCTTTTCATCCCCAAAATAGAATTATCAGGATGTAAAGCAGCTTTCCAATTGTTAGACTCAACATTAAAAAACTCAATATGCTGAATCCACATGTTCTGAAATCTAAAAGGAGAGAAATTTTTTAATCTATTAAAATTATCTCTAATAGAAACTAAAAGATGACCATGCTCAGAAAAGGTTTTGCATAAATGATTGATAGAAGTAATAGGCCATTGAGTAATCCACCACTTCATTTAGAACAAAACAAAATAGTGTTGAAATCACAACCAACAAACCAAGGTTTATTGATAGAAGTGGAAAAATTAGTCAAGTTATCCCAAAGAAGATTTCTACTAGATCTATTACAAGATGCATAAACAAAAGAGCCCAAAACACAATAATCACCACAAGAGATTTGAGCATTGACAACTTGATAAAAATCATCAAGAATAGAAATTTCTACAAAGTTATTCCAAAAACAACAAATCTTACTACTAACATTAGAGAAAAAATTATTGAATTGATCATTCTAGCAACATGGTTAATTTTATTAGCATGAATAAGCGGCTCAAGAATAATATGTAAAGAAATATTATGAATACAAGAAAAATTTCTAATACAGTTATGAATAGAGAGGGTACCAATCCCTCTAACATTCCAAACTAAAAAATTAAACATAAAGAAAAGAAAAGGGGGAGGGGGAGTGGAGTAAAAGTTACATGAGGGAAGATAGGGAGGGTGCTGCAGTTCTAGTGTTTCTTGGCAATTTGGGAGAAAATTTTTTAAAATTTTTTTTCTTTTTCGAATAGAAAGTTTGGAAGCCATTTTCTTTGCCCTTTGAATCATCATCCAAAAAGGATTTAGCAACATTATTCACAGATTTTGGAGAAATCTATTGATGAGAAGTGAATTATCCTGCTTCGAAGACACTATAATTTATTAAAGATAAATGAGCTTCGAGAATAGAAAGAGAGGGAGAAAATTAATTTATTAAGAAGGCAAGTGGGAACACAAAACCCTTCTTCATCATTAGCCAAATTATTAGATAAAAGCAAATCTTTTTGAGAAGTTAAATCATACTGAATTTGAAATATGGAATCAAATTTATCAACCTAATTATCATGAGGTATTAAAGCCAAATTCTTCATTGAATTAGAATGATGCATTATATTAAATTTCACATTTATGTTCTCCTTTAAAGCTTCATTTTCATCTATCAAAGCCAACAAGGTTGCAAGGATCGAATCAGAGGGAACAAAATCCTCATTTAAAAGTTTAGAATAGCTATTATTGTTCACATTAGAAGCCTTCAATTGCTCAGAAGAAATAAAAGGTAAATAAACGTTATTAGGAACATTCAAAGAATCCTTTTTTTTTCAAAGTAGTTTTTTGGTATTTAATAGTTGTCGGTCTAGGGTTAGGAATAGAAGTTTACTTAATAGGAATTTTCTTTTTTAGGTGAGGATGAAGAATGAAACATTCAGAATTATCATGCCCATGGATTTTGTAGTGAGAACAAAAGATAGGAAATTTTCAAATTCAATTCTTTGCATATAACCATAATTTTTAGATCCCAACTAGATTTCTTTTGGGTTTATCTTCGTAATGTCCAATTCAAGAAGGATTCTAGCTAGTGAAGGCTGAGATTTTGTAGCCGTTGCTTGATCAATTTGTAATGGACAACCAAATAAGGCACCCATAGTAAAAAGGAATTCCTAATTGCCGAAATGAATTTGCATATTTGGGAGAGAAATACAAACCATAATAATTGGGGATTCTTATTTAATATCAAATAGTGGAGACCATTTCAGCAACCACAATTGGCAATTGAAAACTAAATAAAAATGATGAGAGAAAACACAAGAGTAATCCAAATCATTTATGAACTGAATGAAAATGTAGCGAGGATTAATTAAACCAATCATAAAAGCATGTAGAAGTTTTAGACTATGAAAGAAGGAGCAAATGTTTTCCAGATTAGGCCTACAAAGAGTAAACTTTCCAACCAAGGTGAATTCAAATGACTTAGCAAGATTTTCCATAACTAGATCAAAACACATAATGGCATGCATCAAAAGGAAGTCAAAATAAGTTCCAAGGACTCACCTGAACAACCATCCTTACCACTGAGAATGTCTTTGAATGATTTCAAAGCAGCCGAAGCCTGGGTAGATGATGCCTTAGCAGGATCCATTGGACCTTCCATTTTACCCAAGAATCATTAAAGAATATGCTAAGCCATGATGTCACTCCATGAAAGACATGAAATCAATGGTCATCAATTCCAGAAGGGATCCAATGAGAATCACTCAAAATAGCCATCAAGCAGCGTCCAAAAAACCCAAAATGATAATAAGAAAGGAAAATTGCTAGAACACAAGGAAAGGGCTAGAGCGATGGGGTTTCCTCACTTTAATTTTTTAATATTATTAGGGTATAGGGTTTAGAGTTTAGGGTTTAAGGTTTAGGGTTTTAGAGTTTAGGGTTTAGGGTTTAGGGTTTATGGTTAAGGTTTTTTATTATTTAGGGTTTAGGGTTTAGGGTTTAGGGTTTAGGTTTTAGGTTTAGGGTTTAGGGTATTTGGTATTTTTTAATAGAGAACAAATTCATATTCAATAATTCTTCTTTTAAATTTCATCAACCAAGTAACACACCAAGTTTTCTAAGACACAAGTGACAACATAGATAAAATATGAGCACACATAGAGCAAATTAAAAACCCTAGATAACTAGAATTGTCTCTACTATAAAGACATAGTATTATAAGTAGAAAATTGGATCAGCCATTCTTCAACTTTTCCAATGCATCAAAACCACCCCGACCTCTCGAGTAGTGGAATCCACCATCATATCCCTGATCTCTCCCTCCGCCACCACCATGAATGTAACCACTGTCTCTCTTCCTGCCTCTATAACCACTACTACTCTGACCTCCATGTCTATATCCACCAGCACCTTCAAATCCCCCACCACCACTATGATAACTACTGCCTTCTCTTATAGCAATAAACCTAGACTGAGCCTCGTTGATAGTGATATTCCTGTCATCAAGGTTTTGTCCATTCTTAAGGTTTAAGTTTAGGTTTAGGTTTATTAAATTTTTGGGTTTAGGTTTATTTTTTAATTTATTTAGTTACTTTAAGCTTAGGTTTAGCATCTTGGGTTTAGGGTTGTAGGGTTTATGCTTTTAGGGTTTAGGGTTTAGTGTTAGGGTTTAAGGTTTATGATTTAGGGTTCTGTATATTTATGGTTTAGTGGTAGTTTAGGGTTTAGGGATTAGGCTTTAGTTTAGTGTTTAGGATTTAGGGTTTAGGGTTTTGCATTTAAGTTTAGGGTTTAGGGTTTTAAGGTTCAGAGTTATTTTAGGGTTTGGGGCTTAGGGTTTATGATTTAGGGTTTAGGGTTTATGATTTAGTGTTTAGGGTTTAGGGTTTAGAGTTTAGGGTTTAATTAGGATTTAGTTTAGTTTATTTTAGCTTTAGGTTTATAGTTTTAGTTTTTTAAGGTTTAGTTTAGTGTTTAGGTTAGTTTAGGGTTATAGTTTAGGTTTAGGTTTAGGTTTAGGATTTTAGGGTTAGGATTTTTAGGATTTCTAGTTTAGGTTTAGGTATAGTTTAATTTTAGGTTTACCTTTTTAGTTTAGGTTTCTATTTAGTTTTTATTTTATTTTAGGTTTCTATTTAGTTTCTTTTAGATTTAGGTTATTTTCTTTTTAGGTTTAGATTTATATTTTAGTTTATGTTTTTATTTTATTTTTTCTTTTTATTTCATTTTGCTTTAGGTTTATTTATTTATTTTATTTTTAAGTGTTATTTAGTTTAGGCTTAGGTTTTTAGCTTTTTAGGGTTTAGGGTTTGGGATTTAGGGTTTAGAGTTTAGGGTTTAGGTTTAGGGTTTATTGTTTAGGGTTTAGGGTTTTTGGTTTAGGGTTTAGGGTCTAGGGTTTAGGGTTTATAGTTTAATTTTAGGATTTAGGGTTTAGGGTTTAGGGTTTAGGTTTTAAGGTTCAGGTTTTAGTTTAGGGTTTAGTGTTTTTGGTTTTTCATTTTTTAGTCGAGAACAAATTTAGATTCAACTTTTTTCTTTTTGATTTCATCAACCAAGTAACACACCAAGTTTTCCAAGACACAAGGACAACACACCCATAGAGAAAATTAAAATCCCTTGATAACTAGAACCATCTCTATTATAAGAGTTCCATATCGGATTGGCTATTCTTCAGTTTCTCTAGTTCCCATCAGAACCACCTCGGCCTCTCGAGAAGCGGGATCCACCATTGTATCCCCGATCACTTCCTTCGCCACCACCACTATTAAAACCATCATTGCTCTTCCAGCCTCCATTCCCACCACTGCTCCTACCACCACCTCCAGATCCAACAACACCTCTAGATCCCCCTCCACCACTGAGATAATCGCCACCTCCGCCTTCTCCTCCACTGCCAGATCCAAACTGAGCCTGGTTGATGGTGAGGTTCCTACTATTAAGGTCCTGCCTATTCTTCCAGTTTAAGTTTAGGTTTATTAGGTTTTAAGGTTTAGGTTTATTTTTTAATTTATTTAGTTACTTCAGGTTTAGGTTTAGGGTTTGGCATTTAAGGTTTAGGGTATAGTGTTTAGGATTAAGGGTTTAGGATTTTAGGGCCTACACATTTAGGATTTAGGATTTAGGGGTTAGGGCTAGGGTTTAGGGTATAGGTTTTTTAGGGATTAGAGTTTATGTTTAAGGGGTTAGGGTTGTTGGTTTAGTATTTAGGATTTAGGATTTATGGTTTATGGTTTTTTTCTTAAATTAAGTAAACTAGTAGGTTTCAATCTATTGAGTTTATTTTTTATTCTGATTTAATTTAGTTTATTTATTTTATGTTTATGTATTTTAGTTTAGGTTTTTTATTTTAGTTTATTTTTTAAGTTTAGGTTTAGGTTTAGGTTTTATTTTTTATTTTTATGTTTATGTTTAGGCTTTTATTTTATTGCTTTTGGTCTAGGTTTTAGGATTTTATTTTTGGTTTATAGTTAGGTTTTTGGTTAATTTTATGGTTTGGGGTTTAGGGTTTAGGGTTTAGGGTTTTGTGTTTACGGTTTATAGTTTTTAGGGTTTAGTGTTTAGGGTTTAGGATTTAAGGTTTAGGGTTTTGGTTTTTTCTTAACAAAAAAATTCAGATTCAATATTTTTTCTTTTCGATTTCATCAACGAAGTAACACACCGCATTGTCTATGACACAAGTGATAATATAGATAAAAAATGAGCATCTGTAAATCAAATTAAAAACCCTAGATTACTAGAATTATCTCTTAAGACACAATTCCATAAATAACATATATTTGTTCTTTTAATTTCTCCAATTCCCATTAGAACTATTTTAGATCCACCATCAAATACTCTCCCTCATGATTAACCTCATTTACCTCCATAATATTTTTGTAAATCCATATCCATCTTTACTTATAGGTTATATAACCACTACCTCCACCTTCACCTCCATCACTAGATCTAGATTAAGTCTGATTGATGGTGATGTTCCTGCCATCAAGGTTCTCCCCATTCATAGGGCTTAGGTTTATTTTTTTTATTTAGTTACTTTAAGATTAGGTTTTGGGTTTAGGGTTTATGGTTTAGGGTTTAAGGCTTGGTATAGGTTTAGGGTTTAGGGTTTAGGGTTAGGGTTTAGGGTTTAGTGTTTAGGCTTTTGGGTTAAGGTTTTTGGGGTTTAGTTTAGGTTAGTTTTAGCTTTAAGGCTTAGTTAGTTTATTATAGGTTATAGTTTTATTAGTTAGTTTAGGGTTTATGGTTTTGGGGTTTAGGGTTTTAGGTTTTAGGTTTTAGGTTAAAACTTTTAGGTTTTAAGGTTTAGTTTAGTTTAGTTTTAGGGTTTAGGTTTAGGTTTTAAGTTTAAGTTTAGGTTTAGGTTTAGGTTTTGGTTTAATTTTCAGTTTACGTTTAGGTTTAGGTTTAGGTTTAGGTTTAGGGTTTTATGGTTTTAGGGTTTAGGGTTTTTAGGGTTTTAGGATTAGGGTTTAGGTTTTTGTTAAGGGTTTAGAGTTTAGGGTTTAGAGTTTAAGGTTTAGAGTTTATAGTTTTTTTCTTAATAGAAAAAAAATTAGATTCAACATCTCTTCTTTTTGATTTCATCAAACAAATAACACACCATGTTTTCTAAGACATAAGTGACAATATAGATAAAAAATGAGAACGCAGTGAACAAATCAAAAACCCTAGATAACTAAAATTGTCTCTTCTATAAAGACACAGTTCCATAAGCAGCAGATTGGATTGGCTGTTCTTCAATTTCTTTAGTTTTTATTAGACCACCCCCACCTCTCGAGTAGCCAGATCCACCATCAAATCCGTGATCACTCCCTCTGCCACCACCACTGCTGTAAACTCTATTGTTCCTCCCACCTCCATAACTTTGCTTTTCATCCTAACCATCTGCGTCCATATCCCCCACCACCTCTGTGATAACCACCACCTCCACCTTCACCTCCAGCACCAGATCTAGACTAAGCCTAGTTGATAGTAATGTTCTTTCCATCAAGGTTCTACCCATTTCTAGGGTTTAGGTTTATTTTTTTATTTATTTAACTACTTTAAGTTTAGGTTTAGGGTTTAGGGTTTAGGGTTTAGGGCTAGGATTAAGGTTTAGGGTTTAGGGTTAGGGTTTAGGGTTTAGCATTTAAGATTTAAGGATTAGTGTTTTTTTAAGTTTAGGGTTTTAGGTTTAGGTTTAAATTTTAAGTTTAGGTTTTAAAGTTTAGTTTAGATTAGTTTAGGGTTTAGGGTTTAGGATTAGTTTAGAGTTTGATTTAGTTTAGTTTAGGTTTAGGTTTTTAGGTTTATTAAATTTAGGGTTTAGGGTTTATTTAAGGTTTATTTTTTATTTATTATTTATTTAGGTTTAATTTATATTTTATTTTTTAATTTAGAGTTTATTATTTTTATTTTTATTTAGTTTTGTTTTGATTATTTTAGGTTTATTTATTTTAGTTTGGGTTTTTTATTTTGGTTTAGTTTTTAGGTTTAGGTTTAAGTTTAGGTTTATTTTGTAGTTTTGTTTTAGTTTTATTTTATTTTTTAGGTTTAGGTTTTATTTTTTAATTTTAGGTTTAAGTTTTGGTTTTTAATATATTTCTTTCGTTTTATTTTATTTTTATTTTAGGTTTAGTTTTTATTTTATTTAGGTTATTTTAGGTTATTTTATTTTTTAGTTTAGTTTAAGTTTTTATTTATTAAATTTTAGTTTAGTTTTTAATTTTTTTAATTTTATTTCTAATTTTGGTTTAGGTTTAAGTTTTAGTTTACAATTTTATTATATTTTACTTTATATATTTTATTTTATTTAGGTTTAAGTTTTTTTATTTATTTTATTTTTAGGTTTTATTTAGTTTAGGTTTAGGTTTTTTGGTTTTTTGGTTTAGGGTTTAGGGTTAGTTTAGGGTTTAGGGTTTAGGGTTTAGGGTTCGGAGTTTCAGGCTTAGGGTTTAAGGTTTAGGGTTTAAGCATTAGGGTTTAGGGTTTTTATGGTTTAGGATTTAGTGTTTATGGTTTAGGTTTAGGGTTTAAGTTTTAGTTTAGGTTTTTATTTTATTTTTATTTTATTTTTTTATTTAGGTTTAGGTTTTAGGGTTTAGGTTTAGGGATTAGGGTTTAAGGTTTAGGGTTTTTCTTTAACAGAGAACAAATTCAGATTCAATATTTCATCTTTTTGATTTCATCAACCAAGTAACACACCAAGTTTTCTAGGACACAAGTGACAACGTAGATAAAAAATGAGCATGCATAGCGTAAATTAAAAACCCTAGATATCTAGATCTGCTTCTACAGTAAAGACATAGTTCCATAAGTAGCAGAAAGGATTGGTCGTACTTTAGTTTCTCTAGTTCCCATCAGAACCACCCACCTCTCAGTAGTGGGATCCCCATCATATCTGATCTCTCCCTCGCACCATGGCATGGGAACCTCCATATCCTCCCACTCCATAACTACCTTCTCTAATCATCCACCACCACCACCAAATCAACCACCACCACTGCAATAATGTCTATCTCCTTCACCTTCACCTGTGATGTTCTGGTCAAGGTTACCCATTTTAAGGTTTAGCTTTATTTTTTATTTATTTAGTTACTTTAGGATTATTTTTAGGGTTTAGGGTTTAGGGATTTGGGTTTAGTGTTAGGGTTTAGGGTTTAGCATTTAGGGTTTTAGGGTTTAAGGTTTCAAGGTTTAGCATTTACGGTTTAGGGTTTAGTGTTTAGGCTTTAGGGCTCACGAGTTTTAGGGTTAGTTTAGGGTTTAGGTTTTAGAGTTTAAGGTTAGTTTAGGGTTTAGGGTTTAGGGTTTATCGTTTAGTGTTGTAGGGTTTAAGGTTTAGGGTGTAGGGTTTAGGATTGTAGGTTGTAGGTTTAGGGTTTAGGGTTGTAGGTTTAGAGTTTAGGGTTTAGAATTTTAGGGTTAAAAGTTTAGGATTTTTTTTTTTAAAATCAAGTAAACTAGTAGGTTTAGGTTTATTTAGTTTATTTTTAATTTGTTTGTGTTTATTTTATTTTTTATTTTTATTTTTATTTAGTTTAGTTTATTTATTTTAGGATTATTTATTATAGTTTAGGTTTTTTATTTTAGATTATTTTTAGGTTTAGGTTTAGGTTTAGGTTTAGGTTTATTTTTTAGTTTTAATTTACTTTTATTTTTTTTATTTTTTAGGTTTAAGTTTTAATTTTTATTTTTAGGTTTAGGTTTTGATTTTTATTTTATTTTTAGGTTTAATTTATTTTTATTTGGGGTTTAGTTTTTATTTTATTTAGTTTTTTATTTTTAGGTTTATTTTAATTTTTTAGTTTAGTTTAGGTTTTTATTTATTTTATTTTAGTTTAGTTTTATTATATATATATATATATATATATATATATATATATATATTTTATATATATATATATATATATATAGTTTAGTTTAGATTTAAGCTTTAGTTTACATTTTAATTTTAATTTATTTTTTATTTTATTTATGTTTAGTTTTTTTATTTATTTTATTTTTAGGTTTTATTTAGATTAGGTTTAGGTTTTAGGTTTTTTGGGTTTAGGGTTAGTTTCGGGTTTCGTGTTTAGGGTTTAGGGTTTAGGGTTTAGAGTTTAGGGTTTAGGGTTTAGGGTTCTAGGTTTAGGATTTAGTATTTTGGGTTTAGGGTTTAGGGTTTAGGGTTTAGGTTTAGGTTTAATTTAGGTTTATTAGTTTAGGTTATGGTTTAAAGTTTAGGTTTAGTTTAGGTTTAGGTTTAGTGTTTAGTTTAGGTTTAAGTTTAGGTTTAAAATTTAATTTAATTTAATTTATTTTATTTATTAGTTTTAGTTTAAGTTTAGGTTTAGTTTTAGGTTTAAGTTTTAGGTTTTTAGAAAGTTAGGGAGAATTTTATTGCCACAAAATAAGAGTACAAAGTTCTTAAGGGATAAATCTCTAAACTAATAGCTATAATAAAACCTAAAAGATGAATCCCAAACTATTACAATATTAAATAAAAGAAGAAAAACCAAATCAACAGAAGATTCATATGAGCAATAATAAAATCCACTTGATTTCTTTGATAATAGGAAAATCCACAGCTAGGCCAACCTATAAAAGACATCTACAACATTCTAAGGAAAGGATGAGTATAATTAAGTAGGCATAAAGAGAAAGAGCAAAGTAAAGAAAATGTTCAGGCTCAGTCACAATCATCTTAAGGAGCAACATTATATGTAAGCATCCAAACTTTAGAAGAAGGGTTACAATTATATATAGTGCTACCAGCCAAAATAAGAAATTGAGGGAAACATCATGGCCATCATAGCCGGCATACCTCATATAGAGGTCATCCGGAGATCATCATCCAAGTGAAGTCTTCCAACCAAAAAATAGAACATCCAAACACAAACCCACCAAAATAACCAAGCCCAGTAAGGTAGACCAATATCCATCCATTAGGGATTGTAGGAAAACCACCAAATCCAACACCAAAAGGGAGGACAAATACTAAAAAGAGAAATCACCATTAATAGGGATAACAACACAATCTAGAAAAGACAGGCCCAAAGCCAAAGAACCATCCCAAGATTGTCCCCAAAGTAACAACAAACCAATACCCAAATAGGGGTAACACCAATGAAAATCAATCCAATCCAGTCAGAGGATAATCCAAGTAAAAAATAAAAGATAAGGGGTGTACCACCAAGACAGATAAAAGACTAAAGGAGCATCCAGAGGCTACCACGAATAACAAGTGTAAACCACCACCACAAACTAAGAGGTCGATACTAGGAAAGAGGCAAAATACACCTAAAGAGGTAATACCAAAATAAAATCAAGACCAAACCAAGTCACTGACCAAAAACAACGACCACTAAATAGCCTTCAACCATAACCAAATGACATCAAAATAAAACAAAAAAAACTACAAGAGCTCACTAGCAACAAAACATAAGAAAATAACAAATAAAGCCACCTAGCCCACCAGCAAACAACATTTATGGGAAGAGAAAATAGACCCACGGCTAAGCTGCCACCCAAATAGGAGAAAAAACAAAAGATAAGTAGCTGTAGCCAATAGAGGAAGACTATTACAAGAGGAGGTTGAAAACATAACCAAAAGAACCAAACCAAAACTAGCAAAATTGATCACGAAGCTCTAATCAATAAAATAGAAAAAAATAGCCAACAAATAGCCTCGACCAGGACAAATCTAAATCAAGGATAAACCACCAACAACCCCCAGGATCTGCCACCAATGGAAGAGGTAAAACCAACCAACACAGCCACCCAATCAACCCAAAAAACATAGCAATCAACTCACCCAACAAGGCCATGACCAATCACCACAATAATAAAATATCCAACTTAGATAAGGAAGTAACCAGCCCAGATATGAGGCAAACCTCATTCAGAGGGAAAGATAGATGGCAGGCATAGCCGCAACCTAATTGAAGGCCACCAAAAACAACCAAGAAATAAATGTGGTAATCACCTAGCCAGGAAAACAACCAAGGAAAGGCAAGCCTAGGAGGACCACCAACCCACCAGTAGCAAACTAGAGAGGAAAGGAACCTGACCCGAGCAAAATAAGGTCCCTTCCAGACCCGAGAGAACAAACAACCACCACCAAAGAGAAAATAAGAAGGCAACAACCACAAAACATCAAGCTTCAAGCCACAAGTGAGAGGGAACAACCAATCATAGCCAAAGTCAAAATAGGAAAGCGACAAGCAAGGCCCAACAGATAAAAATGGAAAGACTAACAATAACCTTCAAACAAACACCACCCAAGACAACCAGGCAATGGGTAGAAACAAATAGCAGCATCCACCAAACAAGGTAGCACTCATAGAGAATGAGGTTAGCCATGACCATAAAGCAGAATAGCAAGGAGCAATTTCAATATGTGAAAGCACAAGTGGTCAATAAAATGCTCAAAGAAAACACCATAGCTAAAGACCAACAAAAAAACCCACAAGTTAAAGTCTGAAGTAAGGCAGTCCAGAGCAATCTAGATTAACCAAGCCTATCAACAGCTTAGGTAAGTTTTGATTATCAAATATAGTGAGCTCATTTAATCCGACAGTTAAAAATTTACCATTACCTTCATAAAGAATATGAGAAATTTTGTAGCAAACTTAAGAGGGGAGGGTTTTAGTGTGATTAAGGAGATAAAATAAGTCAGTATTTCCCATTTTATTAGAAGTGAGCATATCAAGTAAAAGAAGAGTGTCAACTTCATTCCAAATATTAAAGAGGCCTTTGTTGAAAAAACTATCAATAGTTTTATTAACAACCATAAGCTGAGCATAAATAATGTAACATGCTTTGAGGGGATAAGCAAAAGAACAAATTATAGTATCTTTGGAATCTCTAATAATACCACCACAACCACATTTATTAGGTGAAACTAAACCATCAGTATTGATTTTAATAAAGCTCCCATTAGGTTTGATCCAATGGATAATTCTAATAGCCTTATTGAAAGAAATATTAGGCAGAATGAGACCTAATTTTTAAGCACAAATTTGTAACTTCTAAAATGGATGTTACTAATTAAATTAGCATTAAACAAAGCATGAATTAATTCTTTAGTTCTAGCCAGGATCCTTTTATGATTCATAAGAATACCATGATATTTAGCATCATTTCTATCCATCTAAATGAACCAAAATAAAAGTAATAGCAATTAAGATTTTGATATGACTTTTCATAGTTTTTTGGAAACAAGCTTCAAGAAGTTGATATAAAGAAAGGAAACCATGAAAGTAGTTAATGTTAAATAAATCATCATACCATATCCATAATTTGGAAGCAATGGCACCATTGAGAAAAATATGATTAAAATTTTCAATATGAAAGCAACAATAGAACTTAGAAGGTAAATAAAACCCTTTATTCTAGAGCAAGAAATCTACAAGAACAAAGTTATTCAAAATCCTCCAAGCTAAAATCAAATAAGAAATGGTAATAATATTGTTCCAAAGTTTAATTAAAATATTAGAGGAGTTCTACTTATCTGTAATAAAATTCCAAACCTCTTTAAGAATGAATTCACCATTGTAAGAGATCTCGAAAAAATTTTTATTAGGTTTGTTAAAAAAAATAGGGGCATTTCTAAAGTTATCAAAAAGAGAAATAGAGATATAATTTTTAAGTTTGTTTTCATTCCAATTATTATTAAGCCAAAAAGAGTTAACTTTGATAGTAGTAGAGTGTGTAGATAAAAGGGAGTAAATAGATCCATTACCAATCCAATTTTCTTGCCAAAAGAAGGATGAACCCGAATGAACACCCCAAGATATTAAAGATTCAACAACCCATTTAATGGAGGAAAACCATTTCCAAATTGGAGAGTCACCAAATTTATAAGCACAGATAAGAGGGTGTTTACATTGGCAGTATTTTTCCATCTTAAAATTAGCCTAAAGGCTATCATTCTTTCTAAAATTCCACAAGAGCTTATGAGAGAAGGCAATAATAGAATCACGAATAGGTTTGTAACCAAGACCACATTCACCTAAATGACCACAACATTTATGCAGGATGTCCAATGCATTCTTTTAATAGAATTATCAGATCCCCAAAAAAATTTATTAATAAAACGATCAATTTTGATAAGAGTAGAATTAGTAGGAATAATAGTTTGAATCAAATATAGAGGCATTGAATTGAGACTGCTTTTAAGAATAGTGAGCCCACCACCAAACGAGAGTAAATGAGATTCCCAAATAGAAATTTTATTTAAATTTTTTTTGAATTAACTCATCAAAAAGATGGGATCATTTTGGACCTTCAAAAAGAGGAGCACCAAAGTACTTAAAAGGTAAATGATGATTTTAAAATTAGTGATATGCAGGATGTGATTGATTTTATTATTGGAGATACTAGAAGAAGTAATAAAATAGCTTTTGTTATCATTAATAGTAATACCACTTTCTCTACGAAATGTATTGAAAAGATTTTTAAGATTCTTGATATGATGAATAGAAGCATTGCAAAAAATAATGAAATCAAGCACAAAGCTTAAATGGGAAATACGAAGATCACCAAGAGTTTTGTAATAGATACTAAGATTATTTAAGAATAAATCATTGATGCTCTAGATAAGTATTCAATAACAATGATTAATTAAGCGAGAATAAAGGATCCCCTTATCTTAAGCCATGGGAGGAAGGAAAGAAACCCAAAGCTTCCCCATTAAAAAAAATTGAAAACCGGGCATTATTAATACAATTTTAATAGGAAAAATAATTATATCACAAAAACCTAAATAAATTCAAAATATCAAAAAGGAAATCCCAAGAGATATTATCAAAAGCTTTGGTAATATCTAATTTGAAAAGAATGTTTCCTCCTCTGGTCTTAGCATTTAAATCATGAATTAATTATTAGGCAAGTAAAATATTATAAGAATTATATTTACCTCTAACAAAACTAGCTTGGTTGAGAAAGATAATCTTATGAAGAAGAGGACTAAGCATGTTGGCAATAATTTTGGAAATTAGCTTATTGAAGAAGGTGTAAAGACTAATTTGACTAAACTCACTCCAATAGTCCAGATTATCGTTCTTAGGTATGAGAATAATTGAAGTGCTAAAAAAATATCTAGGAAAAAGATTACCATTAAAGAAAATAACCATAACATCAATCAAATAATTTTTAATAATAAACTAACAATTTTGAAAAAATTGAGTAGTGAAGCCCTCCAGTCCAACAACATAATCGATGTTCATGCTATTAAGAACTTTAAAGTTTTCATCTTCATTAGGCAAAATAGTTAGCAAAGCATTGTCATCATTAGTAATAATAGAAGGAATCAAGTGTGATTTAGAAATAGCATCATAAGAGCAACTCTTTTTGAGCATATTTCTAAAATAATTAATAACTGAATCCTTAATATCATTATTCTTTTTATTAACTAAAGCATGTAAATACCTAGTATTCTTTTCACCATCTGCAATATGTTTACTAGAAGCTTTTTGATGCCAATAAGTTTCTTCCATATTTTGAAAATTAATAAGTTTATCCTTTGCCTCTTTCGAGTCCAAAATCTTGGAAGGTTTCATCATAACAGAAACTTCAAGATTACAAACCAAAATTTTCATATCCTTCATATTAGCAAAAATAATTTAAAAATAATGCTTGTTCCACCAAACCAGATTTTGTTTAAGTCATTTCAATTTAAACCAGAGTCTATTCATCCCCCTAATTAAATTATCAGGATGTGAAGGAGCTTTCTAATTATTAGCCATAACATTAAAAAAATTAATTGTGGTATTTATTTTTGAGATGTGGGACACCATGTAGATCTTAGGGGGTACTTATTGAAGTGATCAGGTATGACATTAAAGAATGATGATCTCGAAGGTAGAAATCATCCCTAATGGACTAATCACCTAATAAGGACTCCTAAGGTATGATGGGTCTTCGAATATACTAGAGATCTTTCCCCTACTTTACATGGAAAAGTAAAGTAGGGTTTATTTTAAGTCAAGTTTGTTAAATTCCTTATGGAGGCAAGCCCCCATAGTTAATTAAATCCTAAGGAATGGGAAGTCCTTAAGAATACTCTTGATTAAAGTAGAAATTAAGGTCTCCAAAGATTTCAAGGCTAGACTATCAAAGGATTATTTGTACTGGAAAATTAAATGGGATTGTTCAAGGAGAAGACTTATTATCAAAGACAAAGGGAATGAGTAGAAAATGCTCATGATATTAGGAAGACTAGTGAGTATTCCAATCTATCCTATGGTTGGGCTTTATATGTTTAAAGTTGAAGAGATTAATTTTATTGAAATTAACATTTTATTAGAAATCTAGGACTTATAATCCAAGAACACAAGGCTGTGGAAATGCTTAAGAGGTGAGGATTTATGCTAGTAGGTTGAAGGAAATAGCAACCTCAGACCCTCTATCTAGGGAGCTTTGGCATATGCCAAAGCATGACCTATGTCTAAGCAAAAATGGGCATAAGATTCACCTCCATAAGAGAGAATAAACCACCTAACTGCTGGGCTTATGATCACTTGGAGTGGTTACCAGCTAACTCCTTCTATGATTTTGACACCATGTAGGCAAGTCTTATGCATTTGCAAGATAGTTGGGCTATTATTAATTTATAAAGAGACAAACTCCACTCCAGAGACTAGAGCATGAGTGGTAATGTCTACAAATGCAAATCTTTTCAAATTTTATTTTATTTTGGACACTTCATTTTGACCAAGGTTTTGGAACTTTGTATGCCTATATGCATGATGAAGTTAGATTATTAGCTAAATCAACGGGAAAGTGGTATTTTTCCACGGTTCAAGGTCAAGAACCTATCGTCTGAGGATGGTGATATGAAATTAATACATATACATGATGTGAGACATGGTTAAATCTTTTAATTATCTTGATTTAATGCTTAGGCTTTATGTGAGGTTATAAATTATTTAAAACTTTATTTATGAGTTATAGTTGGGTAAAAGATTTATTTTTTCATAGGAGCCTAATTGCATCCAGACCACACATTCAATCATTAATCATTTAATAAACTAAGAACAGCATGTCATTTTTAGTACACATCCTTGATAAATTATCAACAAATTTTTATAACTATCATGAAAGGATAAAAGGCCAATGTCGGTCGTACACCCAAAAAAAAAGATGGGTGCTCTACCCTTATACAAAATTACAAAATAATAATTACAACTTATAATGAATGAATGCTATGGGGTCTTCATTCATTCTTCATGTCTTTATTTCTTTCCTTTGATTTAATTTTCTCCACTCAAAGACATCACATATGGGACAAAGCTTTTCTATAATCTATCCCCATTGTCCTAATTTTAAAATTACATTAAGAATAGAAAAGTAAATCTAACTACACGAGGTTAGTTAAACATACATACAATCTCAAGCGGATATATCATAATTGGGCCAACACTTAACTTATAATGCTTAGGGCTTAGCAACCTAGAGAGCATTTATATTTATTTATTTAAATATAATTTTATTTTTATAAATGGTCTACTACATCCTACATAAATCCTAATATACATACATTTATACCAAACATAAAGAAGTAGTGACTTAATTCTAATGTGTGTGTTAAGGCTTGTGTGGTATGTCTTGCAAGGCATTAGAGTTATAGTTCTCTAAGTGTAGAATGATTTAATTTAACATGAAGTGCTGGTTTCACTTGAAATTATTTAATTTATTAAAGAATTTTAATTTGTGTTTTCTTTTATTTTATTTGATTACACTTAGCAACTAAGTTTTATAAAGAGAAGAAAAGAGGATTGCCCTCTTTCATCCTTACCTTAAGCCACTTTCTAAAGCATGTAAATTTGATTTAGTTCTCTTTTATGAATGGCTTATTACAAATTTTAACTTAACTCTAAGTTCAGGCTCACTTTTAATAATCTTTTTTAATATGAAAGGTATTTTAGGATTAATTCAATTGAATTACTATCACATGGCATATGTTCAATCATTCCTCTCCATCACATGTAACATGCATATGATATTAATCCTAAATATACCTGCACATACAATAATTTTTAGCACACTTAGATGATGAATGTAGATGTGTATATTTATAGAGAATGAGATTTTAATTCATCAGCTAAATCCACACACAAGTGTATCAAAGTTTTAAGCATATACTTTGCCATTGTTAAACCAGGGGAATGAGATAAAGACCTCCTTGGGGCAACATAAATCCTTGCATCCCCGAAATGTTCAGATTAGATATACCCACTATTCTTGAATACACATGAATGTACAAATGACTATAAGAATGGAAAATCATGCACAAGTTGTATTTATTTCAATTGAATTATTTATACGTGTGAACTAAAGTTGAAAAATGAGATTTTATTTATTAGCTAAATGCACATACAAGTGTATAAAAGTTTTAAGTGGATACTTTGCCATTATTAAACTAGGTGAGCGAGGTAAAGACCTCATTGGGGCTACTTAAATACTTGCATCTCCAGAATGTCCAGACTAGATATACCCACTATTATTGAATACACATGAATGTACAAGTGACTACAAGAATGGAAAATCATGCAAAATTTGTATTTCTCTCAGTTGAATTATTTATACATGTGAGATAAACTTGAAAAGGAGATGTTCATTCATTAGCTAAATGCACATACAATTGTATAAAAGTTTTAAGCGGATACTTCGCCATTGTTAAATCAAGGTAGTGAGGTAAAGACCTCATTGGGGCTACTTAAAGCCTTGCATCCCTGGAATGTCCAAACTAGATATACCCACTATTCTTGAATACACATGAATGTACAAGTGACTATAAAAATTAAAAATATGCAAAAGTTGTATTTCTTTCAATTGAATTATTTATACTTATGAGCTAAAGTTGAAAAGAAGATTTTCATTCATTAGCTAAATGCACATACAAGTGTATAAAATTTTTAAGCAGATACTTCACCATCGTTATATCAGGGGAGTGAGGTAAAGCCCTCCTTGGGTTTACTTAAAGCTTAGCATCCCCAGAAGGTCAAAACTAGATATATACACTATTCTTGAATACAGATCAATGTACAAGTGACAACAAGAATGGAAAATCATGCCAAAATTATATTTCTTTCAATTGAATTATTTATACATCTGAGCTAAAGTTCTATCTAAAATATAACATAGAAATACATTGGAAAGAATTCAAACAAATGTTGTGTCCTTTTCAAATGGACTATACACTTGTTAAGATTCAAACTTTATGTAAATTCATATAGACTAAAGAAATAGAACTCCATATCACATATTCTAAGCCATAGGCACATGCAAGCTTATAAATATTTATAAATATTATCACTCCAAATGTTGTAGTTGACTTATAAACTTTAAAAAATAACTTTAGTTTAATAGTGATAATAGCCACACTTATATTAAATAAAATCAATGCATGCAAGCTTGACATAAAGGGAACCATTTGATTTAGTTAATTTTGCAAAAGTTGAATGCATGAATCAAATGACATACAACATTTAATATGAATGGAGAGGAACAACTAAACATAAACACATGATTCTATTAAATTAAAATGATTCCTAAGGACAATCATATCAAATAAAAACATTTCAAGCAAATCAAAGTTTCTTATGTCACTTTTAACTTTTATGTTCCGATTCTGTTAATCATGGCTTGATAGGTGCAATCAAATCACTGTGCTATTCGTCCTAATCAAAACTATTCACTTCAAACACATAAAATGAATAGTCTTACTTTTGTCTCTAAACTCTCATTGAAAGGATTAAAAAGTAAAGTGCATGAGCTATAAAGGTTGAATCCTAATGATGCTTACATTCAACACATCAAACATGAGATCCCTAAGGCTTTTTAGAATTATACCTCATCGGAGCTAATGTCTGGTGGATTTCGACCAAGTGGTGGCTTCGTTTGAAACAAATGAAGCCCTATTGAAGTGTTTGTTGGGTTGGATAAATACTTTAGCTATCATTCTTTTTATTTTCTCCTATGCTTTCCTTCCTCCTGACTTTATCATAGACACTTAGCTTTAGGCATCCAAATGGATGAGGTAAATCTAGATTCTTGATTTTGAATGTTCTTAGAACAATCTTATCCTGATATATAGTCCCATTCAGATGATCAAAAGAAAAAAAAACTCATGCTGTAATATGCGAGCCATCCATCCAGAAGCAGCAATTTTGATAGGTTGACCAAAATGATCATGGCCTGTCACCTCCACCTATAGATGCCACTCTACCATAGCTCTAAATTCATCAATGCTCAAACATCTTTCAAAGAATAAAGTGTGTTTTGCTCCTTCTTCTGAAGCTTTGGATTAATTATTACCAATAGATCAAAAGGTCAATGGTCTTGTGCATCAATTTCACTCTTAGGAGCGTAGTTAATGTATTCCTTTATTACTTCAAGAATAATAATCTTCACCTAGATTATATATATATATGATGTCTTAGGGTATTGAGCTAATAGGTTCAAAAGCCTCTAGAAGATGAGCATACCACTATGGATCATTAAAGAACCCTCCAGGTGTTACAAATAGTGCCTTTGATTTGGAATATTTGTATAGATCATTGAGGATGGCTTTCAAGGAAATTAAATCCCTGACATACTATTTTGCATCAATACTTGCACTTATTCCATGTTCACTCAGCTCATTTCCCTCAAAGGAATACCAATCTATGGAGCAGGTTGGATAGGGCCTTCTACTGAGACAATCATGTCATCTATGATCTTCTTTAAACTGATCTCCTCCATTTAGACCTCAACAGTGGGCTTGTGGAGGACCAAATCACTAGCCTTGATAATTTTAGGTAGGGATTGTTTCTTAACACTGAATCCAAAGAATCATTCATCGGAGACCTTCAAAGGGGCTCTTTTGTGACCAGCGATGCAATGGGAAAAGTGATGAAGAACGAGACCGATGCTTGGGGCTGGAAAGTAGTGGTCTTTATGAAAGAGGATGGATGCATAGAGGGAGAGTTTACTATTGGCTAGGCTATCTGAGTGGCATGGTTCGATTGATCAACCAAAAATTCATGGGATGTCTCATGTTTTTTTTGCAGGTAGCCAGATTTATGGGGGTTAGTTGGGATCAAGGAAGTCTCAATCAAATTCCTGCTACATGCTACTATTTGTCTCAATTTTGGAGAAAGTGAGGAAGAGAGGTCACTATTGGAGGAAGAAGGAGGTGTGGATCTTTGCTTGGTATAGGCTTCACTTGGTTAGAGGAAGAGATGGATGGATGTGAGGGGAGAGCTTTCCATGAGAGAGGTGCTGAGATTTTTTATTTTTTATTTTGTTAGGGATGGTTGGGATGGGAGAGCTACTCTTAAGTGAAGTAGGAATGAGAGAGCTTTGGCTTCTCTTACTGAAAAAAAGAAAAAGATGGGGCCTCATTTTTTTAGTGTGTCAGAGAGAGAGAGAGAGAGAGAGAGAGAGATGCCATCTTTATCCTACATGCTAAACTTCTCCCACATTCCCTCTTTTTATTTCTTTATTTTAAATTTTTTATGTGTTTTCATGATCAATAACTTAACAAGGAGTAGGTCATTTAATAGTTGTCTTTTTCACATTTTTTTAAAATTTGGTGAAACGTGATTTTAAAAAAAAATGATTTTAAAGTTTTACATAATTTTAATAACTTTAGTAAATAATTGAATGAAAATTTATAAGTTGTGTATAAAATAAGATAATTTTAATTATGATTAATAATTGTTGATAATATGGATTCATAATTTGATAAATTAATTATTTTGATTTAATGGTTAATATACTATATATAACATTTATTTTTAGTTTTTATTTTAATTTAATTCTGAATAAATTTTGTTTGATGTTTATGGTTTAATCTCTCTCTCTCTCTCTCTCTCTCTCTCTTTGCAATTTTAGATTCAATCATTGGGCTTAATTTGATTGGTTTGAATTTGGTTTTATATTTGAGAAGAATTGGAATATAAAGAAATCTAATCCAAAATCTAATAAAAAGATCCCACAGAAGTGCAGAAGAGGAGGTTGAGAACTTACTTTAAAAGTGAGGCCAACATTCATATGCTGAATCCACTTATTTTGAAATGTAAATGGAGAAAAATTCTTTAATCTATTAGAATTATTTTTAATAGAAACCAAAAGAAGGGCATGATCAGACAAGGTTCTGCTTAAATGATCTATAGAAGTATTAAGCCATTGAGTAATCCAATGAGTATTAAAAAGAATTTGGTCCAACCTTTGCCAAAGTCTAAAGTTTTGCCAAGTACAGTTAGAACCCTTAAAACCAATATTATTAAAATTGCAATCAAGGATCATCTTGGAAAATTCTTCCATGTAATGAATATTAGGAGAGCAACCACCATTTCATTCAGAAGAGAACAAAATAGTGTTAAAATCACCATCAATAAACCAAGGTTTAGTCACAGAGTTGGCAAAATTAGTCAAGATATCCCAAAGATGATTTCTACTAGATCTATTACAAGATGCATAAATAGAAGAGCCCAAAAAAAAAATAACCACCGTAAGAGATTTGAGCATTGACAACTTGATGAAAATCATCAAGAATAAAAATGTCTATAAAGTTATTCCAAAAACACCAAATCTTATTACTAACATTAGAGAAAAATTTATTGAAATCGATCATTCTATCAACACAGTTAATTTTATTAGCATGAATATGTGGCTCAAGAATAATAAGTAAGAAAATATTATGGATATAATAAAAATTTATTATGGTTATGAATAGAGAGGGTATCAATCCCTCTAACATTGGAAATTAAAATTTAACATAATGAGAAGAAAAGGGGGTAAGTAAAGTTAATTGAGAGAAGAGAAGGAGGCTGCAACAACTTTAGTGTTTCTTACCAATTTGGGAAGAAAATTTTTAACATTTTTTTCTCTTTCAAATATAAAGTTTGGAAGCCATTTTCGTTGCCCTTTGAATCATCATCCAAAAAAGATTTATCAACATTAGTCATAGATTTAAGAGAAACCTCTTGATGAGAAGTGAATTCTCTTTCTTCCAAGACACTAGAATTTATTAAAGATAAATGAATGTCAGGAATAACAAGGGAGGGAGAAGAAACTGATTTATTAAGAAGGCAAGTGGGAACACCAAAACTTTCCTCATCATTAACCAAATTATTAGATAAAATCAAATCTTTTTGAGAAGCTAAATCATCCTAAATTTGGAATATGGAATCAGGTTTATCAACTTGATTATCATGAGGTATTAAAGCCATATTCACCATTGAATTAGAATGATGCATAGTATTAAATTACTCATTTATGTTCTCCATTAAAGCTTCATTTTTATAAATCAAAGCTAGCAAGGATGGAAGGATTGAATCGGAGGAAACAAAATCCTCATTCAAAAGTATATAAAAGATATTATTGTTAGAAGCCTTGATTGCTCGATGTTCGAAGAAGTGAAAGGTAAATCAACCTTATTTGAAACATTCAAAGAATCCTTTTTCCAAAGTAGTTTTTTTATATTTAATGGTAATTGACTAGGGTTAAGAAGTTTAGTTAATAGGGATTTTGCTTTTAAGGTGAGGATGAAGAATGAAACATTGATTATCATGGTGGATTTTATAGTGAGAACAAAAGACATGGAAATTTTCAAATTCAATTCTTTGCATGTAACCGTAATTTTTAGATCCCAACTATATTTTTTTGGGGTGTTTCTTGGTAATGTCCAATTCAACAAGGATTTTAGCCACTGAAGGATGAGATTTCGTAGTGGTTGCTTAATCAATTTGAAAAAACCAATAAAAACACATAACAAAATGATGGTTAATGAAATGGATTTACATATTGGGAGAAAATCAAACAGAATGATTAGGAGTAGGTTTAGGTTTAATGTTAGTTTAGGTTTATGGTTTATAGTTTGAGCTTTATGGTTTAGTTTAGGAGTTTAAGGTTTAGGGTTTAGGTTAGTGTAAGTTTAGAGTTAAATAGTTTAAATTTAGGTTTTAGGTTGGTTCTTTAGGGTTTTAGTTTAGGTTTCTGATTTAGGTTATGGTTTAGTACAGTTTAGCTTAGGGTTTAGGGTTTAGGGTTTATAGTTGAGTTTAGTTTAGGTTTTAGCATTTAGGTAGGTATAGGATTATAGGTTTTGAATTTATGGTTTAAGGTTGTAGGTTTAGGGTTTAGGGTTTAGGGTTTAAGATTTAGGATTTAGGGTTCAAGGTTTTTAGGGTTTAAGGTTTAGGGTTTAGGGTTTATGGTTTTTTCTTTTTTATTTATTTTTTATTTTTTATTTTATTTTTAGTGAATTAAGTAAATTGATAAGTTTAGGTTTATTTAGTTTAATTACTTTATTTTTTATATATTTTATTTATTTTATTTTTTATTTTTATTTAAGTTTATTTTTATTTTTATTTAGTTTAGTTTATTTATTTTAGGTTTATTTATTTTTGTTTAGTATTTTTATTTTAGTTTATTTTTTAGGTTTAGGTTTAGGTTTAGATTTAGGTTTAGGTTTTTATTTATTTTTTTTAAATTTATTTTATTTTTATTTTAGGTTTATTTTTATTTTATTTTGGTTTTTTATTTTTAGGTTTATTTTATTTTTGGTTTTTTATTTTTGGGTTTTATTTAGTTTAGGTTTAGGTTTTTAGTGTTTCGGGTTTAGGGTTTAGGGTTTAGGGTTTGTGGTTTAATGTTTCAGGTTTAGGGTTTTTGGTTTTTGGATTTAGGGTTTAAGGTTTAGGGTTCAGGGTTTAGGGTTTAGGGTTTAAGGTTTTTTATTAAAATAGAATAAATTCAGATTAAACATTTTTTTTTTTATTTCATAAACCAAGTAGCACACCAAGTTTTCTAAGACATAAGCGATGAAATAAATAAGAAATTAGCACACATAGAGCAAATTAAAAACTCTAGATAACTAGAATCATCTTTACTGTAAAGGCATGATTCCATAAGTAGCAGATTGAATTGGCCATTCTTTAATTTTTCTAGTTCCCATAAGAACCTTTTGGCGATTCACCATCATGATCTCTCCCTCATACCACTATAACCTCACTCTTTGCCACCTCCGTATCCACCATCTACCACCATTTATACACCTGCCTTCACCTCCAACACCGGTTCTGGAGCCTCATTGATGTTTCATCAATTTTCCATCCAGTTTTAGGTTTCAATTTACATTTATTAGCTTTTAGGTTTAGGTTTATTATTTATTTATAGTTACTTTAGTTTATGTTTAGGGTTTATGTTTTATGATTAGGGTTTTTGTTAGGTTTAGTTTTAGATTTAGGTTTATGGTTTAGGATTGATTTTAGGATTTAGGGTTTTAGGTTTAGCATTTAGGTTAGAGTTTAGGGTTTAGTTTAGGTTAATGTTTAGGAAGGTTTAGTTAGGGTTAAAGGTTAGGTTAATTAGAGTTTAGGTTTGGGTTTGGGTTTAAGGTTTAAGGGTTATTTAGGGTTTAGGAAGTTTAGGTTTAGGTTTTAGTTTAGGGTTTAGGGTGTAGGTTTATGGTTTAGGGTTTAGGGTTTAGTTTTAAACTTTAAGGTTTAGTTTAAGTTTTAGTTTAGGTTTATAGTTTAGAGTTTAGTTTTAGCATTTTGGTTTAGGGTTTTACATTTAAGGTCTGATTAGGGTTTGATTTAGGGTTTAGTTTACGGTTAATGGTTTAAAGTTTAGGGGTTAGGGTTTAGGCTTTAAGGTTTAGGGTATAGGATTTAAGGTTTATGGTTTTTTAGGGGTTAAGGTTTAGTGTTTAGGGTTACAGGTTTAGGTTTGAGGGTCTAGGGTTGTAGGTTTAGGGTTTAGAGTTTAGGGTTTAGGGTTTAGGGTTTAGGATTTTATGTTTAGGTTTTTAGGGTTTTGGGTTTATGATTTAGGGTTTAGGGGGGTTTTTATATTGATTTTTTTAAATTAAATCGATAGGTTTGGGTTTATTTAGTTTATTTAGTTTATTTTTTTACTTATTTTAGTTTGCCTTATTTTTTTTATTTTTATTTAGCTTTATTTTTATTTTTACTTAGCTTAGTGTATTTACATTAGGTTTATTTATTTTAGTTTAGTTTATTTTTATGTTATTTTTAAGGTTTAGGTTATATTTTTTATTTTTAGGTTTAAGTTTCCTTTTTTTTATTTATTTAGGTTTAGGTTTTAGGTTTTTTGTTTTGGTTTATTTTTAGGTTTTATTTTTTAGTTTAGCTTTATGTACAAGTTTAATTTATTTTTAGTTTAATTTATCTTATTTAGTTTAGGTGTAGGTTTAGGTTTAGTTTATTTTAGGTTTTGTTTTTGGTTTTTTTTTTTTTTAGTTTGGGTTAAGGTTTATTTTATTTTTTTTGTAGGTTTAGGTTTTTGTTAGTTTAGGGTTTAGATTTTATTTTTTATTAATTTTTAGGTTTCCTTTAAAGGTTTATTTTTGTTTAATTTTTTATTTAGTTTTTATTTAATTTTATTTTAGGTTTATTTTTTTATTATATGTTTAGTTTTATTTTATTTAGGTTTTTTATTCTTAGGTTTATTTTATTATATAGTTTAGTTCAAATTTTTATTTATTTTATTTTAGTTTATTTTTATTAATTTATTTTATTTTATTTGTAGGTTTCAATTTAGGTTTTAGTTTAGGTTTTTATTTTATTTTAATTTTTTATTATATTTAGGTTTAGGGTTTAGGGTTTATTTTATTTTTAGGTTTATTTAGTTTAGGTTTATGTTTTAGGTTTTTTGGGTTTAGGGTTATTTTAGGGTTTATAGTTTAGTTTTGGGGTTTAGTTAGGTTTAGGGTTTAGGGTTTAGGTTTATGGTTTTAGGGTTTAGTGTTTAGGGTTTAGGGTTTAGGTTTTTAGATTTAGAGTTTACCGTTTAGGGATAGGGGTTTAGAGTTTAGGGTTTAGGTTTAGGGTTTAGGATTTAGGGTTTAGGGTTTTTAGAGTTTAGGGTTTACGCTTGAGGGTGTAGGGATTTTTTTTAATTTATTTTTTCTTAAATTAAGTAAGCCGGTAGGTTTAGGTTTATTTAGTTTATTTTTTATTTGTTTTAGTTTATTTTATTTTTTATATTTATTTAAGTTTATTTATATTTTTTTTTATTTAGTTTAGTTTATTTATATTAGATTTATTTATTTTAGTTTAGTTTTCATTTTATTTTATTTTTTAGGTTTAGATTACAATTTTTATTTTTAGATTTAGGTTTCAATTTTTACTTTATTCTTTTAGGTTTTGGTTTTAGGTTTTTATTTTAGGTTTATTTTTAGGTTTTATTTTTTATAGTAGGTTTAGGTTTAGGTTTAGTTTATTTTTAGTTTAATTTATTTTATTTAGTTCAAGTCTAGGTTTAGGTTTAGTTTATTTTAGGTTTTGGTTAAGTTTTATTTATTTTGGTTTAGTTTATTTTAGTTTAGGTTTAAGTTTATTTTATTTTTATTTTTATTTTTAGTTTTAGTCTTTTTTTAATTATGGTTTACGTTTTATTTTTTATTTATTTTTCAATTTTAGATTAACGTTTATTTTTTAGGCTTAGGTTTTTAGTTTTATTTTATTTTATTTTAGGTTTATTATTTTCATTTTATGTTTAGTTTTATTTTATTTACATTTTTTTATTCTTGGATTTATTTTATTTTTTAGTTTAGTTAGGTTTTATTTATTTTGTTTGTTTATTTTATTAGTTTATTTTATTTTATTTATTTAGGTTTATTTTAGTTAAGTTTTATTTTATTTTATTTTTATTTAGGGTTAGGTTTAGGGTTTATTTTATTTTTAGGTTTTAGTTTAGGTTTAGATTTTAGGTTTTATGGTTTAGGGTTTACAATTTAGGGTTAGTTTAGGTTTAGGTTATTTAGGTTTTATATTTTAGGGGTTTTAGGGTTTAGGGTTTATGGTAGCAGGTTTTAGGGTTTAGTGTTTAGGGTTTAGGGTTTAGTGTTTAGATTTTATGGTTATAAGGTTTAGGGTTTAGGGTTTAGGTTTTAAGGTTATAGGTTTTATAGTTTAGGGTTTAGGTTTTGTGGGTTTAGAGTTTAGGGTTTAACGTTTAGGGTTTAAGGTTAGTTTAAGGTTTAGGGTTTAGGTTTGAAGTTTAGGGGTTAGGGTTTGGGATTTTTTGGGTTTAGGGTTTGAGGTTTAGATTTTAGGGTTTAAGGTTTAGGATTTTTTTGGGTTTAGACTTTAGGGTTTAGTATTTAGGGTTGCACGTTTAGGGTTGTGGGTTTAGGGTTTTGGGTTTAGGATTTAAAGTTTAGGGTTTTTAGGGTTTATTGTTTATGGTTTAGAGTTTAGGGTTTTTTTAATTTATTTTTTTCAAGTAAGTCAATAGGTTTAGGTATATTTAATTTATTTAGTTTAATTTATATTTATTTTAGTTTATTTTATTTTTTATATTTATTTAGGTTTATTTTTATTTTTATTTAATTTAGTTTATTTATATTAGGATTATTTATTTTAGTTTAGTTTTAATTTTATTTTATTTTTTTGTTTAAATTTTATTTTTTATTTTTAGATTTAGGTTACAATTTTTATTTCATTTTTTTAGGTTTAGGTATTAGGTTTTTTTATTTTAGGTTTATTTTAGGGTTTTATTCTTTTATTTTAGGTTTAGGTTTAGTTTATTTTTAGTTTAATTTATTATATTTAGTTTAGGCCTACGTCTAGGTTTAGTTTATTTTATGTTTAGGTTTAGGATTTATTTATTTTTTTTGTTTAGTTTATTTCAATTTAGGTTTAGGTTTAAGTTTTTTTTTAGTTTAGGGTTTTGGTTTTATTTTTTATTTATTTATTTATTTTCGATTAAAATTTATTTTTTAAGTTTGGATTTTTATTTAGTTTTAATTTATTTCATTTTAGGTTTATTGTATTTTCATTTTATGTTTAGTTTTTATTTTATTTGGGGTTTTTATTCTTAGGTTTATTTTATTTTTTTGGTTTACTTTAAGTTTATATTTATTTTATTTTTATTTATTATATTTTATTTTTAGGTTTAGGTTTAGGTTTTAGTTATGGTTTTTATTTTATTTTATTTTTTATTTAGGTTTAGGGTTTAGGGTTTATTTTATTTTTAGGTTTATTTATTTAGTTTTAGGTTTTAGGTTTTTTTTAGGGTTTAGGGTTTAAGCTTTAGGGTTAGTTTAGGGTTTAGGGTTTAGGGTTTCGAGTTTAGGGTTTAAGGTTTAGGGTTTAGGGTTTAGGGTTGTAGGTTTTAGGATTTAGGGTTTACAGTTTAGGGTATACAATTTTAGGATTTATGGTTTAAGGTTTTTTTTTATTTTTTATAGGGTTTTGGGTTTGGGTTTAAGGTTTAGGGTTTTAGGGTTTAGGATTATTTAGGGTTTAGGAATTAAGGTTTAGGGTTTAGGTTTTAGGGTTTAGGGCTTAGGGTGTAGGGTTATTGTTTTTTTCTTAATAGAGAACAAATTTAGATTCAACATTTCTTCAATTTGATTTCATCAAGGAAGTAGCACACCAAGTTTTGAAAAATACAAAAGATAAAATAGACCAAAAATGAGCATGCATAAAGCAAATAAAAAACCCTAGATAACTAGAACCGTCCCTACTATAAAGACATAGTTCCATAAGTTTTATATCAGATCGACCATTCTTCAGATTCTCTACTTCCCATAAGAACCTCCCCCACTCTCAGTAGTAGATGATCAAATCACGATCTCTCCTTAGCCACCACCACCGGATATAACCTCCGTTTGTCCCACCTCCATAATCTCCACCTTCATATCCACCAACACACCTCAGATCCTCCACACCACTGCGATAACCTTTGCCTCCACCTTTGCCTCCCTAGATCTAGATTGAGCACCTTGGCGGTGATGTTCTTTGTCAAGGTTACGCCCATTCTTAGGGTTTAGGTTTCTAGCTTTTTTAGGGTTTAGCACTTTTTAGTTACTTTAGGTTTAGGTTTTAGGTTTTGGGTTTAGGGTTTAGTTAGGGTTTGTAGGTTTTATTTAGGGTTTATAGTTTTTGGGTTTTAAAGTTTAGGTTTAGGTTTAAGTTTAAGTTTTAGTATTTTAGTATTTTAGGTAGAGTTTAGGTTTAGAGTTTAGGTTTAATATTTATTATTTAGGGTTAGTTTTTTAGGTTTTTATTTTATGGATTTTAGATTAGGGTTTATTTTTTGAGTTTTAGATTTAAGATTGGTTTTAGGTTTAAGTTTAGGGTTATTTAGAGTTAGGAGTTTAAATTTAGGATTTAAGTTTAAAGTTTAGTTTGAGGTTTAGGGTTTAGGGTTTAAGATTTAAGGTTTAAGTTTAGTTTAGTTTAGTGTTTAGGTATTAAGTTTAAATTTTGTGTTTATTTAGGTTTAAGGTTTAAAGTTTGAGTTTAAGTTTAGTTTAGGTTTGTTTTAGTTTGATTAAAGTAGTTAGTTTAGGGGGGTTTAGGGTTTAGAAAGGTTTAAGGTTTAGGTTTAGGTTTTAGGGTTTTATTTATTTTTAAATTAAGTTAGGTTTAGGTTTATTTAGTTTGTTTATTTATTTTTTTTATTTATTTAGGTTTATTTTATTTTTATTTAGTTTAATTTATTTATTTTTTAGTTTGTTTTTTATTTTATGTTATTTTTTTGTTTAGTTTTATTTTTTATTTTATTTAGGTTTATTTTATTTTATTTTTTAGGTTTAGGTTTTAGGTTTTTAATTTAGGTTTATTTTAAGTTTTATTTTTTAGTTTAGGTTTAGGTTTAGGTTAATTTATTTTTTGTTTATATTATTTTATTTAGTTTAGGTTTAAGTTTAGGTTTAGTTTATTTTAGGTTTAGGTTTAAGTTTTATTTATTTTAGTTTAGTTTATTTTTATTCTCTGTTTATTTTATTTTATTTATTTCTTTTTATTTTAGGTTTAGGACTTTTTAGTTTATGTTTTAGGTTTTATTTTTTATTTATTTTTAGGTTTATTTTTTAGGTTTAAATTTTTATTTAGTTTTTATTTGATTTTATTTTAGGTTTATTTTATTTTTCTTTTAGGTTTAATTTTTATTTAATTTAGTTTTTTTTTAATTTTAGGTTTATTTTCTTTTTTTAGTTTAATTTATTTTTAGGTTTAGGATTAAGTTTAAGTTTTTATTTTATTTTATTTTTTATTTAGGTTTAGGTTTTTTTTTATTTTCATTTTAGGTTTTATTTAATTTAAGTTTATATTTTTAAGTTTTGAAGATTTAGGGTTTAGGGCTTACGGTTTAGGCTAAAGGGTCAATGAAATGATCAATGAAATGGTCAATGAAATGGATTTGAATATTGGGGTAAGAAATTCAAACCAAAATGATTAGAAATTAGGGTTTAGGGTTTAGGGTTAGAGTTTCGGTTATAGGGTTACGATTTAGGGTTTAGGGTTTAGGGTTAAGGCTTTAGGGTTTATAATTATTTGGGTTTAGGGTTTAGGATTTTGGGTTTGTTTAAGGCTTAAAATTAAATTAGGGTTTACGATTTAGGGTTTTAGCGTTTATGGTTTACTATTTAGGTTTTAGGTTTTAGGATTTAGGGTTTAGGGTTTAGGGTTTAAGGTTTAGCTTTAGAGTTTAAAGTTTAGGGTTTTGGGTTTTGGGTTTTAGGGTTCAGGGTTTAGGATTTTTTAGCATTTATGGTTTAGGGTTTAGGGTTTAGGGTTGTAGGTTTAGGGTTGTAGGTTTCAGGTTTAGGGTTGTAGGTTTAGGGTTTATGGTTTAGTTGAGAGTTTAGGGTGTAGGGTTTAGGATTTAGGATTTAGTGTTTATGGTTTTTAGGGTTTAAGGTTTAAGGTTTTTTTTTTAAAATTAAGTAAATACGTAGGTTTTATTTTTTATTTTTAGTTTATTTTATTTTATTTTTTTTTTTTTTTAAGTTTATTTTATTTTATTTAGTTTAGTTTATTTATTTTATTCTTATTTATTTTTGTTTAGGTTTTTTATTTTAGTTTATTTTTTAAGTTTAAGGTTAGGTTTATGTTTATTTTTTATTTTAGTTTTATTTTTATTTTTTTTAGATTTTATTTTTTATTTTAGATTTAGGTTTAGTTTTTTATTTTAATTTATAAAGTTTATTTTATTTTTATTTTAGGTTTAGTTTTTATTTATTTTGGTTTTTTATTTTTAATTTTTTTTAGTTTAGTTTTGGTTTTTATTTATTTTATTTTAGTTTAGTATTTATTTTTTATTTTTTATTATTTTAGGGTTAAGTTTAGGTTTAGGTTTAGGTTTAGATTTTAGTTTTTAGTTTTTAATTTATTTTATTTTTTATTTTATTTAGTTTTAGGTTTTTTATTTATTTTATTTTTAGGTTTTATTTAGCTTAGGTTTAGGTTTTTAGATTTTCAGGGTTTAGGATTTAGGGTTTAGGATTTAGGGTTTAGGGTTTAGGATTTGGGGATTAGGGTTTAGGGTTTAGCTTTGTAAGTTTTTGGATTTAGGGTTTAAGGTTCAGGGTTTAGGGTCTTTTTATTTTATGGTTTAGGATTTAGGGTTTAGGGTTTAGTGTTTTGGGTTTAGGGTTTAGGTTTTAGGTTTAGGGTTTATGTTTTTTTTAGGGTTTAGGGTTTAAGGTTTTGGTTTTAGGTTAATGGTTTATATTTTAGTTTAGTGTTTAAGGTTTATGATTTTTTTTAATAGAGAATAAATTCAGATTCAACATTTCATCTTTTCAATTTCATCAACCAAGTAGCACACCAAATTTTCTAAGACATTAGTGATGACATAAATAAAAAATGAGCACACATAGAGCAAATGAGAAACTCTAGATTACTAGAATTATCTCTATTGGAAAGATATAGTTCCATAAGCAGTAGATCAGATTGGCCATTCTTTTATTTTTCTAGTTTCCATCAGAACCACCACCGCGTCTTCCGCAGGGGGATCCACCATCATATCACTGATCTCTCCCTCTACCATCACCATGGATGTAACCTCTGATGCTCCTCCGGCCTCAATAACTGCCACCTCTGTAGTGATGAGCACCTCTAGATCCATAACCACCAATACGATAACTGTTGCCTTTGCCTTCGCCTCCAACGCAGATCTAGACTGAGCATGGCTGACAGTGATGTTCTTGCCATCAAGGTTCTGCCCATTCTTAGTGTTTAGGTTTATTAGCTTTTAGAGTTTATGTTTATTTTTTTATTTTTATAGTTACTTTAGATTTATGTTTAGGGTTTAGGATTTGGGGTTACAGTTTAGGGATTAGGTTTAAAGTTTAGGGTTCAGGGTTTATGATTTAGGGTTTTGGGTTTTAGCATTTAGAGTTAGGGGTTAGGGTTTTGGGTTTAAGGTTTAGTGTTTATGATTTAAGGTTTATGGTTTAGAGTTACTTAGAGTTTAGGGTTAGTTTAAAGTTTAGTGTTTAGGATTTAAGGTTTAGGGTTTAGGGTTTAAGGTTTAGGGTTTAAGGTTTGGGTTTAGGGTTTAGGTTTAGGAGTTTAAGTTTAGGGAGTTTTGAATTTAAAGTTTAGTTTAGGATTTAGGGTATAGGGTATAGAGTTTAAAGTTTAGGTATAGGTTTAGTATAAGTTTTAGGTTTATTAGGTTTAAGGTTTGGAGTTTAGAGTTTAGGTTTTAGGTTAAGGGGGTTTAGGAGTTTAGGTTTAGGAGTTTAGTTATGTTTATAGTTTAGGGATTAGTGTTTATTTATGATTTAGGTTTAAAGTTTAGGGTTAGGTTTAAGTTTTAAGTTTATAGTTTAGGTTTAGGGTTTAGTGTTTAGGGTTTAGTTTAGGTTGAGGTTTAGTTTAGTTTAGGTTTAGTGGTTTAGGGTTTAGGGTTTTTTTATATTGATTTTTTTCTTAATTAAGTAAGCCAATAGGTTTACGTTTATCTAGTTTATTTTTAATTTATTATATATTATTTTATTTTTTTTATTTTTATTTAGGTTTATTTTATTTTTTTACTTTGTTTTGTTTTTTTATTTTATGTTTATTAATTTTAGTTTAATTTTATTTTTATTTTATATTTTAGATTTAAGTTTTATTTTTTATTTTTATGTTGAGGTTTTAGTTTTTATTTTATTTTGTAGGTTTTATTTTTCAATTTAGGCTTAGGTTTAGATTTAGTTTATTTTTAACTTAATTTATTTCATTTAGTTTAGGTTTAGGTTTTGCTTTAGTTTATTTTAGGTTTAGATTTAGGTTTTATTTATTTTAGTTTAACTTATTTTTATTTAGGTGTATATTTATTTTATTTTTATTTAGGTTTAGATTTTTTTTTGTTTAGTGTTTAGATTTTATTTTTTATTTATTTTTAGGTTTTATTTTAAGGTTTATTTTTTATGTTTAATTTTTTAGTTAATTTTTATTTTATTTTAATTTAGGTTTCTTTTATTTTTATTATATGTTTAATTTTATTTTATTTAAGTTTTTTGTTCTTAAGTTTATTTTATTTTTTAGTTTAGTTTATATTTTTATTTATTTTATTTTAGTTTATTTTTATTAGTTTTTTTTGGGTTTAGGTTTTTATTTTTTTATTTTTTATTTTTTATTTTATTTAGGTTTAGAGTTTAGGGTTTATTTTATTTTAAGTTTTATTTAATTTAGGTGAGGTTTATAGGTTTTAGTGTTTAGGTTAATTGGGGTTTATAGTAGTTTAGGTTTGAGATTTTGGGAGGGTTTAGGTGGTGGTTTTAGGATTTATGGTTTAGTGAGAGTTTTATTATTATTATTTTTGGGTTTGGGATTTGTGCCAGGTTTCTAAAGTTTAGGGTTTAGGATTTAGGGTTTAGGTTTTAGGTTTTAGGTTTTAGCCTTTGGGTTTATATTTTAGTTTAGGGTTTAAGGTTTAGGGTTAATGGTTTTTTTAACAGAGAATAAATTCAGATTCAACATTTCTCTTTTTTGATTTTTTCAATCAAGTAGCACACCAAGTATTATAAGATGCAAGCGATGACATAGATAAAAAATGGGCATGCAAAGAGCAAATTAAAAATCATAGATAAATAGAATCATCTCAATTATAAAGATAATTTCATAAGCAGCAGATCAGATCATCCGGTCTTTAGTTTCTCTTGTTCCCATCAGAACCACCCCCACCTCTCGAGTAGTTGGATCCACCATCATATCCTTGATCTTTTCCTCCGTCACCACCATGGTTGTAACCTTTGTCGCTCGTCCCTCCTCCATAAACCTCCATATCCACCAGTACCTCTAGATCCCCCACCACCACTATGATAAACACCGCCCGCTCCATGACCGTGATTTAACCTAAGCCTGACAGTGATGTTCCCCCATCAAGGTTCCCCATTCCTGTGGTTTAGTTTAGGTTTGCTTATTAGCTTAGGTTAAGGTTTATTTTTTTATTTATTTAGTTAATCCAGTAGTTTAGAGAGTGGTTAGATTTAGTGATTCAAGTTTAGGTTTAGGGAGGGGTTTTTTTGTGGCTTTTTAGGGTTTAGGTCAGGGTTTACGTAGCCTGGGGGTTAAGAGTGTATGACTGTGATTTAGGTCCAGCTTAGTTTTAGTGGCCCAAGATCTAGGGCCTCAGGGCCTGGGCATGGCATAGGGCCCAGGGCTGGGGCCTAGGGCCTGGGGATTTAGAGGCCAGGTCGCTCAGTGGCCTGGCCCAGGGCTCATGCTTAGGTGCCCATGCCCAGGGCCTCAGCGCCCAGGCCTTGTCAGGGGCCTAGGGCCCAGGGATACAGAGTCACAGCCTATGGCAGTGGTTAGGCCCAGGGCTCAGTGCTCACTTTACAGGCCTAGGGGCCTGTGGCTGGTAAAGATCAGGGCCCAGTGTCAAGACAGGCCTTGTGGCCTAGGGCCCAGGGCCTAGGCCAGCCTGACCTCAGCCTCAGTGCATGGCCTAAAAACCCATATTGAGGGCCTAAGATTTAGGTTTAGTGCTAGGCAAGTCTAGGTCAAGAACCTAGGTGCAAGTCAGCCCAGGGTTTAGGATCTATTATTTAGGGTAAGATCCGTGGCTTCTTAAGGAGTAGGCTCACGACCAGGATTTAGGGTTTTTAATTTATTTTCTTAAATTCAAGTCCAAGAGTTTAGGTTTATTAAGTTTAATTTGATTTATTTTAGTTTATTTTATTTTATATTTATTTAGGTTTAATTTTATTTAATTTATTTATATTCAGTACATTTATTTTAATTTATTTTTATTTTTATTTTATTTTTAAAGTTTAGGCTTTAATTTTTATTTTTAGATTTAGGTTTTAGTTTTTATTTTATTTTTTTTTTTGGTTTAGGTTTTAGGCTTTTATTTTAGGTTTTAATTTTTTTTTTAGGTTTAGGTTTACGTTTAATTTATTTTTAGTTTATTTTATTTTATTTACTTTAGGTTTAGGTTTAGGTTTAGGTTTAGGTTTAGTTTATTTTAGGTTGAGGTTTAAGTTTTATTACTTTAGTTTAGGTTTAGGTTTATTTTATTTTTATTTTAGATTTAAGTCTTTCAGTCCGTTATTTTATTTATTTCATGTTTTAGATTAACGCTTACTTTTTAGGATTTTATTTAGTTTTATTTTATTTTTTATTTGTCCACTTTAGGTTTATATATGCCAGAATCAGGGCTGAGTCCGTGTAATCCGCCATGGTTTTAGATTTAGGGCCATCATTTAGCACAGAGCCAGTGAGTGTCAGATAGGGTCAGGTCAGAGCCTGATTTAAGACATGGTTTGTGCACAGTGTCTGGGCTAGGTGTTGGGTCTGCACTGGTGAGATGAGTTAGCTTATTGGGGTAAGTTTAGGATTTAGAGCCTAGGTTTAGGTTTATGGAGGAGTGGAGGTCTAATCTTGTATGGTTTAGAGTTTAAGTTTATGGTTTAGCTTAGTTTTAGGTTTAGGGGTTTAGGGTTTAGGGTTTAATGTTAAGGGTTTAGGGATTAGGGTTTAAGGTTTATGATTAGTTTTGGGTTTAAGGTTTAGGTTTTAAAGTTTAGGGGTTATGGTTTAGTATTTAGGGTTTTGGGTTTAAGATTTATGGTTTTTTAGGGTTTAGGATTTAGGGTTTTTTTTTGGGGGAAACCCCATGTACGTGGTATTTTATTGCCACAAAAAGAGGGTTACAAAGTCCTTAAAGGGGATAAACTCAAAAATTACTGGTCAAAGAGCTACAATCAGCCTAAGGAGTAGATCCCCTATCTAAGCACAACCAAAAGCAAAAGAAGACATTAAAGCAATCAAAAGATACAAATATATTAACATAAAAAGCCAGAGGAAGATTAGGGCCAATGCTCTGCAGGACGTGAGAATGCATGACACTATGGAGCAAACCTGCAAGAGGACAAGAGAGAAGCACCTGTAGAAATGTAAACAGAAAGAAATTAGAGCAATTAAGGTAATACAAACATAATGATAACTGAAAATAACATAATCTGAGAATGATAGTAAAGAATTGTGATAGAGGAGGCTCGTGCTACCACAAAGAAGTTGGGGTAGATGCAAATATGCGCATCCAAACTTCAGTAGAAGGGTTACATCACAAGAACTACTACCAAACCAAAAGGGAGTTAAATCATCATAGCCATCATAGCCAACAAACCTGTGTGAAGATAGCAGCCAGTTGTTGAAAGTCTTATGGGCTTTATTACCTGCAAACCTAAACGAAACTATATATAATATAAAGAGGAAATTGCAAAGGGCAGAAAGATAAGGGGTCTTATGCAGGAAAAGTATCATCAATATAGTCACCCTGACATGAGGATACTTATACATATGAAATAGACAAAGATAAAACCATCCACAAGAAAAAGAAGAGGCAAAATAAATCTCGCTAAGCAAGTCGATGAGCCTATAAGTAACACCATCCCAAACATATGATATATATATGAATCTTTCGTGAGTACCTAGAAGTAAAGTCCGTAAAATGAGCCCAATCATAATAATGAATGCAGATGTGAACAAACCCCTTATTAAAATCCATATAAGTAGTTGGCAAAAAGCAATTGTAAAGGAAGGCAGAATAACCCATACCAAAAATAGCACCAAATAAAGATAGTCAGAACTACATCTCCAGTAGCAGCATGTTGGACAAAAAATTGGATAATCCAGATCAACAAACAACCAAGACAACAAGATAGCAAAAGGCAGCAGCTATCTATAGTACCACCCATTCAGAATAGGCATTGCATTCCAAGGAGATAGTAGCACAGGCCCAGATGGGACTAGAAATAGCAGCAGTTAATGTAGATCACAACTATCAGGAAATGAACAGCAGCCCAGACACAAAGATCAAGGGCAATCAGAAAGACAACCCCAACCACAAAATAGTTAGTGCAACATTGGAACCCACAAGAGGATAAATTAAGGTCCTCATTAGAATCCAGAAAAAATAAGACAATAGATAACCAAGACAAAAAAATAGCCAAGATAGCAGTAGCCAAGACAGCAATAACCAAGATAGCAAGGGATAGAAATATGGCCATAGAACCTCTCAATCAGAGTAGACATTGCAATAGTTAGTAACCAAGTAGATAAAGCATAAAACCATGGATCGAAAAAGTTGTAGCCCAGACACCAATGACCAAAAATAATCAGAACAGCAAAGTCAAAAATAGCTTGCTGAACATAGGACCCTAAAGTCCTACAACCAACAAAGATAGAGCCAACATTGGAATCTCGAGAAATAAGGATAGCAAATATCCAAGTCAAGAAAAGGCCAAGATAATGAAAACTAGTGTGAGAGAACCACCCATTCGTAATAAAAAGGTAATACATACAAGTTTAACTAAAAGAAGATGGAGAAAAGAGAGCCAGAGAAGTTTAGTTGATAAGCATATAATAAACCAATAAGGAGATTCAAATCAAAGGCCACCAAGCAATGATCAACTTCATTAGAGTCTTGCTAAACAAAACAAAATAGAACCCCAGAAATAGCATGTAGAGTATTAATCCAACAACCAACAACCCAAAAGTCCATCCAGAGTAAATAGAGCATATGTAAAGATCCAAATAATTAGATGGAATATCAGTGCATAATTTGAATGTAACCAAGGGGTAGAACAGAGGAGAAATCGTAGCTGCCCACTTAACAAAGAAAAATAGTCAGAGAAACAAAAGGCAAGAAATAGATAATAACCACAAAGATAACCTGCTGTACAAAGGACCCTAACATCCAAAAGCCAATGGTGGTAGCAAAAAAAAAAAATTACACCCACCATATAAAATTCCAATAATTAATAGAGATGTAAAGTAGCAACAGAAAGGGTTCAAAGACACTCAACATAAAAAACCTTCCAGATAAAGATGATCAAGCTAGCAGCTAAACCCATAACCACATTAAAAGAAAATTGAGGAAGCCATAAAGGAAGTCCAAACCTATAAGAAATTAAAAAAATTGAACAGGAAAATGCAAAAAAAAGTAGGGTTTAGGGAGTAGGGTTTATGGTTAGAGGTGGTTAGAGTAGGGGTTTAGGGTTTAGGTTTATTTAGTATAGGGGTTTATGGATGGCAAGTTTATGGTTTAGTGGTTTAGAGGTTTAGGGTTTAGGTCAGTGGTTTAGGGATGGTTAGGTAGGGTTTAGATCATTAGGGTTAGGGGTTGAGTAAGTTTAGTGGTAAGTGAGAGTAGGAGGTTTAGGTAAGATTTAGGTATAGGGTTTAGGGATTAGGGTTTTGAATTTAGGGTTTTTAAGGTTTTTAGGGTTTAAGGTTTAGGGATTAGGTTTCAATTTGGGATTTAGGGTATAAGGCTTAAGGTTTCCTTTTTAAATACTGAACAAATTCAGATTCAACGTTTCTTCTTTTTTAATTCATCAACCAATAGCAGACCAAGCTTTCTAAGATAAAAAAAAATGACATAGATAAAAATTGAGCACATATTGAGAAAATATAAAATCCTAGGTAACTAGAACTATCTCTACTATAAAGACACAATTCCTTAAGTAGTAGATTAGATCAGCCATTCTTTAGTTTCTCTAGTTTCCATCAGAACCACCCTTGCCTTTTGAGTAGCAGGATCTGCCATCATATCCCAGATCTATCCCTTCACCACCACCATGGTTGTAACCTCCATCACTCCTCCCTCCATAACAACCACACCTCCATATCCACCAAAGACCTCTAGATCCACCAAAGACCTCCAAGGTTAGGGTGGTTTAAGGTGGAAGGTTTAGGATTTAAGGTTTAGGATTTTGGGCTTTAGGATTTAGGGTTTACATTTAGGGATAGCCAAATTTATTTAGTGTTAAGGTTTAAGGTTTAGGTTTAGGTTTAGAAGGAAGGAAGGTTATGGTTTAGGGTTGGGATTTGATTTAGGTTTAGGGTTTAGGTGGGGTGGTTTAGGGTGGGTTTAGAGGATTTAGTAGGATTTAGGATTTAGGATTTAGATTTAGGAGGAGGATTTTGGGTTTAGGGTTTTTAATTTAAAAAAAAACGAGCAGGTTTAGATTTATTTTGTTTATATAATTTATTTTTTATTAATTTTAGTTTATTTTATTATTTTATTTTTATTTAGGTTCATTTTTAAATTTATCTTGTTTAGTTATTTATTTTGTGCCTTTTATCTTAGTTTATTTTAATGTTTAGGTTTATTTTAGTTTATTTTATTTTATTTTATTTAGGTTTAGGCTTTATTTTATTTTAGGTTTATGTTTAGGTTATTATTTTATTTTTAGTCCAGGTTTTAGGCCTGTATTTTAGGTCCGTGGAGTAGCTCAGCTCAGCTCAGCCTAACCCAGATTTAAGCCCAGCTTGCCCAGGGCTCATGGAGTGCCTAAATCCCAGGTTAGGCCCAGGGCCCAGGCCTAGCTCAGATTTAGTGGCCCAGGGCCTGGGGTTAGTCTTAGGGTCAGCAGGCCTAGGGCTCAGGATTTAGCATTTATGTCAGAATGGTTAAGGCAATGGCATGTGGGGTATTAGAATTTAGGATGGTTTTGGGTGTGAGTTTTAGGGCCCAGGTTTGTGGTTTAGGATAGGATTTTAGGTTTATGGTTTAGGTTTTAAGTGTGGTTTAGGTTTAGGTTTAAGGTTTAGTGGTTTATGGTTTAGAGTTTATGGTTTAGGTTTTAGGTTTAAGGTTTAGGTTTTAGTTTAGGGTTTAGGGTTTAAGGTTAATTTTTTAATTGAGAACAAATTCATACTCAACATTTTTGATTTAACCAACCAAGTAGCGCATTAAGATTTCTTAGATAGAAAGGACGATATAGATAAAAAAAAGAACATGAATAGAGCAAATCAAAAACCCATATATAACTAGAACTATCCTTATTGTAAAGACATAGTCATAAGTAAATCGATCCGATCATCGCTTTCAGCTTCCCATCAACCACCTCAACCTCTCGAGCAGCGAGATCTGCCATCATATCCTCGATCTATCCCTCCGTGACCAGCACGATTGTAACCTTTGTCGCTCCTCCTGCCTCCATAACCAGCATTGCTAGTACCACCACCTCCATATTAACTTGTACCTCCAGATCCCCCACCACCACTATTTAAAAAATCGCCGCCCGCTTCCACGCCAGATCTAGATTGAGGAAGATGCCGATGTTCTTACCATCAAGGTTCTTCCCATTATTAGAGTTTAAGTTCAGGTTTATTAGGTTTTAGGGTTTAGGCTTATTTTTATATTTATTTAGTTTCTTTAGGTTTAGATTTAGGGTTTAGGATTTAAGGTTTAGTGTTAGTGTAGGTTTAGAGGGAGGATGTGGGAGGGTCAGTGTTGAGGTGAGTGGGTTGGTGTGTGTCCGTGAGTATTTAGGCTTTATTATTTTGTGGTTTAGGGCTGGGCCCAGGGTCACTAGGGTTTTAGGACTGGGGAGTGGAAGGCCCAGGGCCCAGGGTTTATACTGGCCTGGGGATCAAGATCTGGGTCAGTGTAGGTTTAATAGGTTTTGGGCCTAGGTTTTATTTATTTAGTATTTTTAAAATTACAAACCAGTAGGTTTAGGTTTCTTTAGTTGTAAGTTTATTTATTTTAGTTTATTCTTTTATTTATATTTTAAATTTTATTTTATTTAGTTATTTATTTTAGGTATTTTAGTTTAGATTTTATTTAGTTTATTTTAGGTTTATGTTTAAGTTTATTCTCAATTTAGTTATATTTTATTTTATTTTTAGTTTAGGATTTTTTATTTTAGTTTAGTTTAGGTTTTATTTTATTTTTTTAAGTGAGGTTTTGGTATTTTATTATATTTAGTTTATATTTTTACTTAGGTTTATTTTTAGTTTATCCATTATATTTAGCTGATCTAGGTCTAGGTTTATTTTAGATCTGGATTTATTTTATTTATTTAGTTTAGTTTATAGTTTAGGTTTATTTATTTTATTTTTTTATGCTTTTCTTTTAGTTTAGGGTTTAGGTTTTATTTTTTATTTACATTTAGGTTTTATTTTAAGGTTTATTTTTATGTTTAGATTTATATTTAGTTTTATTTTATTTTATTTTAGGTTTCTTTTATTTATTATACATTTAGTTTTATTTTATTTTAGTTTTTTATCCTTAGGTTTATTTTATTTTAGATAATGTTTTATTTATTTTATTTTAGTCATTTTTTTATCTTAATTTAGTTTAAGCTTAAGTTTTAATTCCTGCTTTATTTTATTTTATTTTATATTTTATTTAGATTTAGCTTTGTGGATCATTTTTTTAGATTTATTTAGTTTAGGTTTAGTTTTGACAGGCTTGGTGTCACTTGAGGGCTCATGGTATGGTTTAGGATTTGGGGTAGGGTTTAGGGTGGGTTATAAGTTAGGATTTAGGGTAGGGTCCAGCTTTTTATTTTATTTTGGTTTAGGTTTTAGTTTTTTTTTAGATTTTTAGGTTTTAATTTTAGTTTTAAGTTTAGTTTATTTTAGTTTAATTATTTATTTACTTAGATTTAGGTTTAGGTATTTTTTAGGTTTATGTTTTATTTATTTTAGTACCATTTAGGTTTATTTTATTTTATTTTAGGATTTAATCTTTTTAATTTAGGTTTTATTTTTTATTTATTTTAGGTTTTAGATTAACATTTATTTTTTGCCGAGGTTTTATTTAGTTTTATTTTATTTTATGTTTATTTTATTTCATTATGCTATTTTATTTATTTTTTATTCCAGTTTATTTAATTTTAGTTTTGTATATGTTTTATTTATTTTATTTTAGTTTATTAGTTTGTGTTATTTTATTTTTAGGTTTAGGTTTAGTTTTAGTTATGGTTATCATTTTATTTTACTTTATTTTATTTTATTTAGGTTTAGTGTTTAGAGTTTATTTATTTTATTTTATTTAAGTTTAGATTTTTAAGTTTTTAGGGTTAGAGAGTTTAGGGTCGGGGTTAATGCTATGGTTTAGGGTTATATGTAGGATTTAGGTTTATGAGGGTGTGGTTTAGGGTTGGGTGGGGTTTATGGTTTTTTTTTAGTAGGTGTGGTTTTGAGAGGGTTTAGGTTTAGGGTTTATGGTTTAGGTTTTAGGTTTAGGTTTATGTTTTAGTTTATGGTTTAGGGTTTATGGTTTTTTAAATAGAGAACAAATTCAGATTCAACATTTCTTCTTTTTGATTTCATCAAGCAAGTAGTACACTAAGTTTTATAAAAGATAAGCGATGATATAGATAAAAAATGAGCAAGAATAGAGCAAATAAAAAACCTTAGATAACTAGAACTGTCCCCACTATAAAGACACAACTTCATAAGTAGTCGATCGGATCGCCCATTCTTCAAATTCTCTAGTTCCCATCAGAACTATCCCCGCCTAACGGGATTCACCATCATATCCCTGATCTATCCTGCAGCCACTACCACGGCTATAACCTCCATTGCTTGCCCAGCCTCCACAACCTCCACCTCCATATCCACCAAAACCTCCAGATTCCCACCACCACTACGATAACCATTGCCTCCCGCCTAGCCTCCATGGCCTAGATTGATGGTGATGATGTCATGCCACCATTCTGGTTTAAGTTTAGGTCAGTTTATTAGCTTTAGCTATATTTTATTACCTGTTTGGCCTGGGGGAGGGTAGTGATGGGCTTAAAGAAGGTTGGGCCTAGGGTCTTGTGGCCTAAGGGCCCAGGTTTGTGGCCTGGTTGTGGCCAGGCCAAGGCTGGCCCAGGTCAGGGCCTGGCTGGGCCCAGCGCTCAGGCCCAGGGCCCAGGGTCATTTAGGCCTACGCCAGCCTAGGGCCCAGGACTAGGATCTAGCTGGCCCAGAACCCAGGTGGCTGGCTCAGCACCAGCCTGGCCAGTGGCCCAGCCATGTGGTCTTGTGGCCCAGGCCCAGTCCTCAGGCCTCAGAGCCCTGGCCCAGGCTTACTGCATGGCCTGGACTCCAGAAGGGCCCAGTGCCACAGGACTAGGCCCAGGGCCCAGGCCCAGGCCCAGCCTTGTGGCAGGCTCAAAGCAGGCCAGCCTGGCCCTGTGGCCCAGAGCCTAAAGCCCAGGCTGGGCCCAGTGGCCCAGGACCTGGCCCAGCCCAGCCCAGGATCAGCCTAGCCTACCAGCCTGGCTGGCCCAGGACTCCAGGGTCCATGGCCCAGACTCCACCAGGCCTGTGTGGCCTCACCACCTGCCCATGGCCTTTGGACTTGGGGCCTAGATCAGGTCACGCGCCCAGGCGAGGGCCCAGGACTGCAGGCCCAGAGCCCAGAGCCCAGGGCCCAGCCTCAAGCCCAGGATCTTTGGACTGCAGGCCTGTGGCCCAGGGGTCAGGGCCTGGCTGCCCATGATCTGGCCTGGCCTGGCCAGGGCCCAGGGCCCAGCCCAGGGGCCTGGGGCCCAGGGCTCAGGGCCAAGGTTTAGGGCCCAGGATCTGGGCCTGAGTTTAGTTAGAGCCTACCAAGATTTCCAAGGATTTAGGTGTGGGTAAGTTTAGGCCCCAGGCCCAGGGTGTTAGGGTGGCCCAGGTGTAGTTAGTTTAGTGTAGTTAGTTTATGGTTTAAGATTTTGGGATTAGTTTAGGGGTGGTTTTAGGATTTTTAAGGTTTAAGGTTTAGGATTTAGGTTTCAATTTTGGGTTTAGGGTTTAAGGTTTAAGGTTTTTTTTTTAAAAAGAGAACAAATTCAAAATCAATATTTCTTCTTTTTGATTTCATCAATCTAGTAGCCGACCAAGTTTTCTAAGATAGAAGCAATGATGTTGATAAAAAATGAGCATTCATAGAGAAAATCAAAAACCTTAGATAACTATAACCATTTATACTGGAAAGACATAGTTCCTTAAGCGACAGATTAGATCGACCGTTCTTCGGTTACTCTCATTCCCATCAGAACCACCCTTGCATCTCGAGTAGTAGGATCTACCATCATATCCTCGATCTATCCCTCCACCACTACCACGGTTGTAACCTCCATCACTCCTCCCACCTCCGTAACCACCACCTCCAAATCCACCAGCACCTCTAGATCCACCAACACCCAGTGGTTTAGGGTAGGGTCAGGTTGTAGGGGCTTTAGGGTTGTTAGGCTCACGCTTTAGGCAAGGTGTCGTGTTCAGGACAACATGATAGGATTTAAGTCAGGGGTAGCTAGGTTTAGGCTAGTGGTTGGGCTCAGTGCCCAGGGTCAGGGTAATGTAGTGTTTAGGGTCAGGGTTTCATTTAGAGCCCAGTGGGTGGGAGGGTTGGGCCTAGGGCCCAGGTTTGGCCCAGGGCCTAGGGCTCAGGTTTGTGGCCCAGTAGGGTTGTGGCCTAGGGCCTGGCCTAGGTTTAGGGTTTATCTAAACCTTTCCAAATCAAAACGAAACAGGGCTAGGATTGTTAATCTTTATTTTATCTATCTAGCCATCTTATTTCTTTAATTTATTAGGTCCATCTTTATCTTTATCCAGCCTAGCATCATCTAGATTTATCTAGTCCAAGCCTTTATCTTGCCCTGACCCAGCCTCATTTTTTTTAGTATCACCTCAGGCTCATGTCATCTTATCCCAAGCCCAGCCTAGGCTCATCTTATCTTTCAGCCTTCCTCACGCCTCATCTTAGCCCAGGTCAGCCAGCTCAGGGCCTAGCCCAGGGCCCAGGGCTCAGCCTAGGCTCAGGGCCCATAGCCCAAGCCCAGGCCAGCCTAGGCCCAGGCCTGTGCCAGGGCCTAGGCCCTGGGGCACAGGCCTAGGGCCCAGGCCCAGGGCCCAGGGCCTAGGGCTCAGGGCCCAGGGTCAGGCCTGTGTTTGTGCTTGATGGCCCAGGAACCATGGCCTCTTTGGGCTCGCCTAGGGCCTTAGAACCCAGCCCAGGGTAGGTGGGTAGGCCTGTGTCTTCAGTGGCTCATGGCCCAGATTTTAGGCTTTAAGGCCCAGGGTTTATAGTGGGTTTAGGTTTAGTGGTTTATGGTCTCGTGAGGGTTTAGGGTTTAGGTTTTTAATTTAGGGTTTAAGTTTTAGTTTAGGGTTTTAAGGTTTAAGGTTATTTTTTTAATGGAGAACAAATTTTTATTCAACATTTCTTCTTTTTGATTTAACCAACCAAGTAGCGCACTAGGTTTTCTAAGGCACAAGCGACGATATAGATCAAAAATGAGCACACATAGAGCAAATCAAAACCTCATAGATAATTAGAACTATCTCTACTGTAAAGACACATTCCGATAAGCAGCAGATCGGATCGGCCGATCTTCAGTTTCTCCAGTTCCCATCAAAACCACCACAACCTCTCGAATAGTGGGATCCACCATCATATCCCTGATTTATCCCTCCATGATCAGCATGGCTGTAACCTCTTACTCTCCTCCTACCTCCATAACCACCACTGATCCTACCACCACCTTCATATCCACTCACACCTCCAAATCTCCCACCACCACTATGAAAATTGCTGCCTTCACCTTTGCCTCCACCGTTAGATCTAGATTGAGCCAAGTTGATGCCGATGTTCCTGCCATCAAGGTTCTTCCCATTATTAGAGTTTAGGTTTAGGTTAAGTTTTAGGTTTAGATTTATTTTATATTTATTTAGTTAGTGAGTAGGCTGGGGAGTGTTGTGTGGAGGGCTAGAGCCCATGGTTGGGCTCAGGTCATGGTTTGTGAGCCCAGGGCTTAGGCAGGCCTGGGTGGCCTGGTGGCCAAGGCCAGCCAGGCACCTGGGTGGCTCAGGCCTAGCCTTGTCAGGCCCAGGCCTTCCTGTGGCCTAGTGGCCCAGGGCTCAGGCTAACCAGGGCCAGTTTAGGGCCTAGGCCTCAGACTGGCCTTGTGGCTCAGGCCCAGGGCAGGCAGGGCCTGTTTGGCCCAGGGCCCAGCCTGGGTGGGCTCAGGCTCAGGGTCTGAGGCAGGGTCTTAGGGCCTAGAACCCAGTGGGTCAGGGTCTTAACCATTTATCTAATTAAATAGAAACTGATGGTTTAGGTTTATCTGGTATTATGATTTTTGATCCAAATATCTATTTTATTTACATTTAGTTTATTTTATTTATTTTAGTATTTATCTTAGGTCCATGTATTTTAGAGATTTTTTATTTAGTTTATTTTTAGTTTAGTTTAGGTTTATTTTATAATTTATTATTTATTTTGGATTTATTTTATCTTATGTTTAGGTTTTATTTTATTTTTTAAGTTGAGATTTTATTTTATTTTGGTTTATTTTATTTTACTTTAAGTTGGTTTAGTTTATTTTATTTATTTATTTTATTTAGGTTTAGTTTAAGTTTTATTTGTCTTTAGTTTAATACTTTAGGTTTAGGTTTTATTTTTATTTTAGTTTATGTCATTTTAGTTTAGGGTTTAGTTTTATGTTTATTAATTTTAAGTTTTAAAGTTTTTTAGTTTAGTGTTTATTTAGTTTTATTTATTTTATTTTATTTATATATTTATCTTATTTTGTTTAGTTTAGTTTTGTTTATTTTATTTTAGTTATGTTTTATTTTATTTATTTTGTTTTTAGGTAGTTTTAATTTAGGTTTTATTTTATTTTATATATTTTAATTTTGCCTAGTTTTTTTTTCTTTATTTTTTATTTTGTTTTAGTAGATTTTTAGCTTTGTGGTTTAGGGTTTAGGGTTTAGCATTAGGTTTAGGTTTAAGGTTTAGGGTTTTAAGGTTTAGGGTTTAGCATTTTGGGTTTATGGTTTAGGGTTTTTTGGGTTTAGGGTTTAAGGTTTATGGTTTAGCTTTTGGGTTCACATTTTAATTTAGGGTTAGGATTTATGGGTTTAAAAAAAAAGAAAATAAATTTCTTTTTCTTGATTTTATTAATTAACACACCAACTTTTCTACGACACAAGTGCCAAATAGATAGAAAATGTGCACTCATAGAGCAAATTGATAACCCTAGATACCTAGAACCGTCTCTATTACACAGACATAGTTCGATAAGCAAGCATGATCAATCTCTTCGCTCTTCAGCTTCACACGCCTCTTGATTTGCGGGTTCCACCATCATATCCTCGATCTCTCCCTCCACCACCACCATGAATGTAGTCTCCTTAGCTCCTCCTGCCTCTATAATTTTCACCACTGCTCTGACAACCACCTCCATATCCACTAGCACCTCCAGATCCGCCATCACCACTATGATAACACATGCCTCTCTTCACCTCACCGATCTAGATCTAAGTCAGGATGTTACCCACAAGGTTCTACCCATTCTGGGTATAGTTTAGTTTAGTTTATTAGGTTTGTGGTTTAGTTTCTTTAATTTATTTACCTTTGAGTTGGGTTTAAAATGAAAGTTAGGGGTTTAGGGAAGGTCAGGGTTTGGGTTTAGGCTCAGGGGTGGAGTTTGGTCAGGCCCAGGGCTGTGGCTCCAGTGGCTAGGGCCTCAGTTGGCCCAGGGCCAGGGTCCAGAGCCTGGGCTCACACCAGGGCCCATGCCCCAGGCTCAGGTCTTGTGGCTCAGTCTGCTAGGCAGGGCTGGCCCAGGCCCATCAGGGTCATGGCAGCCCAGGGCCTAGGGGCCCAAGCTCAGTGATCCCACCTGGCCTGTGTCCGTGCAGGTCATCTGGGGGCCCAGTGGCCTGAGCCCACATGGCCTTCTTTTGTGTTTCAGTGGCTCAGGGCCTCAGAGCCCAGCTCATGCCTCCTGGCCCATGGTCAGGCCTGGCCCAGTCAGTGCCTGGGCCCAGGCTGCAGCCCAGTGGCCTAGGACTGGAGCCCAGTGGCCCAGGATCAGTGGCCTTCTCTTTAAGATCCATAGCCTGGTCTAGGTGTTTTAAAAAAAAATAGCAGATTTCCATGTATCTACATTTTATTTATCTATTTATCTTTTATTCTTTTTATCATTTAGTTTATTTATTTATTTATTATATATTTATTTATCTTAGTCAGTTTTATTTAGTATTTTAGGTTTAGCCTTTAGGTTTTAGTTTTATTTCTTTCTTTATTATTGCTGCTCTGGTTTTATTTATTCTAGGTTTAGTTTTATTATTTTAGGTCTATCCAAGCAGCCCATGTTAGTTTATTTATTTATTATTATTTAGTCAGTTTAGGTTTAGGTTTAGATAGGTTTAGTTTGGGTTTATTTATCTCTTATTTATTTAGGTTTAGGTTTATTTATCTTTATCTAAGTAAGTTTAGTTTAGTGGTTTAGTGTTATTATTTATTTATTTTGTTTTGTTTTTGGTTTATTTTTGGTTTAGGTTTTAGTCTTCTTATTATCATTATTTTATTCTTATATCTAGTTTATCTTATATAAGTTTTATCTTTTTATTTTATCTTATTTATTTAGTAGTTTTATTTATTTTATCTTATATAGCTCCATCTTATTATCTATTTAGGCCTAGTCTAGGTCTTATTTTTATTTTATCTTATCTTCCCATCTAGTCAGTTTTATGGCTTGGCACGCCCATGGCTTTATTAGTGGCCTGTCTGGCTCTGTAGGCCAGTGGCCTGGGCTCAGGGTTTGAGGCCCAGGGCCAGGGCTCAGGGCCCCAGGGCCTAGGGCCGCCTAGTGTGGCCTGGCCCAAAGCCCAGGCCTGTCTTTAAAACAAAGCCCAGTGGCCCAGGTGGGCCCAGGTTTAGCTGTGGGCCCAGCTCACCACTAGGCCTGTGGCCCAGGGTCAGGGTTGGCTCATGGTGCATGCCTAGGGTAGATTAGGCCTTTATTATTTTATTATCTTTATCATTTTTTAAAATCAAAACAGAAACATTTAGTTTATCTTTTATTTATTTTAGTTTATTTATCATCTCTTTTATTTAGTTTTATTTTATCTTAGTTTTTATCTAGTTAATTTGGTAGTAGGTTTAGGTTTAGTTTAGTTATTTTAATTTATTTTTGAGTTTAGTTGATTTTTATCTTTTAAGCTTAGGATTTTAGTTTCATTTATTTTTAGGTTTTATTTTTATTTTTTTTTTTTAGGTTTATATATTTAGTTTTATTTTATTTTATATGTTAAGTTTATTTTATTTTAGGTTTAGTTTTATTTTATTTATTTTTGTTTATTTGGTTTTATTTATTTATTTTAGTTTAGTTTTTATTTTATTTTATTTTATGTTTAGTATCTAGGTTAGGTATGTTTAGTTTTAGTTTATGTTTATTTTATTTTATTTTATTTTATTTTGGTTTAGTTTTATTTATTTTATTTTATTTTAGTTTAGTAGTTTAGGTTTGTGTGGTTTAGGGTTTAGGGTTTGAGGTTTAGGGTTTAGGGTTTAGGATTGGCTTAGGGTTTAGGGGGTTTAAGTTTTGGTTTAGGGTTCATGTTTTGTTTGTTTGTTGATTTTTTAACTGAGAACAAATTCACATTCAACATTTCTTCTTTTCGTATTCATCAAGCAAGTAACACACCGAGTTTTCTTAGACACAAGTGGTGACATAGATAGAAAATGAGCACACATAGAGCAAATCAAAAACCCTAGATAACTAAAACTATCTCTACTATAAAGACAGTTTCATAAGCAGTAGATCGAATCAGCCATTTTTCAATTTCTCCAGTTCCCATCAAAACCAACCCGGACTCTTGTGTAGCGAGATCCACCATCATATCCCCGATCTCTCCCTCCGCCACCACCATAGCTATATCCTCCGTCGCTCCTTCCATCTCCATAACCACCACGCCTTAACACCTCCATCCCCACAACTATCAGAATAACCCGCTTCCATTCATTTCCACATCTAGATCTAGATCGAGTTGGTGGTGATGTTTCTACCATCAAGGTTCTGCCCATTCTTAGGGTTTTTTTAAGAAAGAAAAATCAAAAGTGGGCAAATTTTATTGCCAAAAAGAAAGAGATAAAAGGTCCTTAGAGGGAATAAATCTCTAAACTACTGCTCAAAGAGCTATAATTTTCCTAAAGAGGTAAATCCCCTACCTATTACAAGAAAAGCAAAGCAAAAGAATGAAAAGATAAAAACTAAGATTGAAATAGCACAAAATTCCTAGAAGGGTGGCCAAAACCATCTATATCTCAATATCTTCTGTGAGATGCACAGACCACCTACAGCCCCAAAACCTACCACAAACCTGCAAAGAACATAAGATAGAGATTAGCATCTAGAAATAAGAACAAGCTAAGTACACAAAAGGAACAAAATCATAAAAATCTTAGATAAGGCTTAGGCTTAGTCACATTCACCTCAAGGGGCAATAGGATATGTGAGCATCCAAACTTTAGAAGAAGGGTTACAATCACATATGGTTCTACCAGCTAAAATAATAATAGGGGAAATATCCCAGACATCATAGCCAACTTACCTTGATTAAATAAAATAGCCAATAGCCAAGAGTTAGCCAAGTTCTAATATCTATCATCAAGATTAAATAAGAAACTAACCTACAAAACATCTAGCCAAACCAGAGTAAAGCAACCAACCAAACAGGACAACAGCCAAGAAATAGCCACCATCAAATCCACCCAAGACAAACAAAGACCAAAGGTAAATAATCAAAAATTTTGTAGATCCACCAACCAATAGCATAGTTACAGTGAGCCATCAAGGCCACCCAACCAACAATAGCAACAAGAATATGGAGAAATAGCAATAGTGCCAAGAATAGCCAAAACCACATATAGGTTCATCCCACAATAGAAAGAAATGACAAGAAAATGGGTCATCCAACCAATAGGCAAACACCACAAAAAAACTTCAAAAAAATTACCAGAAAAGGGGAACGAAAACTAGATGGCAGGTAACAGCTCAAGATAGAGTAAGTTATCATAGGAAGGAACAAAGCCAACGGCTAGGTTCAACCAATAATCAGAATGCCAGATAGCCAAAACTGAAAGCAAAAGGCTAGAAAATACCACAACCATCAAGCAACCACCAGCCAATAAACCCTAACAAAGAAAAAAAGAGGCTTGGGAAAATAGTAAACAAGCAAGCTCCAAAGCCTGCCAATCACCAGGACATCCTAAAACCAACACAGTAGGAGACCAATAAAAGGGGAGAGCCACCAAAACCAGAGGGCAACCAAAGCTCACCAAGACAACTAATAAACCCCACCCAAGGTGATACCATTCTTTTAGTAGTTTATTAGGTTTAGTGTGTTTATTTTTAATATACCCAGTTACATTAGGCAGGTTTAGGGTTTTAGGGTGGAGGCTATTAGGTCAGGGTTTAGGTGGTTTAGGCTCAGGTAGGTTAGGGGGTTGTGGCTTTTTTATTTAGGGTAGGGTCAGGTCAGGTGCCTAGGGCTTTGCCAAGGTCTGAGTTTAGATTTAGGGTTTTTTTTTTAAGCAAACGTAAGTTTAGATTTATTTTTATTTATATTTTTTTTTACATTTTATGATATATTTTATAGGTTTTTTATTTATAGTTTAGTTTATTTATTGGTTTTATTTATCTTAGTTTAGGTTTTATCTTAGTTATTTTGAGGTTTAGGATCTGGTTATTTTTTTAGAGTTTTATTTTCTTTTATCTTTTAGGTTTATTTTTATTTTTCTTATGTAGTAGTTTATTTTATTAGAATTTTAGGTTTAGGTTTATAGGTTTTATTTAGGTTTTAATTTTAGTAGCTAGGTTTTATTTTTATTTTATTTTATTTTATTTAGTCAGTTTCTTTAGGTTTATTTATTTATATTTTGGTTTAGGTTTTTAGTTTTAGGTTTTATTTTGAGGTTCATTTTTAGGTTTAGGTTTTATTTTATTTAATCCTTTATTTCTTTTATTTTAGTTTTTATTTTATTTTATTTTTTTTATCTTAGGTTTATTTTATATTTTATTTTAGGATTTTATTTAATTTATCTTAGTTTATTATTATTAATTTAATTTTTTTTTTTTAGGTTTATTTTCTGTTTAGATTTTATTTTAATTTTAAATATTTTGGTTTTAGTTTATTTATTTATTTTATTTTGTGGTTTTATTTAGTTTAGTTTAAGTTTTACTTTTAGGGTTTAGTGTTTGGTGTAGGTTTAGGGTTTAGGGTGAGGTTTAGGGTTTAGGATTAAAGTTTAGCTTTATTTTAGAGTTTTTGTTTATGGGTTTGGGTTTACTATGTAGGTTTACGGTTTATGGTTTAGAGTTCAGGATTTGGTTTAGGGTTTAGATTCAACATTTCTTCTTTTTAATTTCATCAACCAAGTAACACACCAAGTTTTCTAAGACGCAAGTGGTGACATAGATAAAAAATGAGCACTCATAGAGAAAATCAAAAACCCCAGATAACTAGCCCTCTCTACTATAGACAGCCCATAAGCGATCGGCTCGTTTCTTCATTTTCTTCGCTCATCGAACCACCCTGCCTCGAGTAGTGGGATCCACCATCATATCCCTGATCTTTCCCTCCGCCACCACCACGGATGTAACCTCCGTCGCTCCTCCCACTTCCATAACCACCATTACTCCAACCACCAGCTCCATATCCACCAGCACCTCTAGATTCCCCACCACCACTATGATAATCACAGCCTCCACCTCCACCTCCATCACCATACCTAGACAGAGCCTAGTTGACGGTGATGTTCCTACCGTCAGGATTCTGCCCATTCTTATGGTTGTGGTTTAGGTTTAGGTTTATTAAGTTTTGGTGTTTAGGTTTAATTTTTAATTTATTTACTTAAGTTTAGGTAGATGGGGAGACCAAGGGTTAGGATTTAGGGTTTAGATTAGGATTTTGGGTTTGGTAGGTTTAGGGGTTTAGGGTTTAGGTTTAGTAGGGTTTAGTTTATGGTTTAGGTTTGGGTGGGTTTAGGGTTTTATGGTTTATAGGTTATGTTTGGGGTTTAGGGGTTTAAGGTTTAAGGTTTGGGGTTTTAGGTTTAGTTTTAGGGTTTAGGGTTTAGGGTTTAGGGTTTAATGAGGGTTTAGGGTTTAGAGTTTTTTTGGGAAAGTTAGAATTTTATTACCATAAAAGGAAAAGATACAATTTTCTTAAAAGAGGTAAAGTTCTAAAATTCTAGTGCTCTCAGAGCTATAAGAAACCTATCGAGCTAAATGCCTATCCAAGTATATTAGAAAAAGAAAAGAAAACAAAAGAGCAAATACATCACCTAAAAAGCATAAGAGAAAAAGACATAGAAGACTAAAATAAGTCCTAAAAATAGTAAAAGGATGAGTCACCAATAATTCATGATTCCTTTGAGAAAGTAAGATAAGTAAGATCCACTGCAACAACACTTGGGTTGACTGGGTAACCACCATTCCCTCTATAATGTTCCAACTTATAAAAGAAATCAAAACACTACAAAGGCAAAATTCATAGCTAAAAAAGGATAAAGATAAAGAGAAGAAAAGGAGAGAGTCGAGAAAGAGAAGGCTTCAGCTTAGATCATCTCAAGGGGCAACAATACATGTGAGCATCCAAACTTCATAAAGAAGGGTTGCAATCATATGTAATGCTACTAAGTTGAGAAAAGAGGTGAGTAACATCAAAGCCATCATAGCTAGAATTCTTGATACAAGTGAACATCCAAGGCCAGCAACCCATAAAGTTCCAGATCCAGCACCATTAAACAGAGACCAACCGGGAAGCAACTAGTTAGCAACCAAACCAAAAAAAAAACCACAATAGACTAATCACAATAATCCAGAGAGAGGCTAGAACAAAGTAAGAACACCAACAATAGTGATTAACTAAATACCCATCCAAGCTCCAAACCAGAGAAAATTAGAACCAACCATCAGGAAGCACCAGACCAATACCAATTAATAGAGAAATATAAAACAAAACCAAGATAGGAGCCCTCAAGCCAAAGTCCCAACAAAAACCAGTCACAAAGCCAAACCATGGTGAGCAACCAAAAATGATTAGACATCTTAGAAATGAAACCATCAACTTAAGGAAACATAAGCTGCAGCCAGTGCAAATCATTAGAAGACAAAACAACCACACAAAAGGGGGACAAAGGCAACCACCAAACACCAAAAACCAAAAAGTCCAATTCGAAAGGATCAACAAAGGTTAAGCTAGCATAGTAAAAGGTTCTAGCAAATTGTCGGGTTTAGGATTTAGGTTTAGGGTTCAGGTTTTAGTTTACGATTTAGTGTTTAAGTTTTTTTTTTAACAGTACAAATTCATATTCAACATTTCTTCTTTTTGATTTCCTCAACCAATTATCATAATAAGTTTTCTAAGACACAAGTGGTTGTTGTCTTAATGAGCCTCATGTTTAATCCAATCAATTTTGATGATAACAAATGAATGCTTGGAAGTTCTAATGTATGGTTTATGTGTTTCAGATATACTAATTACTAATTACATATCCAATAAATCTCATGATATGTTTGAGAAAATTGTAAAAAAAGAAGAATGAAAGATAGATCAAAATGGATAATGTGAAGCTTACGATATAATATTTTAAGTTATATACATTTATAACTATCCTAGAAATTCATATGAGTTCATCGACATGAATCAATTTTCTCACAACTTAACATATTATTTTTATTTATTTTAAATAATGATAATGAGGTTAATTTATATAAATCTCTATCTAATTAACATTGAATTATATGTTTCATACATAGCATTTGAATTGTCAGAATAATAAATGATAATAAATTATGACTATGAAGTGTAATTAGTTTATATACTTAATATAACTAAATATTTTAATTTTATTTTAAGGTTATATGATAACTAACATATGTATGATTATATATAAATTATATCAAAATATTTAAATATCATATTTCAAAATAAATAAAAATGTGTGAAAATTTGTATTTTAGCCAAAATCATCTTATAATCAAGGCATTTATATCTGATTTCATCTCCATTGGATTCCTTCAATTTTTTCCTTCAATTTGATAGGTTACATGACCCACGTTTGAGTAAAATTGTTTTTATTATGACTTTTCAAACATTAGTTGATTTTAATAATGAATGCATGCTATATGCTTTGAATATATTAAAAGCCATATTTGATTATTTTTGACTTGCCCATGTGAATAGCCAAATTTTAGCTATTTGAATTTAATATTTTATAATATAAATTATATTTTTATTGAATATTAAATTATTATAGGATAAAATGTTATTAGAATAATATATTTTTTGAAATAATTGAAAATGACCTTCTTGCTTATAAATAGACCTCATTCTCTTCATGAAAGTATTCATTGTTCAAATTCAAAATCCCTCCACCACATCTAAGAGAAAATTTTCTGGATTTTCCTTCTAAGTGTTCTCTAAATATTGCAAGATCAAATCCTTGGTTTGGAAGCTTCAACATCTTCAACTAAGCAAGCTTTCTCAAATTACTTGAGTTTGTTTTCTTGATCTTAATCCTTGTTTAGTTATCCATGCTATTTTCACCATCTATTTTTTTTTTCAATTTATACTTTTTGGTGGATTAGTCTTTAGACAACAAAGTCTATGTTTTTCACATCAAAGTTTGTTCAATCAATTTTTTGGACATCAAAGTCTATGTTTATTTCAACTTGTAGAAATTTTTACCTTCCTAAATATTTCTTTTGGTTTCTTGAAATATTTCTTCATTAGTCTTATTTGAAACATCATTAATTCTTAGATATATTTTAGAAGTATATTTTAAGCATTTCAAATTAATTTATTATTTTGAAAGTATTTTCATATCTAATAGATCTCTTTTTTTAATTAAAATCTTACTAGTTTACTTAAATCTATCATATACTAATTTTATTTAAGTATTTTGTGATTTGTTTCATTAAGTCAAAGCTTCATTTTGGTTAAAATAAAATAAATTATTGCTGGAATTTTAGAGTATATGCTAGATCTATTATAAATCAAGTTTCTTTATCAAAATAAAAATTTATAAAAAATTAAATTATTTTATTTTTCACTTATCATTTTATTTCAATTAAGATCCTTTATTTTAAAAATTTTATCTTGTTGAAATTTAGTAAAGCTTGTTGTTTTCATTGTTTATAATTACTAAAAAGGAAGTTTAGTAGAAAATTAATCTTTCTTTCACTATTATATACATACTAGTTATAGTTTTTCTTAAACTTAAAATTATTCCTTGCTGAAATTTAATTTATTATACAATAGTCTATGGTGAGTTTATTTTGAAATCATTTTATTTTAATCTATAAATTATAATAACATAAACATCTTATTAAGATCACTTTAAGATATTTATTTAATTTTTTTTATCAAAATTAAGTGAGCATTCTATCTTGCCAAATTAGTAAGTTGTAAAGTGATCATTTATAAGTTTTGAAATCACTTTTTGAATTGGATAGCCTGGTATATTTGTGAGAGAGATATTTTATCAAAATTTATTATTTTGTATTTTTCTTTTCATTCTGTAAAATTTATATTGGGGTTATACTCGTCCCTTTGTAGGAGAGTACATATTATTGTAGGGGTTGTACTCGCCCAGTTATAGGAGAGTACTATTTATAAGCTATTTTGCATTTAGTGGTTTTCTAGCCAAGGTTGGCTAGGTGTGGACATAGGGTGATTTTGGGATTTGGCTGAACCATGTAAAAAATGTGTGTCTATTATCTCTCTTTACTTTACTATACTTTTATTTTCCCCACATTAAGAATTGTATATTGTCATTATAAAATAAAAAATTAATTTTCTACTAAAACTTAATATTTAAGATTTAACATTTAAAATTTTTAATATTGCCCAATTCACCGCCCACCCCCTCCACTCCTCTTGGGTGCTATAGTGACTCATAGTGGTGACATAGATCAAAAATAAGCCCGCATAGAGCAAATTAAAAGCCTTAGATAACTAGAACTATTTCTACTATAAAGAGACAATTCCATAAGCAGTAGATCGGATCGACTACTCTTCAGTTTCTCTAGTTCCCATCTGAACCACCTTGGCCTCTCGAGTAGTGGGCTCCACCATCATATCCCCGATCTCTCCCTCCTCCACCACAACGACTGTAACCTTTATGACTCCACTCACCTCCATAACCACCAATGCTCCGACCACCACCTTCATATGCACCAGCACCTATAGATCTCCCATAACCAAAGCAATAATCCCCCACCATCAATGCAATAATCTAGACTGAGCATGGCTGACAGTGATGTCCCTGCCAGTCAAGGTTCTGTCCATTCTGAGGGTTTACGTTTAGGCTTAGGTTTATTAGGTTTTAGGGTTTAGGTTTGTTTTTTAATTTAATTAGTTACCTTACATTTAGGTTTAGGGTTTGGGGTTTAGGGTTTAGGGTTTAGGGTTAGGCTTTAGGGTTTAGGGTTTAGGATTTAGGATTTAGGTTTTAGCATTTTAGGGTTTATGATTTTAGGGTCTACGGTTTAGGATTAGGGTTTAGGGTTTTCTAAGGTTTAGGGCTGTAGGTTTACGATTTAGCATTTATGGTTTACTATTTTGAATTTAGGGTTTAAGGTTTTTAAAATAAAAAAAATCAAGTAAACTGGTAAGTTTAGGTTTATTTAGTATATTTAATTTATTTTTTGTTTATTTTAATTTACTTTATTTTTTAAATTTATCGAGGTTTATTTTTTATTTAGTTTAGTTTTTTATTTTAGTTTAGGATTTTCATGTTAGTTTATTTTTTAAGATTAGGTTTAGGTTTATTTTTTAGTTGACTTTTATTTTTACTTTATTTTTTAGGTTTAGGCTTTAATTTTTATTTTTAAGTTTAGGTTTAGGATTTTATTATACTTTTTCAGGTTTTAAGTTTTAGGATTTTATTTTAGGTTTTTTTTGTTTTATTTTTTAGTTTATGGTTAGGTTTATTTTATTTAATTTAATTTTAGGTTTAAGTTTAGGTTTAGTTTATTCTAAGTTTAGGTTTAAGTTTTATTTATTTTAATATAGTTTATTTTAGTTTAGGTTTAGTTTTATTTTATTTTATTTTTATTTTAAGTTTAGATTTTTTTTTTAGTTTAGGGTTTAGGTTTTATTTTTTTTTATTAATTTTTAGGTTTTATTTTTAGGTTAATTTTTTAGGTTTAGATTTTTTAGTTATTATTTTATTTAAATTTTTTATTCTTAAGTTCATTTTATTTTTAAGTTTAGTTTAGGTTTTTATTTATTTTATTTTCATTTATTTTTATTTTTATTTTATTTTATTTTTAGGTTTTGGTTTTAGTTTAAGTTTTATTTTATTTTATTTATTTATTTTATTTATGTTTAGGTTTTTTATTTATTTTATTTAAGAGTTTAGATTGGTTAGGGTGGTTTAAAGAGGTTTATGGTTTAGAGGTTTTGGGCTGATCAGGTTGTCAGTGGATCAGAAAGATTTAGTGTGCTTGGGGGTTTAGGGTGGTTAGAGGGTTAGGGTCCTGTCAGCAGGGTCAGGTCAGATTAGGGTGGGGTGAGAGTCAGGGTCAGCCATAGGGTCAGTTTCTGTTTGGCTATTTTTTTGGTGGTCAGCTCATGGTCCCAAGATTTAGGTAGGCATGGGTACAAGTCAGGTCAGGTGGTAAGGTGGAGGTGGCCTGAGTTTTTTTAGGGTGGCTCAGGGTGTGGTTAGGGTGTAAGGTTTAGTGGGTTTTAGTGTAAGGTTTAGAGTTTTTTGGTTAGTGTCCAGTGGGGCTAGGGTTTAAGATTTAGTGTTTAGTGTTTACGGTTTAGCGTTTAGGGTTTTTCCTCTAAATTAAGTAAACTAGTAAGTTTTTGGTTTATTTAGTTTATTTTATATTTTATTTAGGTTTAGTTTTAAATCTTATTTAGTTTAGTTTATTTATTTTATGTTTATTTATTTCATTTTAAGTTTTATTTTAGTTTAGGTTTAGGTTTATTTTATTTTGATTTTATGTTTAGGTTTTTTTAGTGTAGGGTTAATTTTTTATTTATTATTATTTTTAGGTTTTATTTCTAGGTTTATTTTTTTATGACTAGACTATTATTTTATATTATTTTTGGTTTATTTGGTTTTTATTTTAACTTTACCTTTTATTTTATTTTTAAGTTTAGTTTAGGTTTTTATTTATTTTTATTAGTTTATTTTTTTTATCTTTAGGTTCAAGTTGAAATTTTAGTTTAGGTTTTTAGTTTATTTTATTTTTTATTTTATTTAGGTTTAGGTTATTTTATAAATTTTATTTTTAGGTTTTTAGCTTTTTAGGTTTTTAGGGTTTAGTGTTTAGGGTTTAGGATTTAAGGTTTAGGGTTCAAGGGTTTAGGGTTTAGGGTTTAGGGTTTAGTGTTTAGACTTTAGGGTTTTAGGTTTTTAGGGTTTAGGGTTTATGGTTTAGGGTTTAGGGCTTAGGGTTAGCTTAGGGTTTAGGTTTTTTTAAAAAAAATTAAGTAAAGTAGTAGGTTTAGGTTTATTTAGTTTTTTTATTTTACTTTGTTTTATTTTGTATGTTTATTTATGTTTATTTTTTATTTTTATTTAGTTTACTTTATTTATTTTTGCTTTATTTATTTCAGTTTAGGACTTTCAATTTAGTTAATTTTTTAAGTTTAGGTTTATGTTTAGGATTATTTTTTTAGTTGAGTTTTATTTTTATTTTACTTTTAAGGTTTATGTTTTACTTTTAATTTTTTATTTTTTAGGTTTAGGTTTTTATTTTATTTTTTTATTTTTAGGTTTTAGGTTTTATTTTTAGGTTTTATTTTCTTAGTTTAGATTTAATTTATTTTTAGTTTATTTTAGGTTTAGGTTTATGTTTTATTTATTTTAGTTTAGTTTATTTTAGATTAGGTTTAGATTTATTTTATTTTATTTATTTCATTTTTATTTTAGGTTTAGCTTTTTTTAGTTTAGGGTTTATGTTTTATTTTTTATTTATTTTATAGGTTTTATTTTTTAGGTTTAGGATTTTATTTAGTTTTTAGTTTATTTTTGTTTAAGGTTTATTTTAGGTTTATTTTATTTTTATTTACATTTAGTTTTTATTTTATTTCGGTTTTTTATTCTTAGGTTGATTTTAGGTTTGTATTAGATTTTATTTATTTTAGTTTAGTTTATTCTAGTTTAGGTTTAGGTTTATTTTATTTTGTTTATTTTAGGTTTAATTTTTTAGTGTAGGTTTTCTTTTTATTTATTTTTAAGTTTATTTTAGGAGTTTAGGTTTTATTTAGGTTTTATTTTATTTTATTTTAGGTTTATTTTAGTTTTATTTTACATCTAAGTTTTATTTTATTTAGGTTTTTTATTTTTAGGTTTATTTTACTTTTTTTAGTTTATTTTAGGTTTTTATTTATTTTATTTTTATTTAATTTTTATTTTTTAGTTAATTTTTTTTTAAGATTAGGTTTAGGTTTAGGTTTTGCTTTAGGTTTCTATTTTATTTTATTATTTTATTTAGGTTTTGGTTTTCTTTATTTATTTTATTTCTAGGTTTTAATTAGTTTAGGTTTAGGTTTTTTGGTTTTTAGGGTTTAAGGTTTAGGGTTTAGGGTTTAAAGTTTGGGGTTTAGGGATTAGGGTTTAGGGTTATAGGTTGGGTGGGTTTTGTAAGGCCCAGGCTCAGGTTTAGGGTTTAGGGTTTAGGTTTAGGGTATAAGGTTTTAAGGTTTAGGCTTTAGCATTTAGTGGTTTAGGTTTAGGGTTTTAGTCTTTTTTTGGGTTTTTTTCCTTTGTTATTTTTAAATTAAGCAAACCAAGTAGGTTTATGTTTATTTTTTTTTAAATTTATTTATTTTAATTTATTTAAGTATTTTATTATTATTTAGTTTTATTTATTTAGTTTAGGATTTTATTTTAGTTTATTTTTTAGGTTTAGGTTTATTTTTTACTTTAGTTTTATTTTTATTTATTTTTTATGTTTAAGTTTTATTATTTATTTTAGGTTTAGGTTTATGTTTTTATTTTATTTTTCATGTTTAGGTTTTAGGTTTATTTTTAGGTTTTGTTCTTTAGTTTAGCTTTAGGTTTATTTTAGTTTATTTTATTTTATTTAGTTTAGGTTTAGGTTTAAATTTAGTTTATTTTATGTTTAGGACTAGGTTTTATTTATTTTAGTTTAGTTTATTTTATTTTAGGTTTAGGTTTAATTTATTTTTATTTTAGGTTTAAGTTTTTTTTGAATTTAGGGTTTAGAATTTAATTTTTATTTATTTTTAGGTATTATTTTTAGTTTTTTATTAGGTTTAGGTTTTTATTTAGTTTTTATTTGATTTTATTTTAGATTTATTTTATTTTTATTTTAGGTTTTATTTTTTTTAGGTTTTTTATTTTTTTTGTTTATTTTAGGTTTTCATTTATTTTAGTTTTAATTTTTTTATTTTATTTTCTTTTTAAATTTAGGATTAGGTTTAGGTTTAGGTTTAGTTTTATTATTTTATTTTATTTTATTATATACTTTGGTTTTGGGTTTTATTTATTTTATCTTTTAGGTTTAGGTTTAGCTTTAGGTTATGGTTTAGTTTTAGGGTTTAGGGTTTAGTTTAAGGTTTGTGGTTTGGTTTAGTTTTACATATTAGTGGGTTTAGATTTTAGTTTAGGGTTTTGGGTTTATTTTTTGATAGAGAATAAATTTAGATTCAACATTTCTTCTTTTTGATTTTATCAAACAAGTAACACACCAAGTTTTTTAAAACACAACCAAAGACATAGATAAAAAATGAGCACTCATAGAGAAAATTAAAAATCTCAAATAACTTGAACCGTCTCTATTATAAAGATAAAGTTCCATAAGTAGAAGATCGAATCGACCGTTCTTCAATTTCTCTAGTTCCATCAAAACCACCTAACTCCTCGAGTAGTGGGATCCACCATCATATCCCCAATCTCCCGTCTCAATAACCACCACGGTTGTAACCTTCGTCATTCCTCCCACCTCCATAACAACAACTACTCTAACCACCACCTTCATATCCACCAGCACATCCATATCCCCCATCACCACTACGATAATGGCTGCATTGCATTCACCTCCATCGCCAGATCTAGATTGAGCCTAGTTGACGGTGATATTCCTGCCATCAAGGTTATGCCTATTCTTAGGGTTTAGGTGTAGGTTTAGGTTTATTTGGTTTTTGGGTTTAGGTTTAATTTTTAATTTATTTAGTTACTTTAGGTTTAGGTTTTGGGTTTAGGGTTTAGGGTTTAAGGTTTAGGGTTTAGGGTTTATGCTTTTAGGGTTTAGGGTTTAGGGTTTTTTAGGGTTATAGGTTTAGGGTTTAGGCTTCAAGATTTAGGGTTTATATTTTTTTAAAATTAAGTAAATTGATAGGTTTAGTTTACTTCATTTTATTTATTTTTTCATTTATTTTAGTTTATTTTATTTTTATTTTATTTAGGTTTATTTTTATTCTATATTTAGTTTATTTATTTTAGTTTAGGAGGTTTAGTATTTTGTTTAGTCTTATTTTTATTTTATTTTTAGGTTTCCATTTTATCTTAGGTTTAGGGTTTAGGGTTTAGTTTAGTTTAGTGGTTTAAGTTTAGAATTTAGGGTTTAGGGTTTAGGGTTGTCAGTTTAGGGTTTAGGGTTGTATGTTTAGGGTTTATGGTTTAAGGTTTAAGGTTTAAGATTTACTGTTTAGAATTTAGAGTTTAGGGTTTTTAAGGTTTAGGGTTGGAGGTTTTAGGGTTTAGAGTTTATTGTTTGAGGTTTTAGGGTTTAGGGTTTATTGTTTGAGATTTTAGGGTTTAGCGTTTAGGATTTAGGGTTTAGTGTTTAGGGTTTTGTGGTGTTTATTTTCAGTTTCATTTGTGTGTGTATATGTGAGGGGACACCATGTAGATCTGAGGATGTACTTATTTAGGTGATCGGGTATGACATAAGGAATAATACACTATCTCAAAAGATAGAAATCACTATCCTACAATGGACCTAATCACCTAATAAGGACTCCTAAGGCATGATGGGTCTTCAAATATACTAGAGATTTTTTCCATACTTTACTTGGAAAAATGAATTCAATGATAGCACTATAAATAAATTGGTTGTATCTTAGAAGATCAAGTGGGATGGATCAAAAGAGAAGAGTTATTATCGAAACCAAAGGAGATGAGTAGGGGATACTCATGATACTAGGAAACCTAGTGAGTCAGTCCAATCTATCCTATGGTTGGGCTTTATATATTTGAAATTGAGGAGATTTATTTATTTTATTTGAAATTTTATTAGAAATGTAGGACTTATAATTCCATAATATAAGATTGTGGAAATACCGAGGTGAGGACTTATGCTTGTAGCCCGCAAAGAGAAATAGTAGCCTCAAATCCTAAATCTAGAGAACTTTGGCGAGGGCCAAATCACAACCTAAATCTAAGGCAAAAGTTGATATTTGGTTTACCTACATAAGAGAGAGTAAACCACCTGACTGCTGGACTTATTATCGCCTAGAGTGGTAGCCAACTAACTCATGCTATGCTTTAAATCCATGTAGGCAAGTCATATATTTTTGTGAGATGGCTAGGTTATTATTAAGAAAAGAGAGTAAGTCCTTAAACCCACTGCCTAAGAGACTTAGAGAATGGTGGGGGGGGGTATGAATAATGACTTAAATCTAATGCAAATTGTTATCAAATTTTATTTAACTTAAGAATCTTTATTTTGACACAGGCTATAAGATTTTGTATCCCTAAATGCATGAGAAGTTGATTATGGGCTAAACCAAAAGGGAAAGAGGTTTTCTTCCATCATAGGCTCTCAAAGGTTAAGTCCATTCTATCTAGCAAAGATGGAAGCCCTCTCTTAACAAGAGTGAAACAAAGATGATTATGCATGATATTAAACATATAACATCTAGCTAAGGGGTTGCTAAATATTTTATTATTTTGATTTAATCCATAGGTTTTTATATCAGATTATGAGTTATTTTGAAAGTTTAATTATGAGTTATTAATGGGATAGAAAATTTATTTTTATCCTAAGAGCCTAATTGCATCCAGGCCATACAACAATCACCAATCATAAATAAACTATGAAAAGGAATGCTTTTTCTAATGCACAAGCTAAACAAAACATCAAACAATTTTTACAAAGCCATCTCAAAAGAATAAAAGGCCAATGCGGTCTAATTCTATCGTACATCCCAAAAAGAAGTGTGGGTAGTTGAGTTCTACTCTTATACAACCTAGATTACATACAAATGATGAATGTTATGGGGGTCTTCATTCTTCATTCTTCCTTCTTCATTTCTTCATCTTCCATTTCTTCATTTGATTTGCTCTATTTCTTCTTTCTTTTTAGATTGATTTGGATATGCTTGCTCCAAAGGCATGACATGGTACATAAGACCTAGTCTTATAGCTAATGCTCATCCTAGTCCCCCATAATACTGATCCTAATCCTAGTGCAAAATTACATTAAAATAAGGAAAGTAAATCTAGCTACACCTGCAAAATAAATATTAGCTAAACTCACCATACAACCCAAGCAATTATATGAATAATTTGGACTTAGCACCCTACACATGGGTAACCAAGCCCACCTATCCTAACTAGGGTTAGGCTTAGGGGCTAAGCAACCTGCACAGCAAATAGCATTTATATTTTTATTTAGTAGCCCCTTAAGCACAACCCCCTGCAGAAAGCATGATTAGGCTAATATTGGCCTAACATCTAGACTACACACATACACCCAAACATCCAATCTATAATAATACATCACAAAATAAGCATACATCAAACCATATAGCTCCCTAACATAAAGCTATAAATGGTGTTTTAGTCTAATGTGCGTGAATTAAAGTTGTGTGGTATGTCCTAACTAGGATTTAGAGTTGTAATTTGCTAAGTGTGAGGGATTTAACTTATAAAGAGGTTGATTTTTCTTTAAGTGATTTGATTGATTTAAAGATTTTACTTAGTGTTTTCTTTTATTTTATATAGTCTACATGTATCTAGACTGATATACCACTTTTCTTAGATACATATAGATGTATAAGTAACTACAAGGATTGGAAAAACCCATGGAAAAATTATATTTGACTTATATGACTTATGATTCTTATTCATTGGCCACACCACACATACACATTTATAGGAGTTTTAAGTGGGTACGACACCATTTTTATGTGCTAGGGGAATAAGGTATAAGACCTACTTAGGGATACTAAAAGCCTCGCAGCCCCGAGGTGTCCAGACTAATATACCACTTTTCTCAGAAACTGGTGAATGTATGAAAGGAACCATAAGAAGAAGAAGTCATGCAAGAAGTCATATTTGATTTGATTATATGATTTACATATATGGTATGAAATTCTTCCTAATTCTTAGCATGGAAATGCATAGAAATTGATTTATACAAATGTTGTGTACTTTTCAAATGAACTATACATTTGTATTCCATGTAAGATAAAGATAGAGAGCTTCATATTGCATATCTTATATTAGCAACACATGTAAACCTATAAATATTTGTAATTAACATCACTTCATTTATTATAATTGATTTATGAGCTTTTGAAAATAACTTTTGATTTAATAGTGATAATAGCCACACCTATTTTTAATTTAAATCAACACATGCAATTTGACATTAAAGAAACCATTTCATTTAGTTAATTTTAAAAAAAAATGAATGCATGATTACACATGGGAAGTAACATTTAACATGATTGGAAAGAAATAAAGGAACCTAAGCACATTATCTCATTCATTCCAATTAATTCCTAAGGACAATCATACTAAATAAAGCCACTTAAAATAAACTAAAGTCTTTAATGAGATTTCTTAATTTTGAGTTTCATTTAGGAAATGAAAGAGATTTGTTGATCCTAATCCCATTCCTCATGTGTGAGTTAATTTAATTTAATGAAGAAGTATTTAAGTTTATTTTATGTTTTTATTAGGTTAAGGTATGAATTAAGCCAATTAATTAACCCTTACCTACATCACCTTAAGTTAATTAACCAATAATGAGCTAATATGATATGCAACCACATGGAAAGTAAATTTGAAATGCTCCTAAGAAATGAAAGGGGCCTAATGCAATTGGCTCATGATTAATAGTTAATTAAGCTTAAGGGATCTCACTTAACTATTTTTATAGTTTTCTCACACATGTGAGCTAGCCATAATTTCATTACCTCCACCTCTGGATTATTGAACACCCAAAGAGCTACCCAAGATTAAATTTTACAAATAGATTCAATTAAATTAATTAAATTCATTAATTAACTAATTAAACGTTACTCAACCTTAACTAATCAAAATGAGATGGGCTTAGAGAAAGTGAAAAATGAAGAGGGAGCCTAAGTCTCAATCCTTAAATCCTTATAATTTATTGATTAAAGTTCAGGTATCATTTGGATTTTTTATTAATCTTGTTAATTAATTAATAATTTAAGAGGGATTAGAGAAGACTTAAAGAAAAGATTGGAAGAGGGAGTCCCAATCTATTTCTCTAGACTTCATCATCATTAACAGAGGTTAATAAACTTAATTGATTGATTAATTTACTATTCATTTGCTTAATTATCACTAATTATATGAAGAAACTTATTAAGCCTTAACCCATTAGTTTCCCTAATGAAGCAACCAATAAAATCCCCAAAAATTAGGGGTGGTAGAGGTCATCCCCTTAACATGCACAGAAAGTTTGAGATTAATTGGATGGTTAATTAGGGAGTAATTAGACAAATTACATTTCCAATTAAGATAAATCCACTGCTCAAAATCAATTAATAATAATTTTCCTAGATTTTACTCTAAATTATCTTTAAAATGAGCCTAAGTTTGTAAATTTTATGGATTTTTCTAGAATTAGTTATGAATTGAGGAAGTTTCAGGATTAAAAACTAGTTAATTAACCCTAATTAGAGCCTTAATCCCATCAGGCCACATGGCGGCTAACATGGTGCGCTGATGCGGTATGCTTTCCACATGGCATGATGAGATTTGCTATTTAAGTTATCACATCCAAGTGATGAAACAGATGGCAGTGCACGCGATAACTCTGTGGACTGTCTGATCTAAGATCGGATGATCACGATTAAACTCATGATTTTGAAGGATTAATCTGAGGTTCTAAGACTGATTAGATCAAGACCGTTCATCCCAATCATGGGGGATGTACATTCCATGATTTATCACCTCTGAAGCATTGAACAATGGCTACCGTCCATCGATCATCACTCGATCCAAGCTCACTCAAGCTCGGATGGAGATAAAAATGATCTCACACATTTGGGGAAGCATAATAAGAAGATCAAATGGAGGAAATCGCATAACATGAAAATTTCTTTCACAAAAGACCAACCTAATTTCATTCAAGGATTTATTTCAATGGCATACCTCGCTAAAGCTTATGACTGGTAGTTCCAATGATTAAGAAAGCTTTATTTGGTAGAAATGAAGGTCTATTGAACCGCACGAGCTTTGATTTGGTGTAGTTTGCTCGGAAGACCAGCCCACTAGGTGTAGGTGCTCAGGCTTGATCAAACTCTACCCTCTAACCATCAAGAAACTTAGTAAATAATTCATTCTCACTTTCTTGACTCCAAGGAAGGTGTGCAAAGTTAATTGCACTTTGGTGGGGGTTTGAGCAAATGAGAATCAAAGGTGGCCTCCCTTATTTTGGATTTGCATAATATTGAGAATGGGGATTTTTGAGAGTGTGGGAATGCTTGCAAATTTCTCTGATAACTCTCTCCTTGGCTGCTAAAGTTGAATCAAGTGTGAATGTCTGAGTTCAAGTTAGAATGAGGGGGGAACACCCCTCATTCCTTGGATCGAACGACCATAACTTCTTTGGATTCTTCTTGATCAATTAGGAAAAATTGAGGTGGTGGAGGTCCTTCGGTGCATGATGTGGCTTAGTTTGGTTGGGTGAGGATGTGAAGGTGGCTCTCAAGGGAGTAGTGGGAGTCCTATGGTTGTTTGGAAAGCTCCAATGGGGATGGGGAGGTGATTTGACCTTGCCATGGATCATGGCTGACCCAACCACCTTTGGGTCATGTCAACCATAATCCTAGGTGCCTAAGTGGACTTATGATTGGGTGTCAAGTGTCTAGGGGAGAAAATGACCAAATGAGCATGTGTCTTATCTCATGGGATGCCCTAAACCTAAGGTAAAAAGGGTCATTTGGCTATGGGTTTGGTTTGGGCAGATTTGGGATGCATCAAAAGTGGGTTAGCACAATTTCAAGTGGTTTGGAGTTTATTTGATTTGATTTAGCTTGATTTAACCTATTAGGTCAAATTAGGTCAAGTTGACCAATTGGTCAAATTGGGTCAAACCAAGGTTTTGGTCAAGTTCAATTAGCTAATTGAAAATGATTGTAAGCTTTGGTTTGGTTTAATTTGGAAATAATTTAGATTTTTGCTAATTTGACCATTTAGGTCAATTTACATTAAGTTAGGTCCAAAATTGGTCAAATTGGCAATCATGGTCAAGTTCAATAAGTGATTTTGAATGAGCTTGAGCCATTGGTTACAATCAATTTGGGTTGGATTATGATTTGCCCTATTTTGGGTTTTTAGGCCAATTTGGGTCAACTTGCGTCAAATAGCCAATTGGGCTTAGTTTGGCTCAAGTGAGAGTTTGGTCATGTTCAATCATTAGTTAGGAATGGATTTGTATCAATGGTTTCAATCAATTTAGCTTATGGTAGATTTTGTCTAATTTGGGTTTCATTTGGGCTAAATGTTGACATGGTCAATACGCTAAGTTGACTTAGTTTAACCCAATTCAAGACAATTGATTAACCTAAGATGATTGTTGATCATGTTGTGAGGTTTGGATGGGCTTAGTTCAATCTAATTTGGGTTGAATTAGAACTTGGCTCGAAAAGGTCTTTTAGGTCACTTTGGGTCAAGTGAACCTAAATGGGTTAATTGGCTTGATCATGGTTGATTCAAGTTTAATTATATTGATAAATGGGTTTGATATAGAAATATAATTCCAATTGCAAGTAATTTGGATCCATATGGATTTTGGTTCATATGATAATTTCAAGTAAAAAAGGGCTAACTTGGGTTTGATTTAGGTTATCTTGGATTTGGTTTGATAATTATAGTTTGTATTTATATTTGGATCTATGATTGAAGGAATGTTTGAATCATGAGGAAATCCATAAATTTTGAATTGATTTGGACATTATTTTGCCAAGTTCAAGAATTTGGCTAAAAGGGCTAAAATCAAGAATTTTATTTGATTTGGGTTCAACCATTTGGAGTTTGGAATTAATTTATGATTTAGAATTTGATTTGAGATTGAATTTGATAATTGAGAAAATCAATTGAATTGTGATTTGAATTTGGTTAAGGCTAAGTCCATAAGATAAAATCAAAGGGCTTAGGAAGGGATTTGGAGTTTGAATTTGATCATGGGTTTGAATCATTTGATAGTTGGATTTGATATTGGAATTTAGATTTAAATTTGACATTTGATTTGTAAGAATGAAGCAAGGATTTGGTTTGGGCTATAGGGTAGGGATTTGGTTTGGGCTATAGGGTAGGCAAGTTCTCCTAAATCTCTAAGGCACAACCTACCCCTATGGCTAACTCTTCTAAGTCTCTAGGGTTAGGTTAAGTGTTCACCTAATCACTACAAGTGTCTTAAGACTGAGGAACTCTTTGTGTCTATGAGAGTCCTAGATCTATGATAAGGAAGTTGAGAGCTCACTCCAAAAGTGAGGTCAACAGGTTTATGGTTTAGGGTTTTAGGGTTTAGGGTTTTGTGTTTAGGGTTTATGATTTAGTGTTTAGGGTTTATGGTTTTAGGGTTTAGGGTTTAGGTTTTAGGTTTAGGGTTTAGGTTTTAGTTTAGGGTTTAAGGTTTAAAGTTTTTTTTAACAGAGAAAGAATTCATATTCAACATTTATTCCTTTTGATTTCACCAACCAAGTGGCGAACCAAGTTTTCTAATACACAAGCGATGACATCGATAAAAAATGAGCATGCATAGAGTAAATAAAAAACCTATTTTGAGATGGATGAAAATGGGAGTGTCCTATTTCGAGACAGATGAAAATGGTATTTTTTTAATCGAGGAACAATCTTGGGAGCTTAAGGAATGGCTCCAGTGACTCGTCTTGGGTGGATAAGGTTCTGAGGAATGATTTTTTTTGTGTGTTTAAGTGGAAACGAGAGGGTGTATACTAGTGGTCAAAATTACTATTACTATAAAGTCATTACTTTCAATCTTAAAAATGCTAATGGTACATACCAGTGGGCTATGATTTGAATCTGCGATGAACTCATTCATCATCAAGTTGAGTACTATGTTGTTGATCTTATGGTCAAAATTAGAGAAAATGAATAACATCTCTTTGACTTGAGAGTAGTTTTCGAATAGTTAAGATAATTTAACCTCAAAATGAACCCCCTGAAGTGTGCATTTAGAGTAGATTTAGCACAATTCCTTGGGTTTGTTGTCTGACACGAGAGAAATCAAAATTGACTGAGAGATAGATATAAAATGCCACCCCAAAAGTTTAAACTCAACCTTATCATAGCAATACGTAATGGTTGGATCTAAGATACTTTATATCCAACCTCTCAAGAAGATGTCAGGCATTCTCAGCACTTGTTAAAAAACATGCTAATTTTAAATGAGATGATAAGTGTGAGCATGCCTTTGAAGACATCTAGCATTACCTGATGATGTCGCCGGTTCTAGCAGCTCCTATCCTGGGCAAGCCACTCATACTTTACATTGCTACATTAGATGACTTACTTTGTGAATTGTAGGCCCAAGCCAATGAAGATGGGAAGAAAAATGCACTCTACTACCTCAACCATCATCTAATCCCTGCTGAGGATAATTATCCACTCATTGAGAAGCATTACCTAGCTTAAATCTCTGCATCCCAAAAGATACAACACTACATGCTTTCTCATAAGGTGAACTTTATCTCTAGAATCAATCCACTATGATATCTCATGACACGGTTGAAGCTATCCGGGCGGTTGCACGATGGTCCATGATCCTCTCATAATTTGACATTACCTTTGTACCCCTCCGTGCAGTGAAAGGATAAGCACTAGCAGATTTCTTAGTAGCACACCCACTTCCTGCTGACTCTCTATTTAATGATGATCTCCTCGATGAACAAATCATGAACTTATGGGATACTAGCATTCATCATTGGGAGATGTACTTTGATGGTGCAGCTTCCTCTCAAAGAGGAAAAGAACCACAATCTACTATTCTAGGAAAGGCAGAGGTAGGAATAGTTCTCTACTCTAGACTATGATGTGATGAGATTCTCATATCATCTGTCCAATCCTTGCACCAACAATGAAGCTGAATATGAGGCTCTGATTGCCGATCTGGAGTTAGCCATTACTCTAAGCATCCAAAATATCAACATCTTTAGATTCTCAATTAGTTATCAACCAAATCACTGGATCCTATAAGGTTATAAAGCCTGAGCTCCGCCACTACCATAAGTACACCATGGAGTTATTGGCCCAAATCCCAGAGGTTATCATTTATAAGATTCCTCGAGGAGAGAATGTTGTAGTGTATGATTTAGTCAAGATTGCTAAGGAGTTGGCAAGTTTGGAGGATGAGTCCATATCAATAAAGGTCTAAAATAGACAAGTATTATCCCTTATTGATATTGAACTCTTCATATAGTACTCTCTTAAAGGAGGGGTTGCCATTTCCAAGAAGGATGAAGAGTTATATTAGAGGAAACCATTCATGGATTACCTAATTAAAATAAAACTACCTCAAGAGAAGTCCCAAGCCCATCAGATGAAGTAAGGAGCACTTACCTATGGAGTTGTGGATGGTGTCTTGTACTGACTATTTTTCGATCACATGTGGCTATGTTGTTTGGACAAGCATGAATCCATAAGATCATGACCGAGGTACACTCAAGATTATGTGAAGACAACTAATATGGTCCGAAGATGAAAAACAAGATTGAGAGACTAGGATACTATTGGTCATCAATGATCAAACATTGCATGGATACGGCTAAGCGATGCCACCAATGTCAAATACACAGTGTGGTGCAACACCAACCACCCAACATTTTACATCTTACATTGGCCTCATGGCTATTCGAGTGTTGGGGTTCCGACATAGTGGGTTCGATTGATCCTCCTTTCTCCAAGGGTCATCAGTTCATTTCAACTGCTACTGACTACTTTTCCAAATGGGTGAAGGAGATTCTATTCAGAGAGGTCACAGCTCAGCATGTGCTCTAGTTTTTTAGGAACCATATTATTTATAGGTTTAGAGTGCTTCGATGAATTATATCTGATAATTATACTGCATTCAAGAGCACCGACATCAACAACTTTTTCCAGAGTCACAACATAGATTAGAGATATTCTACCATCAACTACCCGAGGGCAAACGACTTAGTAAAATCTTTCAAAAAAGCCCTCATCCAAATATTAAAGAAGACACTTGACAATAACAAGCGATAGTGGCATGAGTAGTTAGTTGAAGCCTTGTGGGCCTACCACACCACATGTAGAACTCCAACTTTATCTACTCCTTTCTCCTTAGTGTATGGGTCTGAAGTCGTTCTACCATTAGAAGTCCAACTCCTATCACTAAGGATAGTTGTGGGTAACAAGATCATAATAAAGCAGAACATAAAGTTATGGTTAAAAGAGCTCGAAGGTTTGGAGGAGAGTCTCCAGTTGGCATGCCAAAACCTTGAGTTGTACAAAGCTAAAATGATTCAAGCTCACAATAAGTTGGTCCATCCTAGAGCTTTCCAAGTAGGAGAGCTTATTTTAGTTCTAAGGAGACCATTTGTTGCCCATCGTAAAATGGGAGGCAAGTTTGAACCCACTTGGAACGGCCCATTTGTCATAGAGAAGGCCTATCAAAGAGGATCTTATCAGCTCATCAATCATAAGGGAGAGCACCCAATGCATCCAATCAATGGACTCTACTTAAAGAAATATTATAAATCATGTTTGAAAATATTTATCATCAATGAAAATTCCATTTTTAATTCAATCTCTTCCATGTTGAAAGTATTCTTGTTTAAGAATCTTCCACAATGTGTCTAGGGTAGGTGTAAGGAACCTGAGCTGTGCCCTATACTTCATCGACAAAACACTAACACAAACTACACACAAGCATATAAAATAAACACATATCTTAGGTGGCACTCACTCATTAAATGCTCTAGGTTGAGCTGATGAGCTACCCTACTAGTGTGTCACCCTAATGGTCTTCTTGCTTTGGAGGATATAAGTCTGGTAAAGTTTCCTTCCTTACTTTTCCACTACACACTGACGAGTGCTTTGTTAGTTTGGTAGGCCTTATTGCGTGGCAAGTAAGCTACCTCATGATGGCTTTGATTAAGAGGATGCGAGTCTGCTACGCTTTGTTTTTGGATTAGCCTTCGTGAAATGACTAAGTTGAGTTTCTTTGAGGTTTAGGATAAGTCCCCTAGCAGCTCCTTCCCTCCTGAGAGCTTCAAGTCTGGGTCCAGTCCTTCCTCGAGGCTCCTCGCTTAGTAGTCGCTCTATGCCAGATAGCATCTGTCCCATAGACGATAGACTATCCTGATGATCAGTTTCGCTTGGAAAGTTATAAGCCTACATGCTTTCTTCTAGATTGATCATTGCATCGAGAACCTTAAGTTAGTTAGTTCTCACTATGCTGATGGATACACCACTCATGTTGATGGATACACCATAGATTGGTTGGTTCTGACACCATAGGATACACCACTCATGGTAGATGTAAGTCTGCTATGATTTCTCTTTGATTTGGCCACTGTACACCTATAGGCTTTCTTTTTTAGGGCTCAAGATGACACTACTAGTATTACCTCTGGTGTGGACACTATATTTGGATGACATCCTTTCCGACCCCATTTAAATACTACACAGTTTCTTTTTCCTAGTAACCACCACTATGGTTGGAGAATTCATCCTGTGGATGTGTATTTTCTCCTTTGGTCTAGTAAATCTAATAAAAGTCAAGGATGACATAGCTCCTTCTCAATGTAGTCTCTCACACACCAACAATGTCAATGAAAATATATAAACAAAAAATATATTCACTCATGGATTAGAAGGACACTCCTAATGGTACCTTTTCCCAAGCAGGCATCCTATCTTTAAAGTAGTGTCAACAAAAGTCCCTATAGAAATTTCCTAACTACTCTTGAGTTGATATAAGTCCCCAGCAGCATCACTCAGTAGACACCCCTATGTCAGGTTCGATTTGTTGTGTTACCAACATGTCACTCCAACAGTTGTTCCTTGCTTTATAAGATGTAAGTCTGGTATGCCTTCTTCCTAGCACAGTCGTTGCACACTGAAAGAAAAGCCCTTATGTTAGCTAGCTCTACCACATGACCAGTCGACTATCCCTTTGGAATTATAAATCTAGATAGGACAAGTCTGATATAGCCCCTTTTTAGTGGGTCCATCGCACACCAACATGGTCTATAAGTTAAATCTATCAAATTTGATCGAGCTCACATCCCCAGTGGATATGCCCTCAATTTGAAATCAAACTAAACCAAATAAACCATATCAAATCACATGAAATTAAGTTAAAATTAATCTTGACTTCTTTAGAGTGGAAATATGTCCCCACCAACATTCACTCAGTAGTCGCCCTAGGTCAGGTTCAATTTGTTGTGCATCCAATAGGTCACCCCAGTAGTTGTTCCTCACTTTGAAAGATGTAAGTCAGCTACACCTTCTTCTTAGCATAGCTGTTGTACACTAAAAGGCAACCCCTTATGTTGGCTAGCTCTACCGCACAGTTGGTAGACTATCCCTTTGGATTTGTAAACCTGAGGTAGGTCAAGGATGATATAGCCCCTTTCTAGTGGATCCATCACAAACCAACAGGGTCCATACAATAACTCAAATTAAATTAAACCCAATCTAATTTTCCCCAATGGGGTTAAATCATACCCTTCTCGCTAGTGAAGCCCCAAATCATATATAAACAAGTCAAGCAAACAAATCAAATTCAAAACCAATCTCCCTAGTGGAGTCAAATTAAACCAACTCTCCAGTAGAGCCTAAATCAGAAATCCAACCAACCGCTTATCCCCAACAAATACATCCCCAAAAAATCTATGAAATCAAACTCTAATCCCAATTCACAGTGGATAGCCTGAACCTGCTTCCCTAGTGCAATGTTCATATTTCTGACCCTCAGTGGACTCGAGCCCATATCTCTAGCAGATATGCCTCCACATCTTAAAATAGAACAAATTAAAGTCGATTTGATCTTAATCCCTGGTGGATTATAGATTCTTTCCTCAAATCATATAATCAAATCAAATTCAAACCTTATCCCCAACAGATTTTCTTCTTCTATGTCCTCAACATAGACCCCTCACATGTCATGTCCAATGCATGTCTAATCCCCTAGTGGATCTCCCTCCATGTCCTTGACATGGAATTCTCATCAAATCTTATTTATTCTCTTATGTAAACCATTAATACTTCAACCCAAAGCAACATAATGTATTCGTTCAAATTACATCATCTTAACTTTATAATCAACATTTTATGATTTATGATGGTGCAAGCTCAAACTAACTATACCATATCATGCTAAACATATTATAGTGTGAATTAACACACCATATTATATTATAAAATATGATGTTATATTATAATTTGCTATAATATAATATATTGTCTAACATTACACCTCATTAGAATCACTTAAAAAGAACAGATAACAAAATTTTCTCAATAATGTTCATTTTGGATGTAAAATTATTATTTTTCTATTACAAATGGTACAAAATAGCATAATTTTTGTGTTGCTTCTTGGTGTGTGCCATGGATTTGGCCAGATTCTTCCATCTCAACCTTCAAATTAACATTTTTGTGAGTTTTGACCCAATGTACTATAAAAAAAGTAAAACATACTAAAATGTTCAATAACATTTAGTAACACAGCACCACATTCATATATAGGTGAAGTTATATTGTTATGTACATTATATTTCAATATGCTTTCATATAATATATTATCTTACATTACACCATAAAATGAATCACTTTAAGCAAAAAGTTTATAAAATTTGGTTGAAAAATGAACATTTATTTTGGATGAAAAATTCCATTCTTTTGGTTAAATAAAACACCATAGCACACCCCTAATGAAGTTCCCTAAAGCTTACCTTAAATTTGGCCAAATCTCATCATCTCAGCCTATAAATCAATATTTTTATGAATCATATAAGTACAAACTCTACTACATCATACTATAACAAACTAAAATATGCTAAACAATAAGTATTAATACACAATAGTATGCTATAATGCATGATGCTACACTATGTTATGGCATCCTATATTATAATACACTATTATTTATTATATTATACTATATTGTATATCACATCGCAAGGGATTGCTTAAGATAAAAGATCATAAAATTAGCTTAAACAGTAAAAAGTAATATATTTTAGTCGTACCACTTACATATTTTAAATTGAAACAATATATTATGATGCCATGCTCTACCTATTATGAATTTGTCCAAATTCCTCCATTTTAAAGTCTAAATCAACTTTTTTATAAATAATGCTTGTGTAGGTTCGACTGCATGATTGTAAAATACTAAAAGAATTTAAAATGCGCAGAATAATATATTATGATATATGATGCTATACTGTGCTACAACATATAATATTTATTTTGAACATAAAATCTTACTTTTTAGACTACAAGTGGCGTAGCACACCTTGGTACTACAACCTAATTCCCACTTCAAATTTAATAAATTTCATCATCTAATTTATTAAATCAATAATTTTAGGATTTATATTCATATAGACTATAGGGCACAATACCATAATATACTAAAACATTTCAAAGCATCTTATAACACCCAAAAAAACATCACTACATGCTCAAATTTATGATTCTACATTATACTATATTATATGGTATTATAATATGATTTAGGGTTAAGGTTTAGGGTATTCAAATCTCTAATAGTCAAGGGAAAGTCTCCTGAAGAAATTTTCTTTATCTACCATAACTATGTTTGGATTAGGTCATTCCTTACAACTACTCCTAATGACATCTTTATTCAAGGTTTAAGGTTTAAGGTTTAGGTTTAGTTTAGGGTTTTGGGTTTTAAGTTAGTTTAGGTTTTAGGGTTTAGTGTTAGTTTAAGGTGTAGGGCTTAGGTTTAGGGTTTGGGGTTTAGGATTTAGGGTTTAGGGTTGTAGGTTTTAGGGTTTAGGTTGTAGGTTTTAGGGTTTAGGGTTTAGGACTTAGGGTTTAAGGTTTTCGGGTTTAAGGTTTAGGGTTTAGGGTTTAGGGTATAAGGTTAGAATTTTTAGGGTTTTGGGTTTAAGATTTAGGGTTTAGGATTGAAGTTTTAGGTTTAGGGTTTAGGGTTTAGACTTTAAGGTTTTTTTAATAGAGAATAAATTTAGATTCAACATTTTTACTTTTTAATTTCATTAACCAAGTAGCACCCCAAGTATTCTAAGACGTAAGCAATGACATATATTAAAAATGAGCACCCATAGAGAAAATCAAAATCCCTAGATAAGTATAATAATCTCTACTATAAAGACATAGTTCCATAAGTAGATGATCGGATCAACCAATCTTTAGTTTCTCTGATTCCCATCAGAACCACCCCAACCTCTCGAGTAGCAGGATCCGTCATCATATCCTCGATCTCTCCCTCTACCACCACCATGGTTGTAACCTCCGTTGCTCCTCCTCCCTCCATAACCACCACTTCTCTGATCACCACCTCCATATGCACTAGCACCTCCAAATCCCCCACCACCATACATGCTGCCTCGCCTTTTCCATCGCTAGATCTACACTAAACTGGTTTGGTAATGTTCCTTCTAAGGTTTCCCATTCTTAGGGTCTAGGCTTTAGGGTTAGTTTAAGGTTTAGGGTTTAAAGTTAGTTTAGGGTTTAGGGTTTAGGGTTTTGGGTTTGGGGTTTAGGGCTTAGGGTTGCAGGTTTAAGGGTTTAGGGTTTAGGGTATAGGGTTTTAGGACTTAAGGTTTAGGGTTTAGGGTTTAGGGTTTATGGTTTAGGGTTTAGGGTTTAGGATTTTAGGGTTTATGGTTTAGTGTTTAGGGTTGTAGGTTCAAGGTTAGTTTTAGGGTTTAGGGTGAAGGATTTAGGATTTAGGGTTTTTTTTAATTAAGTAACATGGTAGGTTTATTTTTATTTAGTTTATTTAGTTTATTTTTTATTTATTTGAGTTTATTTTATTTTTTTATTTTTTAGTTAGGTTTATTTTAATTTTTATTTATCTTAGTTTATTTATTTTATGTTTATTTATTTTAGTTTAGGTTTTTTATTTAAATTTATTTTTAGGTTTAGGCTTATTTTTTAGTGGAGTTTTACTTTTATTCTATTTTTTAGGTTTAGGTTTTATTTTTTACTTTTAGTTCTAACTTTAGGTTTTTATATTATTTTCTTAGGTTTAGGTTTTAGGTTTTTATTTTAGGTTTAATTTTAGGTTTTATTTTTTAGTTTAGGTTTTGGTTTATTTTTAATTTAATGTATTTTATTTAGTTTAGGTTTAGGTTTAGGTTTAGGCTTAGGTTTTATTTATTTTAGTTTAAATTTAGTTATATTTTATTTTGTTTATTTTCTTTTAATTTTAGGTTTAAGTTTTTTTTTTCGTTTATGAATTAGGTTTTATTTCTTTTACGTTTAATTTTTATTATATTTAGGTTTTTTATTTTAGGTTTATTTTATTTTTTTAGTTTTGTTTAGGTTTTTATTTTATTTTATTTTATTTAGGTTTATGTACTTTTATTTATTTTATTTTAAGGTATTATATAGTTTAGGTTTAGGATTTTAGGTTCTTAGGGTTTAGGGTTTAGGTTTAGGGTTGTAGGTTTAGGTTTATTTAGTTTATTTTATTTATTTATTTTAGTTTATTTTAATTTTAATTTTTGTTTAGGTTTTTTTATTTTTATTTAGTTTAATTTATTTATTTTAGGTTTATTTATTTTAGCTTAGGGTTTTTATTTTTGTTTATTTTTTTAGGTTTAAGTTAGGCTTATGCTTATTTTTTAGTTTAGTTTTAGTTTTATTTTATTTTTTAGGTTTAGGTATTATTAGTTATTTTCAGGTTTAGGTTTAGGTTTTTATTTTATTTTTTAGGTTTAGTTGTTAGCATTTATTTTAATTATTTTTAGGTTTCATTTCATTTTATTTAGTTTAGGGTTTAGGTTTAGTTTATTTTATGCTTAGGTTTAGATTTTATTTATTTTTGTTCAGTTTATTTTAGTTTAGTTTATTTTAGTTTAGGTTTAAGTTTATTTTAGGTTGTTTATTTTAGGTTTAGTTTTTTTTTTAAGTTTAGAGTTTAGGTTATATTTTTTATTTATTTTTCAATTTTATTTTTAGATTAATTTTTAAGTTTAGGTTTTTATTTAGTTTTTATTTTGGTTTTTTATTTTTAGGTTAATTTTATTCTTTAGTTTAGTTTAGGTTTTTATTTATTTTATTTGAGTTTAATTTTTTATTTTTTATTTTATTTTATTTTTATGTTTAGGTTTAAGTTTAGGTTTAGGTCTTTGTTTAAGTTTTTATTTTAATTTATTTTTTTATTTTATCTAGGTTTAAGTTTATTAATTTATTTTATTCTTAGGTTTTATTTAGTTTAGGTTTAGGTTTTTAAGTTTTTAGTATTTTGGGTTTAGGGTTTAGGGTTGTAGTTTTTAGGGTTTTAGATTTAAGGTTTAGGATTTAGGGTTTAGGGTTTAGGTTTTTAGGGTTTAGGGTTTAGGGTTTAGGGTTTAGGGTTTAGGGTTTAGGTTTAGGGTTTAGGGTTTAATTTAGTTTGAGTTTTAAGGTTTAGTTTAGGTTTAGGTTTTTTAGTTTATGTTTAAGGTTAGGGTTTTTTAAAATTAAAGTTTAGGTTTAGTTTAGGTTTAGGTTTAGGGTTAGGGTTTAGGATTTAGGGTTTAGTGTTTAGTGTTTAGGCTTTAGGGTTTAGGGTTTTTATGGTTTAGGGTTTCGAGTTTAGGGTTTAGGGTTTTGTGTTTAGGGTTTAAGGTTTAAGGGTTTAGGTTTGTAGGTTTAGGGTTGTAGGTTTAGGATTTAGGGTTTATGGTTTATTGTTAGTTTTAGTGTTTAGGGTTAGGGGTTTTTTTTAGGCTTTATGGGTTTAGCGTTTAGGATTTAGGATTTTAGTTTAGGGTTCAGGTTTTAATTTAGGGTTTAGGATTTTTGGTTTTTTTTATTACATAGAGTAAATTCAAATTCAAAGTTTCTTCTTTTTGATTTAATCAACCAAGTAACACACCAAGTTTTCTAAGACACAAGCAATGTTAAATAAAAAATGAGCATGCATAGAGCAAAATAAAAACCCTAGATAAATAAATTATCTCTACTGTAAAGACAGTTCCATAAGCAGCAGATTAGATCATCCACTCTTCAGTTTCTCCATTTCCCATCAAAACCACCTTGACTTCTAAAGTAGTAGGATCCACCATCATATCCTCGATCTCTCCCTCCACCACCATCATGGTTGTAACCTCCATCGCTCCTACCGCCTCCATAACTACCACCTCCATATCCAGCACCTCAGATCCCCCCAACACCCTTTGTGATAACCGCCCTTCACCTCCATACTAGATCTAGGAATGGTTGGATGATGTTCATGTCATCAAGGTTCTGCCCATTCTTAAGGTTTAGGTTTAGGTTTAGGTTTATTAGGTTTTAGGGTTTAGGTTTTATTTAAATTTATTTAGTTACATTAGGTTTAGGTTTAGGGTTTGGGGTTTATGATTTAGGGTTTATGGTTAGGGTTTAGGGTTTAATGGTTTTTTAATATATTTTTTAAACGCAAATGATTCCATAAAAAATAAGAAATTACCAAATCAAATAGGACGTTATCCTCTAACAACTAATAAAATAAGATAAAATAAAGTGCAATTCAAAAATTTACAAAAAATAGTATTTAGCAAAATGATTTAACTCCCGAAGACAATAAAATTTTATTTTGTAAAAGGCCAAGAAATCTTAGTCGAATAAGCTGAAACCCATATCATCATCAGATTCCTTAGTAGGCTCTTCCTTCTTTTCTTTTACTATAATAGCCAGAGTAGTAGCAGTAGCAGGAGTAGCAAAAGCATCAAGCACAGTAGCCACATCAAATTTACTAGGATCCTTGAAATACTATTTAACCTTCTCGTACTGTCGGTATGTGTAATCAGTGGCAATCATGATGGTGAAGACATTCTTATAAGCATTGATGAACATGGGGGCATTACAGCAAGGGTGGGATAAGAGAGGGCCAACAAGAGAGAAGTGATCATTGAAAGGCCTGCCGAAAACTTCTCTATGAGATCATCTTCAATTAGGTCAAGCACCTCAACACTGAACACTGAACCATCATCATACACAGACTGGACGATAAGGCCATAAAAGAATGGCCTAATCCCCATCTTAACGAAGAGAGCAACCTTTGAGGATCCCACCTTATCGCCTTTCTTAATCAGCTCAACTAGGGTGATAATTTTAATAGTACCCTTTTTGATCTTAGTTGGGATGTTGAGAACCTAGAAGGAAGAAGTTAATGAAGGATCCAAACTAGTGATGCCTAGAGTAACCACAACAACAATAGGTGCAACAAGACCAACATAGGCAGGAGCACCAACATTGTATTTCACATCCTCTTCCCTGACTTCTTTAAGATCACCTTTTTTAAAAATCAGCTCAATAGGGGTTTAGGGTTTAGGGTTTTAGGGTATATGCTTTTAGGGTTTAAGGTTTAGAATTTAGGGGTTAGGGTTTACGGTTATAGGTTTAGTGTTGTAGGTTTAGGGTTTAGGGTTTAGGATTTAGGCTTTAGGTTTTTTTTAAATTAAGTAAACAGTAGAGCTTAGGTTTCTTTAGTTTCTTTAGATTTTTTATTTATTTATTTTAGTTTATATTATTTTTATTTTTATTTAGGTTTACTTTTATTTTTTATTTAGGTTAGTTTTTTATTTTAGTTTTTTTTATTTTTTTTATTTGTTTTTTTTTTTGGTTTTGGCTTATTTTTTTTATTTTTAGTTTGGTTTTAATTTAGTTTTTTTTTTTTTGGTTTGGGCTTATTTTTTAGTTCAGTTTTATTTTATTTTATTTTTTAGGTTTAGGTTTTATTTTTAATTTTTAGGTTTAGGTTTAGGTTTCAGTTTTAGGTTTTTATTTTAGGTTTATTTTTAGGTTTTATTTTTTAGTTTAGGTTTATGTTTATTTTTAGTTTATTTTATTTTATTTAGTTTAGAATTAGGTTTAGGTTTAGTTTATTTTAGGTTTAGGTTTAGATTTTATTTATTTTAGCTTAGTTTATTTTAGTTTAGGTTTAGGTTTATTTTATTTTATTTAGTTTATTTTTATTTTAGGTTTAGTTTTTTTTAGTTTAGGGATTAGGTTTTTTTTTATTTATTTTTAGGTTTGATTTTTAAGTTTAGGTTTTTATTTAGTTTTTATTTTATTGTATTTTAAGTTTATTTTCTTTTTAGTTCACGTTTCTTTTTTATTTTATTTAGGTTTTTTATTCTTAGGTTTATTTTATTTTGTAGTTTAGTTTAGGTTTTTATTTATTTATTTTTATTTTATTTTTTGTTTAATTTTATTTTTATTTTTAGGTTTAGGTTTAGGTTTTTATTTTAATTTTATTTTATTTTATTTAGGTTTAGGTCTTTTATTTATTTTAATTTTAGGTTTTATTTAATTTAGGTTTAAGTTTTTAGGTTTTTAGGTTTTCAGGGTGTAAGGTTTAGGTTTTATGGTTTAGGGTTTAGGGGTTTAGGGTTTAGGGGTTTAGGGTTTAATGTTTTAGGGTTTAGGGTTTAGGATTATTTTTTTAACTAAAAGGAATTTATTGCTCTAAAAAAATAGGTACAAGAAGACTATATTAAAGACTAAACTTAAAAAAACAACTACTACTCAGATGAGCTACAGGAGAATCCTAAAGAGTTTAGTCCCTAAACTAATACATCAAAGAGAAATAAAGAAAAAAACAAAGACAAAACTTAAAAAAGTAAAAGATAGCAAGGGAAGAATCCATGGAGCTCAAAAGAACCTCCAAAGCGGAAGATCCATAAGAAAAGAGCACGCAACCTACAAATGTAAACAACTCCGCCCAAAAAGGAGACCATTAGTAAGACTCTAGCTCCCTCCAAGAAGAAGAAGAGACCAACTAAAAAAGAAAACCTACAACCTATAATAAATCTCAGCTAGAAGGAGATCAGAAATTATAAAGAGAAAAAAACTCAAGCTCAAATATTAGGAAAGAAGGATAAACATAATAATGAGGGGCATCAAATCCTAAGTGTATCCACTTCAAAGGGTTACAAATAGGAAAAGTCATCGACCATAAAATATCAATGAAAAAATCCATCATATCATCATAACCATCCCTAAAGAAAAAATTCAAACCTATCATAATAGTGCACAAAAGAAAAAGGTGATGCTATGTAAATAGAAAGAGAGAGAGGAGAGCAACATATAAAATTAACATAAGATAATGCCAACAAAACCAAATATTAACACCTCTTAAGAAAAGAGGGAGAAAAAGAAGAGCATAGCCCAAAAAGAAAAAAAGAAAAGAGCCCTCAAAGACAAAACCAATAGAGAAAAAACACCAAAACCAAACAGCAAATCAATAGAGCCCACAACAACACCAATCCAAAGCCACCAAGGAACCAACCAAAGGAAAGGAAACAACTAACATAATAGCCATACAATAGAGCACCCAAGAAAAGTAGCCCAAGAAAGAGCAAGGGAACCAAACCAACCAACAGAAAAAAAGAAGAAGGCCAACAAAAGCTAAAATAAATAGCTAGAGAAATATCTAACCAAGTGACAAACTACATGCCAAGAACAAAAAGGCCAAACTACCACCAACAAAGAGAGCAATAGAACCAACTAAACAAAGGCAAACCAACAAGAATAAAGCCACCAGCACAAAATTAACTAGCCATAGGGCACAAAAAAACCTAACAAATAGGAAGCTAGAAACACCAAGCCAGAAGGAGGAAATTAAGCCAAATACTCTAGCTAACAAGAAAAAAAAAAACCAAAGAGAAAAACTACCTCCCAAGGATAGGAGAGATTATTTCCAGGAAGCTTTGGAATGAGTAACCTTTGGAATGTTTGGAGGGGCATAAATATGAACACTTTTTTTCTTTTTCTTCTTGTAAATAATTTTATAACCATACCCTTTATCCAAAATATCTCCATCCAAAAATGAATCAATATTATTATAAAATGCATGGGGATCAATAGAATCTATCAATTTCAAAGAAGAGCAATCAAAATCATCAACAACACTAGATAAAGGAAAATCAGAAATAATATGCATTTCAAAATCAGAAGGGAAGGAAGGAGAAGAAACTGATTTATTAAGAAGACAATTATCAATATTTTTCACCTTCCAACAAAATCTAAAGAGTATCCTCCCTATCTTCATTCATAAAAGAAGCAAGAGAAGTAGAATCCAAATTTTTAGTAAAATCTTTATGTAAGGGATTAAAATAAGATTCAAATCCCATAGAAACACATAGCATATTACCAAAATTTTGAACATAATTATCAGCTATAGAAAAACCATCATTTTGAACTGAAATAGAACTATTCATAATGAGAGAATTGTCACATGTATCTAAATCTTTTTTTAAGAAGGATCACCAATATTAACAAGATTGTTAGGACCAAAAGTTAAAATATCAGAAATAAGAACATTCTTTTCACCACCATTCTCAATCAAGAAATAGTCTCTTTCCCATGATCTAAAGCAGACATAGGAGAAAGAGAAATAATAACCAACTGATTGGAGGAAATGGTGTTGGCATCAACAATATTCGAACCATCATCATGAAAGGACTTATACATAACATCCAAACCATTAGAATCATTAACCACAACCTCTAAAGTCTTCCCTTTAATAGAATCATCAAAAGAAGCACTTAAAACATGATTTTTAGTTAAAACCTTTTTAGACACATCAAAATTACCTTCTGCATTAGACAAATCATTAATAGGTAAAACTTTTTCAAAAGATTCAGAAATCTAGTTTTACAAAACATTAAAATTTTGAAAAATAGATTTTCCATTATCCAACTTGAGAGAATCATCAGTTTTTTCAACAATTGAATTCTTACTGGTCATTTTCTTTCTGAGAGAGGGATGAACAATAATGCATTTAGAAATTTCATGCTTATGAATCTTATAATGATTACAAAAAATGGGAAAGTTCTCAAAAATAATTTTGTAAAAATAACCGCATTTCTTCTAACCCAACCAAGTTTCTTTCAGATAATTTTTAGTAATATCAATCTCTACAAGAATTCTAGCAACATACGATTGAGAAGAAGCAACTATTTCTTGATCAACTTGCAAAGGCCAACCAAAAATTGACCCAATAGCATAAAGAATCTGATGATTAAATAGATGAATCTAAGTTAGGTAAAGAAATTCAAATGGGAATAATAGGAGACTCTTCATTAACATTAAACATAGGCGTCCACTTCAGAATACACATTTGATAACTGAAAACATAGTAAGAATGCCTAGAAAAAATTATTCCATAATCAAGGTCATTAGAAAGTTTAATCAGAACATGCCTTGCATCAATCAAACTAATAGAAAAAGAACCAGATAAATTTAAGTTATGAAAATAAATGAATATCTTCCATTTTTGTCCATTTAAATGAAAATTTTCCAATAAAAAAAAGCAAAAGGCTCAGCTAATCTTTCAATATCCTCATCTGAAATCATAATTGTCAGAGTACCTTTAAAAGTCATATGAAGCAAATTCAAAGGAGGCTCGGTGGAGGAATTCTTACCACCTAAAGCCTCTTTGAAAGATTTAAAACAATTTAGAGGTAGGATTACCCAACATATCAGCGGGATCCATCGGCACATGGGATTTAACCCATGGATTTGAAGAAACTGACTACATGAATCATAGAGTCGTGACAAGAACATGTCGAGATCAGCCTAAGGCCAATAATCTATAGGGAAACCAAGAGAGAAAGTGCTCAAAAACTCACCAAGAATTCGAGGGATCCAGAAATTGCTCAATAAGAGGATTTAGTTTAGTTTTAGGGTTTAGTGTTTATTAATTATTAATAGGTTTTATTAGTTTATTATTAGTTTTATGTTAGTTTAGTTAGTTTAGTTTTATTTAGGTTAGAGTTTAGTTTTATTAGTTTTAGTTTTAGTTTTATTATTATTTTAGGTTAGTTTAGCGGTTTTTAGGTTTAATTCATTAGTTTATTAAGTTAGTTTATTTAGTTTATTTATTTGGGGTTTAGTTTATTTTAGTTTATTTATTAGTTATTATTAGTTAATTTAGTTATTATTAGTTAGTTATTTATTTATTTAATTTAATTAGTTATTATTATTAGTTTATGGTTTTATTATTATTTATGTTTTAGTTAGTTTTAGTTAATGGTTTAGTTTTATTAGTTTAGTTTTGTTAGTTAATTTATTTGTTTATTAGTTTAGTTTTTTAGTTTTATTAGTTTAGTTATGGGTTTAGATTTATTAGTTTATTATTATTAGTTTTTTTACTGTTAATTTATGGTTTAGCTTTTTATTAGTTGTTATTAGTTATTTATAGTTTATTATTATTATTAGTTTAGTTAGTTATTTTATTACTAGTTTTATTTTAGTTTAGTTTTTTCTTTAGTTGATTATTATTATTATCAGTTTATGTTTATTATTATTAGTTTTATCATTATTATTTAGTTTATTTAGTTAGGGTTTAGGGTTTTGTTATTTAATTATTTATTAGTTAGTTTATTATTAATTTTATTATTATTAGTTTATTAGTTTAGTTAGTTAATTATTAGTTATTATTAGTTATTATTATTATTATTATTATTATTATTATTATTATTATTATTATTATTATTATTAGTTTTTTATTAGTTTAGTTATTGTTAGTTGGTTTTATTATTATTATTAGTCTATTTATTAGTTTATTAGTTTAGTTATTTAGTTAGTTTTTGTTTTTTTATTTGGTTATTAGTTTATTATTGGTTTATGATTAGTTAGTTATTATTTTTTTAGTTAGGTGTTTTATTATTAGTTTATTATTAGTTATTAGTTAGTTTATTAGGTTTAGTTATTATTATGTTTATTTAGTAGTTGGTTTTTACATTTTATTAGTTTAGGTTTAGGGTTTAGTTTTAATTAGTTATTTAGTTATTATTATTAGTTTATTAGTTTAGTTTTAGTGTTTATTATTTATTAGGCTTTAGGTTTATTTATTAGTCAGTTTAGTTTTATTAGTTAGTTTTTTTAGTTAGTTCATTTATTAATTTATTAGTTTATTAATTATTAGTTTTAGTTATTAGTATTATTATTTTATTAGTTTTATTTAGTTAATTAGTTTTTGTTTTTTATTAGTTATTATTATATTTTTAATTTATTATTTATTAGTTTATTAGGTTTTATTAGTTAGTTATTAGTTAGTTTTAGTTTAGTTTTATTATTAGTTTATTAGTTTTTTTTAGTTATTGTTTAGTTATTATTATTTATTTTATTAGTTTAGTTATTAGTTATTTTACTTCAGTTTAGTTTGTTATTATTAGTTTTATTATTATTAGTTTTATTAATTTAGGTTTAGGGTTTAGTGTTTAGTTTAATTAGTTATTATTATTATTATTATTATTATTATTATTATTATTATTGTTGTTGTTGTTGTTGTTGTTGTTGTTGTTGTTGTTGTTGTTGTTGTTGTTGTTATTATTATTATTATTATTATTATTATTATTATTAGTTATTATTATTAGTTTGTTAGTTTTATTTAATTTAGTTATTAGTTATTTATTTAGTTAGTTTAGTTATTGCTAGTTTATTATTATTAGTTTGTTATTATTAGTTTTATTAGTTAGTTTTCATTTAGTTTAATATTATTTATTAGTTTAGTTAGTTCTGTGTTTAGTTTAGTTTAGTTTTAGTTATTTATTATTTAGTTTATAATTATTATTAGTTAAGTTTAGTTAGTTTTTTATGTTATTAGGTTTTATTATTATTTAGTGTTTTTTTAATTATTATTAGTTTTTAGTTTAGTTTCTTTTTTATTATTATTAATTATTAATTTATCAGTTTAGTTTATTTTAATAGTTTATTATGATTAGTTAATTTATTAGGTTTGTTTATTATTATTTAGTTTATTTATTTATTTATGTTTTATTTATTATTTAGATTATTATTAGTTTATTATTATTATTATTATTATTATTATTAGTTTAGTTATTTATTTTATTTTGTTTATTTTATTATTAGTTTATTAGTTTAGTGTTAGTTGTTATTAATTATTTAGTTTTAGATTATTAGTTTTTTTAGTTTTATTATTAGTTTTCGTTATTATTATCTAATTAGTTTATTATTAGGTTTAATTAGTTTATTTGTTTATTAGTTTAGTTTAGTTATTAGTTAGTTGTTATTATTAGTTATTTCTTAGTTATTTAGTTAGTTTATTAGTTTTAGTTTATTAGTTATTAGTTTTAGTTTAGTTAGTTTAGTTTTTATTAGTTTAGTTATTGGGTACAGTTTTATTTATAAGTTGGTTATTTATTAAGTTAGTTATGTTTAGGGTTTAGGTTTATTAGTTATTATTATTAGTTAGTTGTTTATTAGAGTTTAGTTTAGTTAGTTTATTAGTTTAGTTTTAGCTATTAGTTTAGGTTTAGTTTAGTTTTTATTAGTTTTAATAGTTTTGTTTTTTTAGTTAGTTTATTAGTGGGGGTTTTTTGTTTATGTTTAATTTAGTTATTGCTTTGTTTACTAGTTTAGTTAGTTTTTCTTATTCTTAGTTTATTAGTTTTTTGGTTATTATTTAGTTAATTTAGTTTAGTTAATTTTATTAGTTTTTGTTATAGTTTATTGTTAGTTTTTGTTTATTATTAGTTCATCAATTTTAGTTTATTATTTATTAGTTTTAGTTACTTTCCTTTATTATTTTATTAGTTTCTTATTAGGGTTTAGGGTTTAGGTTTTAGGTTTAAGGTTCAGGTTTTAGTTTAGGGTTTAGGTTGTTGGTTTTCTTTTAATAGAGAACAAATTCAAATTCAATATTTGTTCTTTTTGATTTCATCAACTAAGTAACACACCAAGTTCTCTAAGACACAAGCGATGACATAGATAAAAAATGAGCATGCATAGGGCAAATTAAAAACCCTAGATAATTAGAACCGTCTCTATTATAAAGAAAGTTCCATAAGCGAAATTGGATCCATTCTTCGCTTTCTAGTTCCCATCAACCGCCTCTCATAGCAAGATCCACCATCATATTTTCAATCTCTCCCTCTGCCACCACCATGGCTATAACCTCCAACGCTCCTGCCTCCATAACCACCATTGCTCTAACCACCAGCTCCACCGACCCCTGATCCCCACACCTCGATAATTGCCTCATCTCACCGCAACATCTAGACTTACCCTGGTTAATGGTGATGTTCCTGCTGTCAAGGTTTTGCCCATTCTTAGCATTTAGGTTTAGGCTTAAGTTTATCAACTCTTTGGGTTTAGGTTTATTTTTTAAATTATTTAGTTATTTTAGGTTCAGGTTTAGGGTTTGAGGTTTAGGGTTTAGGGTTTAGGGTTTAGGTTTGTGGTTTAAGGTTTATGCTTGGGTTGTTTGGGGTAGGGTCAGTTAGGGTTTAGGGTTTAGGGTTTAGGGTTTACGATTTAGGGTTTAGAGTTTAGGGTTTAAGGTTTAGGATTTTAAGGTTTAGGGTTTAGGGTTTAGGGTTGTAGGTTTAGTGTTGTTGGTTTAGCATTTAGAGTTTAGGGTTAATTTTTTTGTTTAGGGTTTAGGGTTTAGGGTTTAGGGTTTATGACTTAGGATTTAGGGTTTAGGGTTTTTTTTTGAAATTAAGTAAACTGGTAGGTTTAGTTTTATTTTTTTTTATTTTTTACTTATTTAGTTTATTTTATTATTAATTTTTACTTAGGTTTATTTTTTATTTTAATTTAGTTTTATTTATCTATTTTAAGTTTATTTATTTTAGTTTAGGTTTTTTATTTTAGTTTATTTTTTAAGTTTAGGTTTATGTTTAGATTTATTTCTTAGTTGAGTTTTATTTTCATTTTAGTTTATAGGTTTAGGTTTTATTTTTTATTTTTAGGTTTAGGTTTTTATTTTATTTTTTTAGGTTTATTTTTAGATTTTATTTTTCAGGTTTATGTTTTATTTTTTATTTTTAGGTTTCAGTTTAGGTTTTTTTTCTAGGTTTGAGTTTTAGGTTTTTATTTTAGTTTTATTTTTAGGTTTTATTTTTTAGCTTAGGTTTAGGTTTATTTTTAGTTTATTTTATTTTATTTTGTTTAGGTTTAAGTTTAGGTTTAGTTTTTATTTGTTTTATTTTATTTTAAGTTTATGCTTATTTTATTTTTATTTTATGTTTAGTTTTTTTTATTTATGTTTTAGATTTTATTTTTTATTTATTTTAAGTTTTTAGTTTTAGGTTTATAATTTAGGTTTAGGTTTTTTTAGTTCTTGTTTTATTTTATTTTAAGTTTGTTTTATTTTTATTTTATATTTAGCTTTCATTTTAATTAGGTTTTTATTTCTTAGGTTTATTTTAGTTTACTTTATATTTTATTCATTTTATTTATTTTATTTGTTTTATTTTAGTTTACTTTTACTTCTTATTGTATTTTATTTTTAAGTTTAGGTTTAGGTTTTTGTTTAGGTTTTTATTTATTTTTTTTTAAAATTTTTTAGCTTTAGGTTTATTTATTTATTTTATTTTTAGGTTTTATATAGTTTATGTTTAGGTTTTAAGGTTTTTAGGGTTTATGCTTAGGATTTAGGATTTAGGGTTTTACAGTTTAGGGTTTAGGGGTGAGGTTTAGGGTTCTATGTTTAGGCTTTAAGGTTTAGGATTTTTAAGATTTAGTGTTTAGTGTTAGGTAGAGTTAGCTAGTTTTTAGGGTTTTAGGTGGGTTTTTAGGGTTTAGGGTTTATGATTTAAGGTTTATTTAGGGTTTAAGAGTAAGGGGTTTAGGGTTTAGTGTTTAGTGTTTATAGTGGGGTAGTTTGGTGTTTAGGATTTAGGGTTTAGGACTTAGGGTTTAGGGTTTAAGGTTGTGGGTTTTAGTTTATTTTTTTTAATTTTTATTTATTTTTTATTTTTAATTTTATTTAGTTTAGTTTATTTATTTTAGGTTTAATTATTTTTTTTAGTTTTTTTATTTTATTTTTAAGATTTAGGTTTTAGATTATGTTTATTTTTTAGTTTAGTTTTATTATTATTTTATTTTTAGGTTCAGGTTTTATTTTTTATTTTTAGGTTTAGGTTTCAGTTTTAGGTTTTTATTTTAGGTTTATTTTTAGGTTTTATTTTTTAATTTGTATTTAGGTTTATTTTTAGTTTATTTTATTTTATTTTATTTAGGGTTTAAGTTTACTTTATTTTAGGTTTAGGTTTAGGTCTTATTTATTTTTTTAGGTTTAGGTTTATTTTATTATTTTTATTTTAGTTTTAGGTTTTTCTTTTAATATAGGGTTTAGGTTTTATTTTTTATTTATTTTTAGATTTATTTTTCTAGGTTTAGGTTTTTATTTAATTTTTATTTTAATTTATTTTAAGTTTATTTTTTATTTTATTTTGTTTTTATTTTATTTAGGCTTTTTAGTTTTAGGTTTATTTTATTTTTTAGTTTAGTTTATGTTTTTATTTATTTTATTTTAGCTTAGTTTTATTTTTTATTTTATTTTATTTTTAGGTTTAGGTTTAAGTTTAAGATTAGATTTTAGTTTAGGTTTTTATTTTATTTTATTATTATATTTTATTTAGTTTTAGGTTTTTTTTTATTTATTTTACTTTTAGGTTTTATTTAGTTTGGTTTAGCTTTTTTAGGTTTTTTATTAGGTTTGGGTTTAGGGTTTAGGGTTTGGGGTTTAGGGTCTATTATTTAGGGTTTAGGGTTTTAGGGTTTGGGGTTTAGAGTTTAAGATTGTAGGTTTAGGGTTTAAGATTTAGGGTTTAGGTTTAGGGTTTAAGGTCTTTAGTACTTTGTGTGGTTTAGGGATAAGATTAAAGATCGTGGTTTGGTTTAGTGGTTTTTGGGGTTTAGGTTTGGGGTTTTGTTTACTTTAGGGTTTAGGTTTTTGTTTATGATTTAGGTTTGGGTTAAGGGCCCAGGTTCATTTAGTCAGTCAGTGGAGGTATGCTCAGGTGGGGTTTTGAGTTAGAGTGAGTAAGGCCAGGTATTTAGGGTGGGGTTTAGGTTTAGGGCCCAGGGTTAAAGTAGGGTTTAGTGGGTTAGTTAGGTTTGGTTTAGTTGGTTTTGTTTAAAGTTTAGAGTTTTGGGGTTTACAGGTTATACAGTTTGGATTAGGTTGTGGCCTAGGCAAGAAGAGCCCAAGGTTTTAGGTCATACGCCTTTATTTATTAAGATCAGAGGTTGATTTAGTCAGTGGTAACATTTGCTCAGCCTCAGTTTTGTGAGTTTTAAACTTTAGTATAAAGTTTAGGGTCAAGATTTCTGAGTTTAGGGAGGCAGGATTTAGATAGATGGTTAAGTTTTAGGGTTTAGTGGTTTAATTAGAGTGAGGGTTTTGGTAGGTCAGTTTAGGTTATGTGGTAGGTTTAGGGTAGGTCAGTTTAGAGTTTATCAGTGGTCAGATTTTGTGGCTCAGTTTGGATGTTTGATCAGTACAGGTTTTAAGTTTTGTGGCTCAGTAGAGGAGTTAGTTAAAAGGTTTAGAGTTAGGTGGCTCAGTTTTTAGGGTAGGTTTAGGCTCAGTTTGGAGTTAATAGGGTAGGTAGGGTTTAGGGAGGTTATAGTGGTTTGGGTAGATTTAGGGTTGGTTATAGGGTAGGGGTTTTTTGAACTCAGAACCCACAGTTTAGTTTATTTTATTATTTTATTTATTTAGTTTATTTTATTATTTTATTTAGGTTTATTTTATTTATTTAGTTTATTTTATTTATTTTGTTAATTTATTTTAAGTTTATTTATTTTAGTTTATTTTTTTAGGTTTAGGTTGAGATTTATGTTTATTTTTTAGTTTAATTTTATTTTTATTTTATTTTTTAGGTTTAGGTTTTCTTTTTTATTTTTAGGTTTATATTTATGTTTTTATTTTATTTTTTTTGGGTTTAAGTTTTAGGTTTTTATTTTAGGTTAATTTCTAAGTTTTATTTTTTAGTTTAGGTTTAGGTTTATTTTTAGTTTATTTAATTTTATTTAGTTTAGTGTTTAGGTTTTGTTTATTTTAAGTTTAGGTTTAGGTTTTATTTATTTTAGTTTAGTTTATTTTAGTTTAGTTTTAGGTTTATTTTATTTTTTTTTATTTTAGGTTTAAGTTTTTTTTTAGTTTAGGTTTTATTTATTTTTTATTTTAGGTTTAGGTTTATTTATTTTTTTATTTTATTTTATTTTAGGTTTATTTTATTTTATTTTATTTTATTTTAGGTTTTATTTTATTTAGGTTTTTCATTTTTAGGTTTATTTTATTTTTTAGTTTAATTTAGGTTTTTAGTTATTTTATTTTAGTTTACTTTTCATTTTTTTATTTTATTTTCTTTTATTTTTAGGATAGGTTTCGGTGTAGGTTTATGTTTTAGTTTAGGTTTTTATTTTAGTTTATTATTTTATTTAGGTATTTTTTATTTATTTTATTTTTAGGTTTTCTTTTTTTTAGGTTTTTTTAGGTTAGAGTTTGGGGTTAGGAAAGTTTAGGGCCCAGGTTTAGGGTTTATGTTGGAGTGGTTATATTTAGGTTTAAGGTCAAGCCATAAGAGAGTGGTTAGGATTAGTTTAGAGGTTTGGTCAGAGGTCATAGTTTTAGGTTATAGTTTTTTTAGATCAGATTAGATTTAAAGGTAGGTTTAAGTAAAACTTTAGCTCAGTCAAGAGATTTTTTAGTTTATGGTTTGGGTAAAGTTTAGGAGGGTCACCATGGTTTAGAGATCTAGACGCAGATAGTAGTTTATATGGTATTATAGAGCCCATTAGTTTTTAGTTTAGGTCAGTTGGGTTTTTAGGTGGTTTGGTAGTTTAGAGTTTAGTGGCTAGGTTTAGGTCAGTAGTTAAAGTCAGACCTTTTTATTTAGAGATTTTAGGTTCAAGCTTTTTTTAAGTTTAGTTTTTAGAGTTTAGGGTTTGGTTTAGTTTAGGTTTAGGGTTAGATTTGGGGTTTTTAGGGTTTTTGTTTAGGTTTAGTTATAGTTTTATTAGGTTTGGGGTCAGGATTAGGTTTTGTGAGTTTACAGGTTTAGGTTAGTTTAGGTTTGGGTTTAGAGATTTTGGTTTGGGATTTATTTATTTTAGTTTAGTTTAGGGTTTAGTTTTTTTTTTTTTGAATTTAAGTATTTTAGTTTATTTTATTTATTTTTTTTTTATTTTTAGTTTATTTTATTTTATTATTTTTATTTAGGTTTATTTTTTTATTTTAATTTAGTTTAGTCTTTTTTTATTTTAGGTTTATTTATTTTAGTTTATGTTTTTTATTTTAGTTTATTTTTTTAGGTTTAGGTTAAGGTTGTGGTTTATGTTTATTTTTTATTCTACTTTTATTTTTGTTTTGTTTTTTAGGTTTAGGTTTTATTTTTTATTTTTTGGTTTATAAACATGTTTTTATTTTTTTTTTCTTAGGTTTAAGTTTTAGGTTTTTATTTCAGGTTTATTTCTAAGTTTGATTTTTTAGTTTAGGTTTAGTTTTATTTTTAGTTTATTTTATTTTATTTAGTTTAGGGTTTAGGTTTAGTTTATTTTAAGTTTAGGTTTAAGTTTTATTTATTTTAATTTATTTTTTTTAGTTTAGGCTTAGGTTTATTTTATTTGGTTTATTTTAGGTTTAGGTTTTTTTTAGTTTAGGGTGGTTTATTTTTTATTTATTTTTAGGTTTATTTTTTAGGTTTAGGTTTTTATTTAGTTTTTATTTTAATTTATTTTAGGTTTATTTTATTTTTATTTTATTTTATTTTAGGTTCTATTTTATTTAGGTTTTTTATTTTTAGGTTTATTTTATTTTCTTAGTTTAGTTTATGTTTTTAGTTATTTTATTTTAGTTTACTTTTAATTTTTTTTTATTTTTAGGTTAGGTTTCAGTTTAGGTTTATGTTTTAGTTTAGGTTTTTATTTTAGTTTATTTTTTATTTAGGTTTTTTTATTTATTTGGTTTTTAAGTTTAATTTAGTTTATGTTTAGGTTTTTAGGTTTTTATGGTTTAGGGTTTAGGGTTTAGGGTTTGGGGACTAGGGTTTAGGGTTTAGGATTTAGGGTTTAGGGTTTAGGATTTATGGGTTAGGGTTTAGGGTTTAGGGTTTGGGGACTAGGGTTTAGCGTTTAGGATTTAGGGTTTAGGGTTTTAAGTTCTACGATTTAGGGTTTAGGTTTGAAGGTTAAGGTTTATGGTTTAGCGTTTAGAGTTTTAAGGTTTGGGGTTTAGAGCTTCTTAAAAAAATTAGGTTTACGTTTAGGTTTAAGTTTATTTTTTGTTTTCTATATTCAATTTAGGTTTAGGTTTAGGTTTAGGTTTATTTATTTTTAGTTTACTTTATTTTTTCATTTTATTTTAGTTTAGGTTTTTATCTTTAGTTTAATTTAGGTATAGGTTTATTTAGGTTTATTTTATTATTTATTTATTTAATTTATTTTTTTAGTTTAGGTTTAGGTATATATTTATGTTTTATTTTTGATTTTAGTTTATCTTTTTTATTAGTTTAGTTTAGGTTTTCTTTTAGTTTAGTTTAGGTTTAGGTTATATTTTTTTATTTTTATTTAGTTCATTTATTTTTTATTTTTTTAGTTTAGGTTAGTTGATTTTATGTAGTTTTTAGTTTATTTTGCTTAGGTTTAGGTTTATTTTTAGGTTTATTTAGTTTGTTTAGGTTTTAGGTTTAAGGTTTAGTTTTTTTTTAGGTTTTGGTTTATGTTTTATTTAGGTTTAGGTTTCATTTAGTTTAATTTAGTTAGTTTAGCTTTTATTTTTATTTTGGTTTAGGTCTAGGTTTAGGTTTTATTTAGTTTTTATTTTAGGTTTAGGTTTAGTGTAGGTTTATTTAATTTTTATTTATGTTTAGGTTTATTTTTATTTGTAGTTTAGTTTATTTATGTTTAGGTTTAGGTTTTAGTTTATTTTAGTTTAGGTTTAGGTTTAGGATTATTTAGGATAATTTAGTTTAAGTTTTTTATTTTTAGGTTTAGGTTTATTTATTTTTACTTTAGTTTTGATTTTTATTTTATTAGTTAAGTTTATTTAGTTTACTTATTTAGGTTTATTTAGGTTTATTTTTGGTTTAGCTTAGGTTTATTTATTTTAGTTTAGTTTAGTTTATTTTTATTTTTAGGTTTACTTAGTTTTTAGTTTTATTTAGTTTAAGTTTTGGGTTAGATTTATTTTTATCTATTTATGTTTTAGTTTATTTAGTTTAGTTTAGGTTTTGGTTTAGGATTTGGTTTATTTATTTAGGTTAAGGTTAAGGTTTATTTATTTAGTTTATTTATTTATTTAGGTTTAGGTTTAGGTTTTATTTAGTTTAGTTTATTTAGTTTTATTTTATTTTGGGTTTAAGGTTTAAGTTTAGGTTTAGGTTTATATAGTTTAGGTTTAGTTTAGGTTTAATTTTATTTATTTATTTAGTTTCTTTTTATATAGATTTTTATTTAAGTTTATTTTTTATTTAGTTTATTTTATATTTATTTTTATTTTATTTATTTTATTTTAGTTTATCATTTTATTTATTTCTATTTTTATATTTAGTTTAGGTTTAGGTTTAGGTTTTTATTTTATTTATGTTTTAGTTTATTTAATTTAGTTCAGGTTTAGGTTTTATTTGTTTAGTTTATTTAGCTTCGGGTTTAGGTTTAGGTTTATTTATTTTTATTTAGTTTATTTATTTAAGTTTATTATTTATTTATTTTTATTTAATTTATTTTATTCTTCTATTTATTTTAATTTTTTTTATATTTATTTTTAGTTTAGGCTTAGGTTTAGGTTTAGGTTTTTTATTTTATTTTATTATTATTTATTTATCTAAGTTTATTTTATTTTATTTATTTGGGTTTATTTAGTTTATTTAGTTAGTTTAATTATTTAGTTTAGGGTTTATTTTATTTTCGGTTTAGGTTTTTTTTAGTTTTATTTAGTTTTATTTAGGTTTAGGTTTAGTTTATTTTTAGGTTTAGGTTTAGGGTTTGGGTTTATTTAGTTTTAGTTTAGGTTTAGCTTTAGGTTTATTTTAATTGAGTTTATTTTATTTAGTTTAGTTTATTTAATCTATTTAGGATTAAGTTTATTTAGGTTTAGGTTTTATTTAGTTTATTATAGTTTAAATTTTTAGTTTAGTTTATTTTATTTAGTTTAGGTTTATTTAATTTATTTTAATTTTTTTTATTTATTTAGTTTATTTTAGGTTTAGGGTTATTTAGTTTACTTTTTATTTATTTAGGATTTAAGTTTAGGTTTAGGATTATTTTTACTTTTTAGGTTAGGTCTAGGTTTAGGTTCAGTTTAGGTTTTATTATTCAGTTTAGTTTATTAGTTTAATTTTTTTAGTTTATTTTTATTTTAGGTATATTTATTTAGGATTAGTTTAGGTTTATTTAATTTAGGTTTATTTTTATTTAGTTTAGTTTATTTATTTAGTTTAGGTTTAAGTTTTATTTTGGTTTAGGTTTAAGTTTATTTTATTTAGTGTAGGTTTAGGGTTTATGTTTAGTTTAGCTTAGGGTTTAAGTTTAGGTTTATGTTTATTTTAGGTTTATTTTTAGTTTAGTTTATTTTGTTTAGTTTATTATTCAGTTTAGTTTAGGTTTTTGTTTATTTTATTTAGTTAGTTTATTTTGTTTATTTTTTTAGGTTTTATTTTAGGTTTTAGGTTTAGGTTTAGGTTTAGGTCTTAGTTTTTATGTTATTAGGTTTTATTATTATTTAGTGTTTTTTTAGGTATTATTAGTTTTACTTTAGTTTATTTTTTATTATTATTATTTATTAGGTTATTAGTTTATTATTGTGAGTTAGTTTCTTAGGTGTGTTAATTATTATTAGATTTAGTATACTTATTTAGGTTTTATTTATTATTTAGTTTATTATTAGTTTAGTTTAATATTATTATTATTAGTTTAGTTATTAATTTTATTTAGTTTAATTTATTATTATTTTATTAGTTTAGTGTTAGTTGTTATCAGTTATTTAGTTTTAGTTTATTAGATTTTTTAGTTTTATTATTAGTTTTAGTTATTGTTATTTAGTTAGTTTATTATTAGTTTTACTTAGTTCATTAGTTTATTATTTTAGTTTAGTTATTAGTTTTAGTTATTAGTTAGTTAGTTATTATTAGTTATTTATTAATTATTTAATTAGTTTATTAGTTTTAATTTATTATTTATTAGTTTTAGTTTAGTTAGTTTAGTTATTATTAGTTTTGTTATTGGGTTTAGTTTTATTATCAGTTACTTATTTATTAGGTTAGTTATGTTTAGGGTTTAGGTTTATTAGTTAGTTATTTATTAAGATTTAATTTAGTTAGTTTATTAGTTTAGTTTTAGTTATTAGTTTAGGTTTGGTTTAGTTTTTTTTAGTTTTATTAGTTTAGTTTATTTTTAGATAGTTTATTAGTGGGGTTTTTTTGTTTATGTTTAATTTAGTTATTAGTGTTTATTAGTTTAGTTAGTTTTCATTATTATTAGTTTATTAGTTTTTTAATTATTATTTAGTTAGTTTAGTTTAGTTAGTTTTAATAGTTTTTGTTTTAGTTTATAATTAATTTTTGTTTATTATTAGTTTATTAGTTTTAGTTTATTATTTCTTAGTTTTAATTTTAGTTAGTTTAGTTTAGTGCTTTATTAGTTTCTTATTAGGGTTTAGGGTTTAGGGTTTAGGGTTTGGGGTTTAGGGTTTGGGGTTTAGAGTTTAGGGTTTAGGGTTTAGGGTTTTAGGGTTTAGGGTTTAGGGTTAGTTTTTTAGTTTAGGGTTTTGGGTTTTGGGTTTAGGATTTAGGGTTTAGGTTTTTTTTTTAATTAAGTAAACTTGTAGGTTTAGTTCTATTTAGTTTATTTTTTGTTTATTTTCGTTTATTATATTTTTTATTTTTATTTACATTTATTTTTTTAATTTTATTTTAGTTTATTTATTTTAGTTTATGTTTTTTATTTTAGTTTATTTTTTAGGTTTAGGTTTATCTTTAAATTTATTTTTTAGTTGAGTTTTATTTATATTTTATTTTTAAAGTTTATTTTTAGGTTTTATTTTTTATTTAGGTTTAGGTTTATTTTTAATTGAGTTTTATTTTTATTTTATTTTTTAGGTTTACACTTTATTTTTTATTTTTAGGTTTATGTTTAGGTTTTTATTTTATTTTTTTAACTTTTAGTTTTAGGTTTTTATTTTAGGTTTTAGGTTTAGGTTTAGGTTTAGGTATAGGTTTATTTATTTTATTTAGGTTTTAGTTAATTTTTGTTCAAGTTTAGGTTTAATTAGTTTAGTTTAGGTTTAGGTTTTAGGTTTATTTTAAGTTTTATTTTATTTAGTTTATTTTATATTAGTTTTAGTTTATTTAGTTTAGTTTAGGTTTAGATTTTTATTTATTCAGTTTATTTAGGTTTAGATTTAGGTTTATTTATTTTTTATTTTACTTTATTTTTTAGGTTTACTTATTTTAGTTTAGGTTTAGTTTAGGTTTAGGTTTATTTATATAGGTTTATTTTTAGTTTAGTTTATTTAGATTGATTTTAGGTTTAGGTTTATTTTTTTTTAGTTTATTAATTTATTTTATTTATTTATTTATTTTAGGTTTTGGTTTTGGTTTAGGTTTTTAGGTTTATTTATTTAGGTTTAGGTTTATCTAGTTTAGTTTAGGTTTATCTATTTAGTTTATTTTAATTAGTTTATTTTAGTTTAGGTTTTTATTTTTGGTTTAGGGTTAGGTTTAGGTTTAAGTTTATTTACTTTAGATTAGGTTTATTTATTTTATTTTTATTTAGTTTAGTTTACTTTTTTTATGTTTAAGTTTAGGTTTAAATCTAGGTTTATCTAAGTTTATTTTTTAGTTTAGGTTTAGGTTATTTTTTTATTTTTTATTTTAGTTTAGGTTTATGTTTAGGTTTAGGTTTATTTAGTTTAATTTATTTTGTTTATTTAGTTTAGGTTTAAGTTTAGGCTTAGTTTAGGTTTAAGTTTATGTTTAGGTTTAAGTTTAGGTTTAGGTTTAGGTTTGGTTTAATTTTAGGGATTAGGTTTAGGGTTTAGGGTTTAGGTTTAGGTTTAGGTTTATTTTATTTATTTGTTTTATTTAGTTTATTTTTTAGGTTTTATTTTAGCTTTTATGTTTAGGTTCATTTATTTAGTTTAGGTTTTAGTTTATTTACTTTAGATTTAGGTTTATTTAGTTTAGGTTTAGGTTTTAGGTTTATTTTTAGGTTTATTTTATTTAGTTTATTTTATTTATTTTTTAATTTATTTAGTTTAGTTTATGATTAGGTTTTTATTTATTTAGTTTATTTAAGTTTACGTTTAGGTTTAGGATTTATTTATTATTTATTTTATTTTACCTTTTAGGTTTATTTATTTTAGTTTAGGTTTAGGTTTATTTTATTTTAAGTTTGATTATTTATTTTTATTTATTTTAACTTTTGGTTTAGGTTTTTAGGTTTATTTATTTAGGTTTAGGTTTAGGTTTAGGTTTATTTAGTTTAGTTTTGTTTATTTATTTAGTTTATTTTATTTAGTTTATTTTAGTTTAGGTTTAGGTTTAGGTTTTAGGTTTAGGTTTAGATTTAGGTTTAGGTTTAGGTTTATTTATTTTATTTTAATTTAGTTCATTTTATTTATTAAGGTTTAGGTTTATTTATTTATTTATTTTAGTTTACTTTAGGTTTAGGTTTAGGTTTATTTTATTTAGTTTAGGTTTAGGTTTAAGTTTATGTTTATTTAGATTATTTAGTTTAGTTTATTTTATTTATTTAGTTTAGGCTTAGGTTTAGGCTTAATTTAGATTTATTTAAGTTAAGGTTTAGGTTTAGGTTTGGTTTTATTTTAGTTTATTTAGTTTAGGTTTAGGTTTTAGTTTAGGTTTAGGTTTACGTTTAGGTTTAAGTTTAGGTTTTATTTAGGTTTATTTAGTTTAGTTCATTTAATTTTTTGTTTAGGTTTACTTATTTTAGTTTATTTATTTTAAGTTTAGATTTAGGTTTAGGTTTATTTTATTTAGTTTATTAATTTAGTTTATTTTAGTTTAATTTAGGTTTATTTAGTTTATTAGTTTTATTTATTTTAGTTTAGGTTTAGGCTTAGGTTTGGTTTAAGTTTAGGTTTAAATTTAGGTTTATTTTTATTTAGTTTATTTAGTTTAGGTTTAGGTTTAGGTTTAGGTTTAGACTTTATTTAGGTTTAGGTTTAAGTTTAGGTTTAGTTTAGGTTTACCTTTATTTAGTTTATTTAGTTTATCTTAAGTTTAGGTTTATTTAGTTTAGTTTAGTTTAGGTTTATTTAATTAGTTTAGTTTATTTAGGTTTAGGTTTAGGTTTATTTTAGGTTTTAGTTTATTTATTTTTAGTTTAGTTTAGTTTAGTTTAGTTTAGGTTTAGGTTTTATTTTATTTTAGTATAGGTTTAGGTTTAGGTTTATTTTTTTTAGTTTAGGTTTATTTTTAGTTTAGTTTAGGTTTTCATTTATTTTAGGTTTAGGTTTATTTATTTTTAGTTTAATTTAGGTTTATTTTACTTAGGTTTAGGTTCTGGTTCTATTTATTTATTTAATTTAGGTTTACATTTAGGTTTAGGGTTATTTTAGGTTATTTAGTTTAGGTTTAGGTTTAGGTTTAGGTTTAAGTTTTATTTAGTTTAGTTTAGTTTAGTTTAGTTTAGTTTAGTTTAGTTTAGTTTAGGTTTTGGTTTAGGTTTAGTTTAGTTTAGGTTTATTTATTTAGTTTAGTTTAGCTTATTTATTTAGGTTTAGGTTTATTTTTATTTTAGGTTTGTTTAGGTTTAGGTTTATTTTTATTTAGTTTAGTTTATTTAGTTTATTTAGGTTTAGGTTTATTTAACCTAATTTAGGTTTAAGTTTATGTTTATTTTTTAGGTTTAGGTTTATTTTTAGTTTAGGTTTATGTTTATTTTAGGTTTAGGTTTAATTTTATTTATTTTACATTTTGGTTTAGGTTTATTTTAGTTTAGTTTAGTTTAGTTTATTTATTTAGGTTTAGGTTTAGGTTTAAGTTTAGGTTTCGATTTAGAATTTAGTTTAATTAGGTTTAGGTTTAGGTTCATATTAGTTTATGTTTTAGGTTTAAGTTTAGGTTCATTTTAGGTTTTATTTAGTTTAATTTATTTTAATTTAGGTTTATATTATTTAGTTTTGGTTTAGATTTATTTTATTTTATTTAGTTTAGTTTAGTTTAGTTTATGTTTAGGTTTCATCTTAGGTTTAGGTTTAGGTTTAGGACTTAGGTTTATTTAGTTTAGTTTATGATTATTTAGTCTAGTTTATTTAGTTTAGGATTATTTTAGTTTATTTTATTTAGTTTATTTATTTTATTTACTTAGTGTAGGTTTAGGTTTATTTAGTTTATTTTATTTTATTTATTTGGTTAAGGTTTAGGTTCAGGTTTAGGTATATTTTATTTAGTTTAGTTCTATTTTAGTTTATTTTTAGTTTAGTTTAAGTTTAGGTTTATTTATTTAGTTTAGTTTATTTAGTTATTTTTCAGTTTAGTTTATTGTATTTTATTTAGTTTAGTTTAGTTTAGGTTTAGGTTTAGGTTTAGGTTTTCTTACATTATATTAGTTTATTTTATTTACTTTAGTTTAGGTTTAGGTTTAGGTTTAGATTTTAATTTAGTTTAGGTTTATGTTTAGGTTTAGGTTTAAGTTGTATTTTTATTTTTATTTAGGTTTAAAATTATTCCTTTAATTTAGTTTATTTAGTTTATTTTATTTAGTTTATTTATTTAGTTTAGGTTTAGGTTTTATTTAGTTTAATTTAGTTTAGTTTAGTTTATTTTTAGGTTTAGGTTTAATTTTAGGTTTAGTTTATTTAATTTAGTTTATTTATTTATTTTGATTTAGGTTATAGGTTTTATTCAGTTTATTTATTTTGTTTAGTTTTATTTTATTTATTTAGTTTAGTTTAGCTTTGTATAATAAGGTTTAAGTTTATTTTATTTAGTTATTTAGTTTATTTTTTATTTAGTTTAAGTTTATGTTAAGGTTTAGGTTTATTTAGTTTAGGTTTATTTAGGTTTTAATTAGTTTAGTATTATTTAGTTAGGTTTATTTTTAGTTTAGGTTTAAATATATTTAGTTTAAGTTTAGGTTTAGGTTTAGGTTTTATTTTAGTTTAGTTTTATTTAGGTTTAGGTTTATTTACTTTATTTTATTTAGCTTTAGTTTATGTTTATTTTAGTTTAAGTTTATTGGGTTTATTTAGGTTTAGGTTTATTTTTATTTAGGTTTTAGGTTTAGGTTTAGGTTTAGGTTTTTATTTAGGTTTAGGTTTCATTTTAGGTTTCAGTTAATTTTTTTTATTTTAGTTTAGGTTTATTTATTTAGTCTAATTTAGGATTAGGTTTAGGTTTATTTTTATTTTATTTTTTATTTAGTTTAGGTTTATTTATTTAGTTTAGTTTATTTATTTTTAGTTTAGGTTTAGGTTTAGGTTAATGTGTTGGTTTAGGTTTATTTAATTTATGTTTAGTTTATTTTATTTTACTTAATTTTATTTATTTAGGCTTAGTTTTATTTAGTTTAGGTTTTAGGCTTAGGTTTTGGTTTATTTTAGTTTATTTCAGTTTAATTTAGTTTAATTTATTTATTTAGTTTTGTTTTTATTTTTCGTTTAATTTATTTTAATTTAGGTTTAGGTTTATTTAGGTCTATTTAGTTTTATTTATTTTAGTTTATTTATTTAGTTTTTTTTTGTTTTTTTAGTTTAGGTTTAGGTTTAGGTTTAGGTTTAGGTTTAGTTTAGTTTAGTTTATTTTAGTTTAGTTTAGGTTTAGGTTTAGGTTTAGAGTTATTTGGTTTAGTTTATTTATTTTAGTTTATTTATTTAGGTTTAGGTTTAGGTTTAGGTTTATTTTTATTTTAGGGTTATTTTGGTTTAGGTTTATTTTTGTTTAGGTTTATTTTTATTTAGTTTAGTTTATTTAATTTATTTAGGTTTAGGTTTATTTAAATTTATTTTATTTATGTTTAGATTTATTTAGCCTAGTTTAGGTTTAAGTTTATGTTTATTTTTTAGGTTTAGATTTATTTTAGGTTTAGGTTTATTTAGTTTAGGTTTAGGTTTGTGTTTATTTTAGGTTTAGGTGTAGATTTATTTATTTTAGGTTTTGGTTTTGGTTTATTTTAGTTTAGTTTAGTTTAGTTTATTTATTTAGGTTTAGGTTTAGGTTTAGGTTTAAGTTCGCTTTAGGGTTTAGTTTAATTAGGTTTAGGTTTAGGTTTAGCTTTATATTAGTTTATGTTTTAGGTTTAGGTTTAGGTGTATTTTAGGTTTTATTTAGGTTAATTTAGTTTAATTTAGGTTTATTTTATTTAGTTTAGGTTTAGGTTTAGGTTTATTTTATTTATTTTAGTTTAGTTTAGTTTAGTTTAGGTTTAGGTTTAGGTTTAGGTTTTTGTCTTAGGTTTATTTAGTTTATGTTTATTTAGTATGGTTGATTTAGCTTGGGTTTATTTTACTTTACTTTATTTAGTTTATTTATTTTAATTACTTAGTTTAGGTTTAGGTTTATTTAGTTTATTCTATTTTATTTTATTTATTTAGTTTAGGTATATTTTATATAGTTTAGTTCTATTTTAGTTTATTTTTAAGTTAATTTAGCTTTAGGTTTATTTATTTAGTTGATTTTCAGTTTAGTTTATTGTATTTATTTTAGTTTAGTTTAGGTTTATTTAGATTATATTAGTTTAGTTTATTTACTTTAGTTTAGGTTTATCTAGTTTAGGTTTAGGTTTAGGTTTAGGTTTTAATTTAGTTTAGGTTTATGTTTAGGTTTAGGTTTAGGTTTAGGCTTAAGTTTTATTTCTATTTTTATTTAGGTTTAGGATTATTTCTTTAGTTTAGTTTATTTAGTTTATTTATTTTGTTTAGGTGCAAGTTTTATTTAGTTTTATTTAGTTTATTTCAGTTTATTTTTAGGTTTAGGTTTAGTTTTAGGTTTAGTTTTAGGTTTTGTTTAGTTTAGTTTAGTTTATTTATTTATTTTAATTTGGGCTTTAGGTTTTATTTAGTTATTTAGTTTTAATTTTATTTTATTTTTTGTTTAGTTTATTTAGTTTAGGTTTATTTATTTAATTTAGTTTATTTATTTTTAGTTTAGGTTTAGGTTTAGGTTAAGTTGTTGGTTTAGGTTTATTTAATTTATGTATAGTTTATTTTATTTTAATTTATTTTATTTATTTAGACTTAGGATTATTTAGTTTAGGTTTTAGGCTTAGGTTTAGGTTTATTTTAGTTTATTTTAGGTTAATTTAATTCAGTTTATTTATTTAGTTTTATTTTTATTTCTAGGTTTAGTTTATTTAGTTTAGTTTATTTTATTTAAATCTAGGTTTAGGTTTATTTAGTTTTATTTATTTTAGATTATTTATTTAGCTTTTTTTAGTTTATTTAGTTTAGGTTTAGGTTTAGTTTAGTTTAGTTTAGGTTTAGGTTTATTTAGTTTAGTTTATTTTTTTAGTTTATTTATTTATTTATATTTATATTTATATTAAATTTATTTAGTTTATGTTTATTTATTTTATTTATTTTATAGTTTAAGTTTAGGTTTAGGTTTTATTTTATTTTATTTAGTTTAGTTTAAATTTAAGCTTTAGGTATAGGTTTAGGTTTAGGGTTTAGGGTTGTAGGTTTAGGGTTTAAGGTTTAGGGTTAGAGTTTTTGATTTTTGATTTTTGATTTATTTAGGGCTTAGTATTTGGGGTTTAGGGTTTATGGTTTTCTATGGTTTAAGGTTTAGGGCTTAGGGTTTAGGGTTTGACGTTACTATTAGGGTTTGAAGTTTTTTTAATTATGTAAATCGATTATTTTAGGCTTATTTACTTTATTTTATTTATTTTCATTTATTTTAGTTTATTTTATTTTTTATTTTTATTTAGGTTTAATTTTTATTTATATTTAGTTTAGTTTATTTATTTTAGTTTTGGTTTATTATTTTAATTTATTTCTTAGGTTTAGGTTTAGGTTTTTGTTTATTTTTAGTTTAGTTTTTTTTTTTAGGTTTAGGTTTTATTTTTTATTTTTAGGTTTAGGTTTATATTTTTATTTTATTTGTTTAGTTTTTGTTTTATGTTTTTATTTCAGGTTTATTTTTAGGATTTATTTCTTCATTTAGGTTTAGGTTTATTTTTGGTTTATTTTATTTTGTTTAGTTTAAGGTTTAGGTTTAGTATATTTTAGGCTTAGGTTTAGGTTTTATTTATTTTAGTTTAGTTTATTTTAGTTGAGGATTAGGTTTATTTTATTTTATTTTATTTAGGTTTAGGTTTTTTTACTTTAGGGTTTAGGTTTTATTTACAATTTATTTCAAGATTTTTTTATTTTTTTTATTTTTTAGGTTTAAGTTTTTATTTAGTTTTTATTTTATTTTATTTTTGATTTATTTTATTTTTATTTTTCATTTAGTTTTTATTTTATTTAGGTTTTTTTTATTTTTAAGTTTATTTTATTTTTTAGTTTACTTTAGGCTTTAATTTATTTTATTTTAGTTTTGTTTTTTTGTTTTACATCATTTTTAGGTTTTGGTTTATATTTAGGTTTTAATTTAGGTTTTTATTTTATTTTATTTTTTTATGTAATTTAGGTTTAGGTTTTACTTAGTTTAGGTTTAGGTTTTAGGTTTTTAGAGTTTAAGGTTTAGGGTTTAGATTTAGGGTTTGGGATTTAGGGTATAGGGTTGTAGGTTTTAGGGTTTAGGGTTTAGGGTTTATAGTTTTAGGGTTTAGTGTTTAGGTTTAGGGTTTAAGGTTTAGGGTTTTGGGTTTTAGGGTTTATGGTTTAGGGTTTAGGATTGTAGGGTTAAAATTTAGGGTTTTGGGTTTGGAGTTAGTTTTAGGGTTTAGGGTAGGGTTAGGGTTTTTTTATTTTTTTTAGTTTTTTATATTCATTTTTATCATAAATTAGGTAAACTAGCAGGTTTGGGTTTATTTAGTTTATTTATTTATTTATTTTAGTTTATTTTTATATTTATTTAGTTTAGTTTATTTATTTTAGGTTTATTTATTTTACTTTAGGTTTTAAATTTTGTTTATTTTTTTGTTTAGGTTTAGGTTTAGGTTTATTTTTAAGTTTAGTTCTATTTTTATCTTATTTTTTAGGTTTAGGTTTTATTTTTTATTTTTAAGTTTAGGTTTAGCTTTTCATTTTATTTTTTTAGGTTTAGGTTTTAGGTTTTATTTTTTAGTTTAGGTTTAGGTTTATTTTTAGTTTATTTTATTTTATTTATTTTAGGTTTAGGTTTAGGTTTAGTTTATTTTATGTTTAGGTTTTGGTTTTATTTATTTTAGTTTAGTTTATTTTAGTTTAGGTTTAGGTTTATTTTATTTTTATTTTAGGTTTATGAATTTTTTTATAGTTTTGAGTTTATGTTTTATTTTTTATTTATTTTTAGGTTTTATTTTTTGGTTTGGTTTTAGGTTTAGATTTTTATTTAGTTTTTATTTATTTTATTATTGGTTTATTTTATTTTTGTTTTAGGTTTATTTTAATTTTAGTTAGGTTTTATTTTTTTTAGTTTAATTTTGGCTTTTATTTATTCTATTTTAGTTTATTTTTTATTTTTTATTTTAATTTCTTTTAGGTTTAAGTTTTTATTTATGTTTTTATGTTTTTATTTTTTTATTTTATTTTTGTTTAGATTTTTTATTTATTTTATTTTTAGGTTCTATTTAGTTTAGGTTTAGGTTTTTAGCTTTTTAGGGTTTAGGGTTTGTTAAGGATTTAAGGTTTAGGGTTTGGGGTTTATGGTTTAAGATTTATGGTTTAGGTTTATGATTTCCAATTTAGAATTTAGGTTTTAGGGTTTAGGGTTTAGGGTTTAGGGTTTTATGATTTAGGGTTTAGGGTTTAGGGTCTAGGATTTTGGATTTAGGGTTTAGGGCTTTTAAGGATTAGGGTTTAAGTTTTATGTTTAAGGCCCAAATTTTAGTTTAGGGTTTAGGGTTTAGATTTTAGGTTTAGGGTTTAAGTTTTAGTTTAGGGTTTAGGGTTTTGGTTTTAATAGAGAACAAATTATTCAACATTTCTTCTTTAGATTTGAACCAAGTAACACACTAAGTTTTCTAAGACACAAGCATCAATATAGATCAAAATCGCAAGATAGAGCAAATCAAAAATTCTAGAAAACTAAAATCATCTCTACTATAATGACACACTTCAATAAATAGCAAATTGGGTTGGTTGTTCTTAGTTTTGTTAGAACCACCCCGCCTCTTAGTATTTGATCCACCATCATATCCCCTTCCCACCACCATGGAATTCACTCCTAGCCTCCATAAACATTTACCACCCTTCATTATCATACCTCCAGATCCCCACCACCATTATAACCACCACCTGCCTTCACCTCCACCAGGTCTAGGAGATTGGGGTGATGTTCTTGTTATAGGGTTTTGCTTTATTTTTTAATTTATTTAGTAACTTTAGGCTTATGTTTAGGGTTTGGGGTTTAGGGTTTAGGGTTTAGAGATAGGGTTTAGGGTTTAGGGTTTATAGTTTAAGGTTTAAGATTTAGGGTTTAGGGTTTTAGGGTTAGTGCTTTTATGGTTTAGGGTTAGAGATTAGGGTATAGAGTTTAGGGTTTTTTAGGGTTTAGAGTTTAGGGTTTAGGGTTTAGGGTACAATATTTAGGCTTTAGGGTTTAGGGTTTATAGGGTTTAGTGTTTAGGGTTTAGATTAGTTTAGTTTAGGGTTTAGAAATAGTTTAGGGTTAGGGTTAGAGTTTAGGTTTAGTTTAATTTTCTGATTTAAATTTAGAGTTACTTTTAGGTTTAGGTTTTTAGAGTTTAAATTTAGGGTTTAGGGTTAGTTAATGGTTTAGGGGTTTTTTTTTTAAATTAACCAAACTAGTAGGTTTAAGTTTATTTAGTTTATTTAGTTTATTTTATTTTTTTATTTTTATTTTTATTTAAGTTTATTTTTTATCATTATTTTGTTCAGATTATTTATTCTAGGTTTATTTATTTTAGTTTGGGTTTTTTATCTTATTTTTTTTAGGTTTAGGTTTATTTTTTGTTTTTTTAAGTTTAGGTTTATTTTTTTTATTTTAGGTTTAGGTTTTTTATTTTTTTAGGTTTAGGTTTTAGGTTTTATGTTGGTTTATTTTTTATTTTTAGTTTAGTTTTAGGTTTATTTTAATTTAATTTATTTTATTTAGTTTAGGGTTTAGGTTTAATTTATTTTAGGTTTAGGCTTAGATTTTATTAATTTAAGGTTTATTATTTAGGGTTTAAGGTTTAGGGTTTTCGGGTTTATGCTTTTAGGCTTTAGGGTTTAGGGTATTAGGTTTAGATTTAGGGTTTAGTTTTTTTAGGTTTAGGTTTAGTTTAGTTTATGTTTAGGTTTAAGTTTAATCTTTAGGTTTAGGTTTAGTTTAGTTTAGGTTTAGGTTTAGTTTTTTAGTTCAAGTTATAGTTTATTTGGGTTAATTTAGGTTTTAGGTTTAGTAATTCATTAGATTTAGGTTTAGGATAAAGTTTTTTAGTTTAGGTTTAGGTTTTTTAGTTTTGGGTTTAAGTTCTTTATAGTTTAGGTTTTATTTGATTTAGCTTAGGTTTTGGTTTATTTATAGGTTTAGGTTTAAATTTAGTGATTTAGTTTAGTAGGTTTAGGTTTAGTTTATTTATAGGTAGGGTTTAGGGTTTTTTAGATTAGTATAGGTAGATTAAGGTTTATTTAGTTTATTTTCTATTTTTCTTTGTTTATTGTACTTTTTTATTTTTAATTAGGTTTATTTTTTATTTTTATTTAGTTTAGTTTATATATTTTATGTTTATTTATTTTAGTTTAGGTTATTTTATTTTATTTTATTTTATTTTTTGGGTTTAGGTTTAAGTTTATTTTATTTTTTTAGGTTTAGGTTTTAGGTTTTTATTTTAAGTTTAATTCTAGGTTTTATTTTTTATTTTAGGTTTAGGTTTATTTTATTTAGTTTAGAGTTTAGGTTTAGATTATTTTAGATTTTGGTTTAGGTTTTGTTTATTTAAGTTTAGTTTATCTTAGTTTAGCTTTTTTTTTAAGTTTACGGTTTAGGTTTTATTTTTTATTATTTTTAAGTTTTATTTTTTGGTTTATTTTTAAGCTTTATGTTTTTATTTAGTTCTTATTTTAGTTTATTTTAGGCTTGGGTTTTATTTTATTTAGGTTTTTTATTTGTATGTTTATTATATTTTTTTTAGTTGCTTTAAGTTTTTATTTATTTTATTTTAGTTTAGTTTTTATTTTTTTCTATTTTAATTTTAGGTTTAGGTTTAGGTTTAGGTTTAAGTTTTAGTATAGATTTTTATTTTTTTATTTCAGTTAGTTTTAGGTTTTTTGATTTATTTTATTTTTTGGTTTTATTTAGTTTAGGTTTAAGAGTTTAGGGTTTAGGGTTTAGGGTTTAGAGTTTTGGTGTGGGGTTTATGGTTTAGGGTGTAGGGTTTAGGGTTGTTGGTTCTAGGGTTAACAGTTTTGGATTTAGGGTATAGGTTTTATGGTTTTAGGGTTTAGGGTTTAGGTTTAGGGTTAAGGGTTTAGGGTTTAGGGTTTTAGGGTTTAGGGTTTAGGGTTTATGGTTAGTTTTAGGGTTTAGGATTTGGGCTTAGAATTTTTTTATTTATTTATTTTTAAAATACATAAATTGGTAGGTTTAGGTTTATCTAGTTTATTTTATTTTTTATTTTTATTTAGGTTTATTTTTATTTTATTTAGTTTACTTAATTTATTTTAGGTTTATTTGTTTAAGTTTATGTTTTTTACTTTAGTTTATCTTTTAGGTTTCAGTTTAGGTTTAGGCTTTTTTTTAGCTTAGTTTTATTTTTTATTTTATTTTTTAGGTTTAGGTTTTATTTTTTATTTTTAGGTTTAGGTTTAGCTTTTTATTTTATTTTTGTAGGTTTAGGTTTTAGGTTTTTATTTTATGTTTATTTTTAGGGTTTATTTTTTAGTTTAGGTTTAAGTTTGTTTTTAGTTTATTTTATTTTATTTAGATTACCTTTAGGTTTATGTTTCATCTATTTTAGTTTAATTTCTTTTAGTTTAGGTTTAGGTTTATTTTATTTTATTTATTTTATTTTTATTTTAGGTTTAGAATTTTTTTTTTAGTTTAGGTTTAGGTTTTATTTTTTTATTTATGTTTTGGTTTATTTTAAGTTTAAATTTTATTTACTTTATATTTTATTTTATTTTAAATTTATTTTATTTTTATTTTACATTTAGTTTTATTTTATTTAGGTTTTATTCTTAGGTTTATTTTATTTTTAGTTTAGTTTACATTTTATTTATTTTATTTTATTTTATTTTACTTTTATTTTATTTTATTTTTTAGGTTTTAGTTTAGATTTTTGTTTTGGAATTTATTTTAGTTTATTTTATTATTTTATTTAGGTTTAGGTTTTTTATTTATTTTATTTTTAGGTTTTATTTAGTTTAGGTTTAGGTTTTTAAGTTTTTTTTTAGGAAAATGCCATATAGGGGGAATTTTATTGCATAAAAAAAGGGTTACAAGGCCCTTAAAGGGGATAAACTCCACAACTACTACTCAAAGAGCTACAATTAGCCTACAGAGTAAATCCTCTATCAAAATACAACCAAAAGCAAAATAAAGAGTAAGGAAAGCAAAAGATACAAATTGATTAACAAGATAAGCCAATGGAAGATTAGGGCAAGCTCTTGGGATGAGATATGACACTATGGAGCAAACTTGTAAGAGAACAAGAGTATTGCACCTGCAAAATTGTAGAAAAAAAAGAAATTAGAGTAGTTAAGGTAATACAGACAGAGTGAAAAATGAAAGTAGCATAAACTGAAAAAGATAATAAGGAAGTGTGATAAAGAAGGCTCAAACTCAGTCACACCAAGTTGGGGCAGATGCAAATATGAGCATCCATACTTCAGTAGAAGGGTTACATCACAAGAGCTACTACCAAACCAAAAAGGAGTGAAATCATCACATCATAGCCAACAAACGTATAGCAACCATTTGTTGAAAGTCTTTGAGCCTTAGTACCAAACCAAGCAAAATATCTTGAATAGAAAGCAACAAAGCGAGAATGGGTAAGGGATCCCATGCAGTAAATGTCATCATATTAGGCACCATGTCATGAGAATCCCAACACAAATGAAAGTGAACCATCATTGTCAGGTCTACCATATTTTTAAGTAGGTCCAAGGGTTTAATTAGATCAGCATGAAGACCCACCACAGGAAAACAACAGAAAAGGCTAGACAGAGGTAAGAAGCATAAAAGACCAATCGAAAGACCTGCTAAAATCCGGCAAGGCAAATAAAATAGCATGGAATTAACCCCATCCTAAACATATGGGACAAATATTAAACAAATAGTCCTAGTCCATGATGCGAGGATATACCCAAAAAGTGCAATGAAAGCAATGCAAAAGTTAACAACCTCCTTGTTACAATGAAGTTAGTAAGCAAGTGTAAGGCAAGAGCATATCCCAAGCCCAAATTACCACAAGAATTGCGAAATATCGAGAGAGGAGATGAATGCTTAGATGAACCATAAGGCACAAGTAATAAGCTGCTCCCCACCACAAACAACTCCAAGTAAAGACAATCAAAGAGACAATCCCAAAATCAGCTTGTTGAGCAGAAAACTCTATAATCTAGTTCAACCTACAACTAAGACAGTAATAGCCAGCAAGCTAGCCATAAATCCACCCATTCAGAGTAAACAATGCATAGGTTAAAATCAAATTAGGCAAAAGCATAATCTTAGTGATATGCACAAATCTAATAGAACCAAGAGGAAGAAAATAGTAGCATGTTAAGTAGATCTCAAACATCAGCCGGCGGCTTTCAATCGGTAAAATATTCAAAAGCACACAACAACGACCACAATCACAAAGATAGCTCTTGGACATAGGACCCAAAGTCCAATAGCCAATAATGAAAACAATAATATAATTATTGCACCACCATATGATAAGAAGAGATGCAAAAAAGAAACAAAATGGGTTCAAAAGATAATCAACATTGAAATCCTTTAAGGTAAAGATGATGAGCTTGAACCAAAATCCTTAGGAAAAGCAAACTGGAAAGAAACCATAAAGTAAGACCAATCCTGCAAAGAGATAATAAAAATAATAAAAAAATTATAGTTTCTCTCCTGACAGGTTGGAAAGATGGGGTTAGCAAAATCAATCAGAAAAACAACTCCAAAAGCACCCTGCTGAGCATGATAGACAACCCAGGATGGCGGCATAAAAAACAATGATCTAGTTCAGCCAACAACCAATATAGGAAAAAATAGCAAGTTGGCCATAAAACCACCCATTCAAAATAGACAATGCATAAGATAAATTCCATGTAGATAATGAAGTGGTATGGCCAAGTCTAGCTGAACCAAGATGGAAAAAACAACAACAGTTTAGATAGGCCTCAGACATGTGATGATTAGCTGCAGCCTTATTGCAAACAACAATAATAAGCAGAAAAGCAAAAGCCACCATGCATCCAAAAACCTCAAAAGAGGCCTGTTGTTGATAAGATCCCAAAACCGAGGCTACAGAGCATTAATCCGGTCAAAAACCAAGATTACCAACAAGCGGCCAAAATCCACCCATTCAGAGTAAATAGTGCATAGGTTAATATCCAATTAGGCAATAACATAATCACAGTGATCTGCATAATTCTAATAGAACCAATAGGGAAAAAATAGTAGCAGATTAAGTAGACTTCAAACATCAGGTGGTCAACTACAGCTTGGTTGCAAACAGCAAAAATAGTGGGGAAAGAAATAGGAAGTAATTCCAAACCTATAGAAACAATCAGAAAAATAACAAGCAACAAACAGCTCCCAGCCACAAAGGCGGCCTACTGGATAATGGACCCGATAATCCAACAACCAACAAATAAAATAGCACTACAATTATTGCACCAACCATAAGATAAGCCAAAAAAGAATAGTGGGGAAATATAGCCACAGAAAGGGTTCAAAAGTAAGCCATCAATAAAATCCTTCAAGACAAAGGAGAGCAGGTTAGAAGCTGAACTACCATCCTAAGAAAATAAATTGAAAGGAAATCATTAAGTAAGTCCAATCCTACAAAGAGACAATAATAATAATAAGGGTATTGTAGTTTCACTCCTTACAGGTTGGGGAGATGAGGTTAGCAAATACAATCGATCCAACCCCAAGCGACTGGGGACAAAAGGCAGAAATCCAACACAATTAAAAATCAAAAGCAGATATTACCACCATAAGAAAAGCCGGTAAAAATAATGTTACAACATTAGTTATAAAGTGGTCCAAAGGAAAGCCATCTTTAAGATCCATCAAGACACATAATATGCGTAATCCCACGACATGTAATATGACAGATGTAAATCAGGAAATAATTCCAATCCTACAGAAAAGAAGTTATAATAGCAAAGATATTGCAATTTCTCTCCTTACACATTGTGGAGGTAAGGTTATGGAACATAGGAGGGCTCACAACCATAATAAGGAGAAGAATAACAGATAAATTAGGGCCTGCCATAAGGGTATATAGAAGTATAGCATTTAAACATTGAGACAAGTGCCCCAGAATATAATTCCAAAAATAAGAAAGGAGGAAGAACACAGCTTTAATCATAAAATGAGAAACATAAATAGTAGGATCCATAATCAAAATATTGATGGCAAGAGGTTTGTCCCTGTTGATCAAAAAATAAAGCAAAAAATGAAGCATAAAGTAATACACCTCCCTCTAGCAAACAGGAAACACCTTACCATTAAAAGTGGAAGCAGCAAAAGCAGTAAGGCCCCATTTAAGGTTGGGAGAGTTAAACCAATAATAAATGCCATGGAGATCAGCAAATAACTAGCAAGGGGTATTAGGATGCATCAGCAAATTCCAAATGAACATCAACACATTAATAGTAGGAACAACGAAGCGAGCAATTAAAGCTAGGGTAATTAAACCACGACAAGGGATATCGATGATGATCACAAATTCCCAAGAAAGACATAAAATAGAAAATGATCATGCAATTAATTAGGTAATATAGCGAGATCAATCCAATAGGTTGGATTAATTTTTTGAGATAAGGAGTCGTATTGTTCATTCACCAATCCACACAAATGTTTAGGAAGAGTAAGTTGATCAAAGAATTTTATACCATCAATCTAACACCAGTTGGCAAGGTAATCGACATGCATTACCCTCATGCCATTCATGAGAGATTTTAAAATAGAGTTGGGAAAGGAGAGCTCTAGTCTGCTTGAGAAGATAGTATAATTTTGCACTGCCCATTTTGGTGGAAGTCAAAAGATCAATCAATAGTAGGGCATCCACCTCAATCCAAATATTGAGCCAACCTTTTTGAAGGAAAATCTCAAGAGCTTTGTACACTGCCATTAGCTCAGCAAAAGGAACAAAGCAAGTATTAAGGGGGTAACCAAAAGCATATAGGACTTTACCATTAGGATTTTTGAAAATGCCACCACAGCCAGAAGCATTTTGAGAGCCAAAGCCATCAGTGTTAATTTTAATAATATTAACATGAGGTTTTACCCAATAAACAATCTTATCATCTTCTGATTGGGTTGATCGGAAGTTAAAACCAGTTTAATAACAAATTTACAACTTTGAATTATTTGTAGTTAATTAAATTGGCATTGAATAAGTCACAGATTTTGTTTTTAATTCTAGCAATTATCCTCATGTGGTTCATAAGAATCCCATGATGTTTTGCATCATTTTCGTCCATCCATATGAACCAAATAAGAATGATAGAAATTATGACTTTAATGTGACCTTTAGTAGTGTTATCAAAATAAAATTCCACCAAAGTTTATAGAAAAAAGTAGTGATAGCTTCCTTGATAGGCTTACATCCAAGACCACCTTCAGCAAGAGTGCCACAGCTTTTATACCAAGAGGTCCAGTGCATTCTTTTAGAGGAATTATTAGAACCCAAAATTTGTTAAGGAGATGCTCAATTCTATTAATGGTAGAATTGAAGACAATGGTTTGAATGAGATATAGAGGCATGGAGTTAAGGGTGCTCTTAATCAAAGTGAGCCTACCACCAAATGAGAGTAAATGAAATTCCCAAGCGAAATTTATTAGAGATTTTTGATTAACTCATCAAAAGATGAGATCTTTTCGACCTTTAAAAAATGGAGCACCAAGATATTTAATAGGAAGTTATTGTTCTTTGAGAAATTAGTAATTCTCAAGATTTGGTTGATCCTATTACTAGGGATTTTAGAGGAAAGAATGAAACAACTTTTGCCTTCATTAAGAAAAGACCACTTTCATTGCCAAATTTATTTAAAAGATTCTTAATAGTTTTAATGTGAAGAAAGAGGCATTGCAAAAGATTATAAAGTCATCGAAAACTAAGATGAGAATGAAGACCACCTTGAGTTTTAAAAAAACATGCTAGGTTATTGTAGAAAAGATCATTGCTCCTCAAAAGATATTCAGCAATAATAAAAGAGAGGGTGAAAGCGGATCACCTTGTCTCAAACCATGCATCAAGGAAAAAACCAAGGGACTCACCATTCATGATAATGAAGAACCAAACATTGGTAATACAATTTTTTGATGAGGGATAAAATTATCGAAAAAAGCAAATGAAGAATTTGAAGAGAAATCCCAAGAGAGGTTGTCAAAAGCTTTAGAGATGTCCAAAAGGATGTTGCCACCTCGATAGAACGTCAATGTCATAAATCGACTCTTGGAAGTATGTTATCATATAGCTCTACCTTTAAAGCCGTTTGGTTGGGGAAATAATTTTAGGCGTGACTAATTCTATTAGCAATTAATTTAGCAATGAGGTTATAAAAGAAGGTACAAAGGCTGATAGGTCTGAAATCGCCCCAAGATTCAGGATTATTAATTTTGGGAATGAGAACAATGGAAGTGCTAGAAAAATATCTAAGTAAGGGGTTGCCATCAAAAAAATCAACAACAGCATCAATAAGGTTAGACTTAATAATAGGCCGATAGTGCTAAAGAATTTAGTCATGTAGCCTTCAGGGCCAGCAACAAAATTAGTGTTCATGTTATTGAGAATACTACATATCTCAATTTTCGTAGGACGCAAACTGAGCAAGTGGTTGTCATCATTAGTAATCATTGAGGGAATCATGTGTGTGTTGGAGAGGGCTTTTAAAGAAGGGTTATTGTTTAATAGGTTTTTAAAATGTTGTATGATAGAATCTTTAATATCATTATTGTTAGTGATCCAGCTGCCGTTATCATTTTTTATTTTTTAATAGAGCTTAAGGCTTTCTTTTTTTGAAAAGAGCATGGAAATACCATGTATTTCTATCACCATCTGTAATATGTTTGCTAGCGACTTTTGCAGTAGGTTTCCTCCATGTTAATTAATCAAGTTGTCTTTAGGCATTTAACTCCTCAAGCTTAGTAGAATCATCAAAAGCATCAGAGAACAAACTAATTGCTCCATATTTTTGAGATTGGCAAAAAGATTTTTAAAATGATGCTTGTTCCACCAATTTAGATTTTATTTAAGCCTTTTAAGATTAAGCCAAAGGCGAATCGTGACTTTAATGGAATTATTTGGATGAATAGGGGCCATCCAATTAATGGAAACAACATTTATGAAATCATTATGTTGGATCCACATATTTTGGAATCGAAAAGAAGTAGGGGTGGGTCTCGGAAGGATTTTGATAGAAATCGAAGCAATGCATGAGAAGAGTTACGCTCAAATGTTCAATATAAGGGTGATTGATCCAAAGGGAATTAAAGAGGGTCCTATCAAGCTAGAGTCTAGAGTTATGCCTTGTATGGAGCTGAAAAGCCAATATCAATCAGATTGCAATCAAGGATCATAATAAAAAAATCTTCCATGGAATGAATGTTAGGAGAGCAACCTCCCCTTCTTTCCGAAGAAGCGAGAATAGTGTTGAAATCACCCCAGCCAACCATGGTTTGTTGACAGAGGAGGCAAAGGTTCTTAAGTTATCCCAATGGATGTTCCTACCAGCTCTATTACAAGATGAATAAATAAAGGAACCAAGAGCAAAAAATTCACCCAATGAGATTTGAACATTAACCAATTATTGAAGATCATCAAGGATAGAGATGTTGACTAAATTATTCCAAAAGCACCAAATTTTATTGCTAATATTATAGAAGAAATTTTGAAAGCCAAGCATTCTAGCAACATGGGTGATCTTAGAAGAGTGTATGAATGGTTCAATAACAACAAGTAAGGCTATGTTATGAGTATGACAAAGGCTTTTAATACAATTACGTATAATGAGAGTCCCAATACCCCGAACATTCCAAATAAGAAGATTGATCATAATAAAATAGAAGAAAAGGAAACGAGATAATTGAAATAAAAAGCAAGAAGAAGAGACAACATGAAACAATTATTTATGGGAAGTTAGAGAAGATCTAGTAGTTCTGGTGGAGCTATTAGTGAACATTCTAGCTTTAAGGGTTTTAAATAATAGTTTGAAAAGGTCTATCTATGTCCAAAGTATCTCTATCAGAGAGAGAGTGATTTGTGATATTCAGAATAGGACCAGTATTTGTCAAAAAATTCCTAATGGTAATTTCCCCTTCTTCAGTGTTAGAATTAAGTTGAGAAATTGGGTTAGCATTTGTATCACTCTGTAGGGTAGGAGAAACAGAAGTAGCCATTAATAGCACAGATTTCATGCTCAATTTTAGAATTACCTTTCAGATTTTGTTCCATGACCAAAGGATCACCATTTTTGAGATTTTGTTCTTTCATTAGATGAACAATTGCATAATTTGTTTTCAAATATTGATTCAACCTGAATTTTCCATTCAAATCACCACTAGGGTTCATATGAGTCTCCTCGGGTATTATCTTGAGGAGCCAAATTATTACAATTAGAAGCAATGTTAGGTAAGTTATCATTAGCCTCCTCACAAACCTCATAAGCATTATTTTTAACATGCTCGGATTGCTCTTCAATAGGCAAATCAGTAGATAATAAAAAAGTAGGGGTAGGGGGATGAGTACCATTTTGAGTGACTTTAAGCACATAAGCAAATTTGTTGATTTTTTCATTTGCTAGAGAGGGATTAGGATCCATAAATTTATTCCTTTTAAGATGAGGATTCAACACAGAGCATTCAGATCGATCATGACCATGAATCTTACAATGTGTACAAAAAATAGGAAAATTTTTAAATTCCACTTTTTGATTATAACCAAATTTCTCAAAGTTGATCCATACATCTTTAGGATACTTTTTGGTAATATCAATCTCAACCAAAATACAAGCAACTGAAGGCCGTGATCTCACAACGGTGGCTTGATCAATTTGAAGAGGCCGACCAAAGAGAGCACCAACCGCAAAGAGAACTTGATGTGTAATGTAGTGTATTCTCATATTAGGAAGAGTTAGGCATAAAGGAATAATTGGAGATTCCTCATTTACATCAAAAAGAGGAGACCATTTGAAAAGCCTCATTTTACAATTATACACAAAGTAGGAGTGATGAGCAAAAACTCTTGAGTAATCTAAGTCATTAGAGAGCTGAATAAGAATATGCCTAGGATCAATCAAACTGATAGTGAAAATGCGATATAGCTTCAGGCTATTGAAAAATTTACCAACATAAGAGAATTCAAAAGGCTTCACCAACTATTCCACGTCAAGGTCTGAACACATAACAACAGGCATCCCACGGAAAGAGGTTGAGATCAAATTGATCATAGCATTTGGGAAAGAGTTCTTACCAGATAATGCATTCTTGAAGGACTTAACAACAAGCATAGTAATGAATGATGTCGGATCCATAATACCTTGTAAATTAGAAGCCCCTTCCAAGTTTGAAAAGCTACTGCATAAAAGCTGCCCTCACATTGGAAGAGCAAAGGGAAACTAACATTAGCAGCCAATCAGAGATAAATAATTAAAAATTAAGATCGAGAAGGTTCAAAGATCAAAGCTGCAAGGAAAATAAAAGCGAACACGGAATCGCCAAAGAGCGCCACAACCGAGAGCATGAGTGGGTAGGGTTTTTATCTTTAAGGGTTTAGGGTTTAGGTTTTAGGGTATAATGTTTAAGGTTTAGGATTTATGCATTACGATGTAGTGTTTAGAATTTAGGCTTTAGGGTTTTTAAGGTTTAGGGTTTTAGGGTTATTTAGGTTGTGGGTTTTAGGGTTGTTTTAGTTTTGGTTTTAGGTTTGGGAGGTTTATTTAGGTTTAGGTTTATGGTATTAAAGCCAAAGTTTAGGTTTGGGCTTAGGGTTAGGTTAGTGTTTAGGGTTTGGGTTAGGGTTTTAGGTTTAGGGTTTATATTTTTAGCATTAAGTTTTAGTGAGTTAGTTTAGATTTGGGTTTAGTTTTTTTTTAAATATATGTAAACTAGTAGTTTAGGTTTATTTAATTTATTCTATTAATTTTTTATTTATTTTAGTTTATTTTATTTTTTTACTTTCATTTTGATTTTTTATTTAGTTTAGTTTATTTGTCTTAGTTTTATTTAATTTAGTTTTCATTTTTTATTTTAGTTTATTTTGTAGGTTTATGTGTAGGTTTATGTTTATTTTTTAGTTCACTTTTATTTTTATTTTATTTTTTTAGGTTTAGGTTTTTATTTTAGTTTTGTAGGTTTAGGTTTTAGGTTTTTATTTTAACTTTATTTTTAGATTTTATTTTTTTAGTTTATTTTATTTTATTTAATTTAAGGTTTAGGTTAAGGTTTAGGTTTTATTTATTTTGTTTAGTTTATTTTAGTTTAGGTTTTTGTTTATTTTATTTTGTTTATTTTAGGTTTTATTATTTTTTAAAGTTTATTGTTTAGATTTTAGGTTTAAGTTTAGGTTTTATTTTTTAATTTAGGTTTTAGTTAATATTTAGTTTATTTCATTTTACTTAGTTTAGGTTTAGGTTTAGGTTTAGGTTTAGGCTTTATTTTTTCAGATAATTTATTTAGTTTTAGGTTTATTTTATTTTTATTTTAATTTTATTTTAGGTTTAGGCTTTTTTTTTTTTAGTTTAGGGTTTAGGTTTTATATTTTATATCTCAAGTTTATTTAGGTTTTTAGTTTTATTTTTATTTATTTATATTTTATATTTATTTTATTTTATTTAGCTTATGTTTATTTATTTATTTTATTTAGTTTAGGTTTAGGTTTTTTTTATTTAGTTTAGTTTAGTTTACTTTTAGGTTTATGTTTAGGTTTAGGTTTGGTTTAGGTTTAGTGGTTTAATATTTAGCATTAGGTTTAGGGTTTAACATTTGGGTTAGGGATTTTATTTTATTTTTTTATTTAGGTTTAGGATTTAGGGTTTGGGTTTAGGTTTTTAGGTTTAGGGTTGTAGGTTTTTAGGGTTAGTGGTAGGGTTTAGGGTTGTAGGTTTTAAGGTTTAAGGTTTATGGTTTTTTTTGAACAGAGAACAAATTCAAATTATTTCTTCTTTTTATTTCATCAAGTAGCACTAGTTTTCTAAGACATGTTTATGACATTGATAAAAAATGATCACCCATAGAGCAAATCAATAATCCTAGATAAGTAGAATCGTCTTTGCTATAAAGACAGTTTCATAAGTAATAAATCGGATCAGCCATTATTTCATTTCTCCAGTTCCCATCAAAACTTCCACAGCCTCTTGAGTAGCAGGATTTTCCATCATATCCCCAATCTCTCCCTCTACCACCACCATGGTTGTAGCCTTCGTCGCTCCTCCTGGCTCCATAACTGCCATTGCTCCAACAATCACCTTCATATCCACCGACTCCTGATTATCGACACTATGATAACCACCGCTTCGCCTCCATGCTAGATCTAGGGCCTAGTGATGATGTTCCCTGTCCAAGGTTCTACCCATTCTTAGGCTTTAGGGTTATTTAGGGTTTAGGGTTAGTTTATTGTTTAGGATTTAGGATTTGGGGTTTAAAGTTTAGGATTGTAGGTTTTGGGGTTTTGGGGTTCTTTTTAGAGAACCCCATGTAGGGGAATTTATTGCTACAAAAAGGGGAGTTACAAGATGCTTAAGAGGGGATAAACTCAATAACTATTGCTCAAAGAGCTACGATCAGCCTAGAGGGTGAATCTCCTACCTAAGTGCAAAAAAAATAAAAGGAAAAATAAAAGTGAAAAGAAAAAGAGTAAGAGATACAAAAGTAGCAAAAAAAGAGAAGCTAGAGGACAACCTTCATCAAAAGCTTGAGAAGATGAGAGAAGTATTTGAAACCTCCATAGAAAGAACCTGCAAGGAAACAACACAAGAACCTGCAAACAGCTAGAAGATGGAATTAGCACAGGTAAAGAAATACAGACAAAATTAATTGAAAAAAAAAATGAAAGTGTGAGAAATTTAAAGAACTGTGTGAAGGAAAGCTCAGGCTCAGTCACAACAGAATGAGACAGCCGCAAACATGAGCATCCAAACTTTAAAGGAAGGGTTACGTCATAAGTGCTACTACCAGCCAAATCATGAGTGAAATCATCCCACATCATACTACATACTTGGGAAGGCAAGCCGATGAAAATCATATGATCTTTAATACCTGCATACCAAGGAATAGAAAAATACACTCTATAATGAAAGGAAACACTATTCAGTATGGCAAAGTGATGCCACCAATCCCTTGTAAGAGAAGCATCACCTAAGTATTCCACCATAGCATGAGAATGAATAGCCAACAAAAAACACCTACCCACATGAAACATCAAGGCAAGGAAAACACCCTCATAGTGATGAAAGCCAATCAGGAGCAACAACCACCTACTAATAGCTAGATCAGAATAGTAATTTTATAGGTCTAATAGAGCCAAGAGTAACCTTTGCCAATATGAATAGCCAAGGGTTTAGAGTTTAGGGTTTTAGGGTTTAGGGTTTAGGGTTTAGGGTGTAGGGTTTATGGTTTACGATTTAGTGTTTAGGGTTTAGGGTTTAGGATTTAAGGTTTAGGATTTTTTAAAAAAATTAAGAAAACCAATAAGTTTAGGTTTGTTTAGTTTCTTTTTCATTTATTTGAGTTTACTGAATTTTTTATTATTATTTACTTTTATTTTTTATTTTTACTTAGTTTAGTTTATTTATTTTAGGTTTAGGGTTAGTTTTAGGGCTTTTAGGGTTTAGAATTTATGGTTTAGGTTTTTTTCTAAACTAAGTAAACTTGCAGGTTTAGGCTTATTTAGTTTAATTAGTTTATTTTTTATTTATTTTTGTTTATTTTATTTTATATTTTTATTTAGGTTTATTTTTTATTTATATTTAATTTGATTTATTTATTTTATGTTTATTTATTTTAGTTTATGTTTTTTATTTTAGTTTATTTTTTAGGTTTAAGTTTAGGTTTATGTTTATTTTTTAGTTTAGTTTTATTTTTATTTTTTACTATAGGTTTAGGTTTTATATTTTATTTTTATGTTTTGGTTTAGGTTTTTATTTTATTTTTAGGTTTACATTTTAGATTTTAGTTTTAGGTTTAGTTTAACATTTTATTTTTTAGATTATGTTTAGGTTTATTTTTTGTTTATTTTATTTTCTTTATTTTAGGGTTTAGGTTTAGTTTATTTTTTATTTAGGTTTAGGTTTATATATTTTATTTTTTGTTTATTTTATTTTAATTTAGTTTTAGGCTTCTCTTATTTTATATTTTAGGTTTAGGTTTTTTTTAGTTTAGGGTTTTTTTTTATTTTTATTTTATTTTTAGGTTTATTTTATTTTAGGTTTTTTTATTTAGTTTTTATTTTAGGTTCAATTTATTTTTATTTTAAATTGGGTTGATATTTTATTTAGGTTTTTTATATTTAGGTTTATTTAATTTTTTAGTTCAGTTTAGATTTTAATTTATTTTATTTTAGTTTAGTTTTTATTATTTTATTTTATTTTATTTTTAAGTTTAGGTTAGGTTTAGGAATAGGTTTTATTTTAGGTGTTTATTTTATTTTATTTTATTTATGTTTAGGTTTTTTATTTATTTTATTTTAGGTTTTATTTAGTTTAGGTTTAGGTTTGTGGGTTTTAGGTTTTGTGATTTTAGGGTTTAGGGTTTTAGTGTTTTATGGTTTATGGTTTGTGGCTCAGTTTGTATTGTGGCCTCAGTGGTTAGTTTAGGGTGGGATTAGCATTTAGGATTTAGGATTAGGTTTTAGGATTTAGGGTTTAGGGTTTAGGGTTTTGGGTAGCAGGGTTTTATTTAGGTGTAGTTTATGGTTTAGGTCTTAATTTTAGAATTTAGGGTTTGGATTTTTTTTTTAATTTTTTAATTTTTCTATTATTTTAAAATTAAGTAAACTAGTAGGTTTAGATTTATTTAGTTTACTTTTTATTTATTTTAATTTATTTTATATTTTATATTAGTTTAGGTTTACTTTTATTTTTATTTAGTTTAGTTTATTTATTTTTGGTTTATTTATTTTACTTTAGGTATTTTATTTTAATTTATATTTACGATTTAGGTCTAGGTTTATTTTTTAGTTTAATTTTTTTCTATGCTTAGGTTTTTATTTTATTTTTTAAGTTTAGGTTTTAGACTTTAATTTTAGGTTTATTTTTAGGTTTAGGTTTATATTTTTTTCTAACAGAGAACAAATTTAGATTCAGCATTTCTTCTATTCAATTTCATCACCCAACCAAGTAACACACCATGTTTTCTAAGACACAAGCAACGACATAGATAAACAATGAGCACTCATAGAGCAAGTCAGAAACCCTAGATAACTAGAATCATTTTGACTATAAAGACACAGTTCCATAAGTAGTAGATCGAATCGGTTATTCTTCAATTTTTCCAGTTCCCATTAGAACCACCCCGACCTCTCGAGTAGCCAGATCCACCATCATATCCCCAATCTCACCCTCCACCACCACCATGGCTATAACCTCCATCACTCCTCCTACCTCCATAACCACAGCTGAGCATCCCATCCATCATCCCAAACCCCACCATCACTACTTATAACTTGCCTCCTCCTTCACCTCCACCACTGACTGACAGATGGTTGACCTTGATGTTCTATCTAACCCATTAGGGTTTAGGTTAGTTTATTAGATTTTAGGTTTAGGGTTAGTTTGTTTTTATGGTTTTAGGCTTGGGTTTTTTAGGGGTTTAGGGTTTAGGTTTTTTTGGATTTAGGTTTTTAGTTTAGGGTTTGTGGGTTTGGTTTAGGTTTGGGTTTAGGGTTTTGTTTAGGGTTTAGGGTTAGTTTTAGGTTTAGGTTTAGGGTTAGTTTTAGGAATTAGTTTAGGTTTGGATTTAGATTTGGTTTAGTGGTTTATGATTTTTCTAAATTAAGTAAACCCTGAGGTTTTGTTTATTTAGTTTACTTTTATTTATTTAGATTATTTTATATTTTTAATTTTATTTATTTTTTTTTTATTTAGTTTAGTTTATTTATTTTATGTTTATTTATTTAGTTTAGGTTTGTTTTAGTTTATTTCTTAGGTTTAGGTTTATGTTTAGTTTTAGTTTATTTTGTTGTATTTTTTAGGTTTAGGTTTTATTTATTTTATTTTACTTTATTTTAGTTTATTTTAGGTTTATATTATTTTATCATAGTTTATTTTTTATTTATTTTATTTTAGTTTAGTATTTATTTTATATTTTACTTTTAGGTTTAGGTTTACGTTTATGTTTAGGTTTTTATTTAATTTTATTTTTAGGTTTTATATAGTTTATGTTTAGGTTTTTAGGTTTTTAGGGTTTAGGGTTTAGGGTTTTGGGTTTAGGGTTTAGGGTTTAAGGTTTGGGGTTTAGGGTTTAGGGTTTTAGGTTGTAGGTTTTGGGCTTTAGGCTTTAGTGGTTTAGACTAAGGTAGGTAAGGTTTTTTTGGGTTTAGTTTTGATTTATTGTTTGTGAGTTTAGTTTTAGTTTAGGTTTAGAGTTTATGTAGGGTATGGGGGTGGTTTAGGGTTTGTTAGTATTTTAGTATAGGGGGTTTATTTACTTATTTATTTATTTTATTTAAATAATTTGTAGGTTTAGGATTTAGTTTTATTTAATTTAATTTAATTTATTTTTTATTTTCATCTAGATTTATTTTTATTTTTAATTTAGTTTACTTTATTTATTTTAGGTTTATTTGTTTTAGTTTTAGTTTTTTATTATAGTTTATTTTTTATGTTTAGGTTTAGGTTTAGGTTTAGTTTTTTATTTTTCTTTTATTTTTTTAAGTTTAGGTTTTATTTTTTATTTTTAGGTTTAGGTTTAGGTTTTTATTTTATTTTTTTAGGTTTAGGTTTTAGCTTTTTATTTTAGGTTTATTTTCAGGTTACATTTTTTAGTTTAGGTTTGAGTTTATTTATAGTTTATTTTATTCTATTTAGTTTAGATTTAGGTTGAGGTTTAGTTGATATTATGTTTAGGTTTAGGTTTTATTTATTTTAGTTTAGTTTATTTTTGTTTAGGTTTATGTTTATTTTATTTTTATTTGTTTTAAGGTTAATCTTTTTAGGTTTTGGTTTTTATTTAGTTTTTATTTTATTTTATTTTAGGTTTATTTTATTTTTATTTTAGGTTTAGTGTTTTTTATTTAGATTTTTTATTTTATAGTTTAGTTTAGGTTTTTATTTATTTTATTATATTTTACTTTTTATTTAATTATTTATTTTCTTTTTAAGTTTATGTTTAGGTTTTAGTTTAGATTTTTATTTTATTTTATTTTTTTTATTTTATTTAGTTTTAAGTTTTTTTATCTATTTTATTTTTAGGTTTTATTTAGTTTACGTTTAGATTTTTAGGTTTTTAGGTTTAGGGTTTAGGGTTTAATGTTTAGGGTTTTATGGTTAAGGGTTGAGGATTTAAGGTTTAGGGTTTAGGGTTTTGGGTTTTAAGGTTGAGGGTTTAGGATTTAAGGTTGTACGTTTAGGGTTTAATGTTTAGAGTTTAGGGTTAGTTTTAACGTTTAGAGTATAAGGTGAGGGTTTTTTTTAATTTATTTTAATTTTTAATTTTTAATTTTTTTAAAATTATGTTAACTCGTAGGTTTAAGTTTATTTAATTTATTTTTTATTTATTTTAGTTTATTTTATTTTTTATTTTCATTTAGGTTTTATTTTATTTTATTTAGTTTTTTTAGTTTATTAATTTTATTTATTTATTTTGGTTTTATTTCCTTTACTAGTTTATTTTTAGTTTATTTTTACTAGTTATCATTTTATTTTATTTTATTTTATATTTTTAGGTTTAGGTTTAGGTTTTTATTTTTATTTTTTAGGTTTAGGTTTTAGGTTTTTATTTTAGGTTTATTTTCATGTTTTATTTTTTAATTTAGGTTTTGGTTAATTTATAGTTTATTTTATTTTATTTAGTTTATGTTTAGGTTTAGGTTTAGGTTTTTATTTATTTTAGCTTAGTTTATTTTTATTTAAGTTTAGGTTTATTTTATTATTATTTTTGGTTTATGTGTTTTTTAGTTGAGGGTTTAGGTTTTATTTTTTATTTGTTTTTAGGATTATTTTTTAGGTTTAGGTTTTTATTTAGTTTTTGTTTTATTTTATTACAAGTTTATTTTTTTTATTTCAAGTTTAAATTTTATTTTATATAGGTTTTTTATTTTTTAGTTTAGTTTAAGTTTTTGTTTATTTTATTTTATTTATTTTCTTTTCTTTTTAGGTTTAAGTTTAGGTTTAAGTTTTAGTTTATGTTTTTATTTTATTTTGGTTTAGGTTTTTTATTTATTTTATTTTTAGGTTTTAGTTTAGGTTTAGGTTTTAGCTTTTTAGGTTTAGGGTTTAGTTTAGGTTAAGGTTTAAGGTTTAGGTTTAGGTTTAGGGTTTAGGATTAGTTTAGGGTTTTGGTTTTAAGGATTAGGAGTTTAGTTTATAGTTTAGGTTTTAGGTTTAGGGTTGGTTTAGGGTTTAGGGTTTAGGTTTAGGTTTAGGGTTTAGGTTTAGGGTTTAGGGATAGGGATTTTTTAGGTTTAGGGTTTAGGGTTTAGGATTTTGGTTTTATGGTTTTAGGATTTAGGCTTTAGGTTTTAGTTTGGGTTTTTTATTTTAGGTTCTTTTAATAGAGTTACATTTCTTCTTTTTTATTTCATCAACCAAGTAATTCACCAACTTTTTTAAGACCCTAGTGGTTGCATAGATCAAAATGAGCATCCATAGAGCAAATCAAAAACCCTAGATAACTTGAACCATCTTTATTATAATGACACAATTTCATAAATAGCAGATCGGATCAGTTGTTCTTGGTTTCGAGTTCCCTTGGACCGCTCCATTCCTCTCAAGTTGGGATCACAATCATCTCTCCTCTGCCATAACCATGGCTATAACCTCCGTCGCTCCTCCCGCCTCCATAACCACCACTGCTTCAACCACCACCTCCATATCCACTAGCACCTCCATATCCACCAGTACCTCCATATGCCCCACCAACACTATGATAACCACTGCCTCCACCTTCGCCTCCAATGCTAGATCTAGAATAAGCTGGTTGATGGTAATGTTCTTGTTGTCAAGGTTCTGTCAATTCTTAGGGTTTAGGTTTAGATTTATGTTTATTAAGTTTTGGCTTTAGTTTTATTTTTTAATTTATTTAGTTACTTTAAGTTTAAGTTTAGGGTTTAGGGTTTATGGTTTAGGGTTTAGGGATAGGGTTTAGGGTTAGGATTTAGGGTTTAGGGTTTAGGGTTAAGGTTTAGGATTTATGGTTTAAGGTTAAGTTTAAGGTTTAGAGTTTAGGGTTTAGGGTTAAGGGTTTTAGGGTTTATGATTTTATGATTTAGGGTTAGAGATTAAGGTTTAGGGTTTAGGTTTTTTTAGGGTTTAGGGATTAGGGTTTAATGTTTAAGCTTTAGGGTTTAGGGTTTTTAGGATTTAGGGTTTAGGGTTTAAGTTTAGCTTTGATTTCTGATTGGTTATATCTTAGTTTAAGGTTTAAACTTATTAGGTTTAGAGTTTAGGGTTTAGTTTAGAATTATAATTTAGGTTTTAGGATTAGGAGTTTAGGGTTTAGGGTTATAGTTAGGGTTTAGCTTTTAGGTTTAGTTAGTTTAGGTTTAGGGTTTAGGTTTAACTTTCTTAGGTTTAGGTTTTAGTTAGGATTTAATTTAGGGTTTAAATTTAGGGTTTAGTTGGTTTTAGGTTTTAGGTTTAGGTTTAAACTTCTTTTAGGTTTTAGTTTAGGGTTTAGTGTTTATGGTTTAGGGTTATAGGTTTAGTGTTGTAGGTTTAGAGTTAGTTTTAGGTTTTGGATTTAGGATTTAGGGTTTAGGTTTTTTTTTAAGGTTGAGGATTTTTTTTATTTAGGTTTATGTTTTACTTTTATTTAGTTTAGTTTATTTATTTTAGTTTAGGTTTTTCATTTTAGTTTATTTTTTAGGTTTAGGTTTTGCTTTATGTTGTTTTCATTTATTTTGTATTTTTTTGGTTAGTTTTATTCTTATTTTATTTTTAATGTTTAGCTTTTATTTTTAATTTTTAGATTTAGGTTTAAATTTTATTTTATTTTTTTAGGTTTAGGTTTTTAGTTTTTATTTTAGGTTTAATTTTATGTTTTTTAGTTTAGGGTTAATTTTTTTTATTTTTTTATTTTATTTAGAGTTTAGGATTAGTTAATTTTAAGTTTAGGTTTATGTTTTATTTATTTCAGTTTAGTTTATTTTAGTTTAAGTTTATGTTTATTTTATTTTGTTTATTTTAGGGTTGATTTTTTTTAGTTTAGTGTTTAGGTTTTATTTTTATTTATTTTTAGGTTATATTTTAGGTTATATTTTATCTTATTTAGGTTTTTATGTTTTGGTTTATTTATTTTTTTAGTTTACTTTAGGTTTTAATTTAATTTATTTTAGTTTAGTTTCTGTTTAATATTTTATTTTATTTTTTAGGTTTAGGTTGAGGTTTAAGTTTATGATTAGGTTTTAGTTTAGGTTTTTATTTTATTTTATTTTAAAATTTTATTTTGGTTTTATTTATATATTTATTTTATTTTTAAGTTTTATTTAGTTTAGCTTTTTAGGGTTTAGGGTTTAGGGTTAGAAGATTTGAGTTGAGCATTTAGGGTTCTGATTTAGTTTAGACTTTAGGGTTTTAGGGTTTAGGGTTTAAATTAAGGTTTAGTTTTAGGGTTTAGGGTTTAGGGTTTAGGTTTAGGGTTGGGTTTAGTTTAGGGTTTTAATTTAGGATTTAAGGTGTTTAGTATTTTTTTTAACAGAGAACAAATTCATATTTAACATTTCTTCTTTTCGATTTCATCAACCAAGTAACACACAAAGTTTTCTAAGACACAAGCGACGACATAGATTAAAAATGAGCATGCATAGAGCACATCATAAACCCTAGATAATTAGAGCTATCTCTATTGTAAAGACACAGTTCCATAAGCAGTAGATCGGATTGGCCATTCTTTAGTTTCTCTAGTTCCCATCAGAACCACCCCGACCTCTCAAGTAGTGGGATCCACCATCAAATCCCTAATCTCACCCTCCCGCCTCCATAACCACCGCTACTACGACCACCACTTCCATCCCGCACCTCGGATCCCCACCACCATAACCTCGCTTCTTTGGGTGTCAGATCGATTGAGCACGGTTGATGGTGATGTTCATGCCATCAAGGTTTTGCACATTCTTAGGGTCTAGGTTTAGGTTTATGCTTATTAAGTTTAAGGGTTTAAGCTTATTTTATAATTTATTTAGTTACTTTAGGTTTAGGTTTATGGTTTGGGATCTAGGGTTTAAGGTTTAGGGTTTAGGGTTAGGCTTAGGGTTTAGGGTTTAGGGTTTAGAGTTTAGGGTTTAGGATTTTAGGGTTTATGCTTTTACGGTTTAGGGTTGAGGGTTAGAGTTTAGGGTTTATGGTTTAGGCTTGTAGGTTTAGGGTTTATGGTTTAGGGTTTAGGGATTAGGATTTTGGGTTTATGGTTTTTTTTAAAATTATGTGAACCGATAGGTTTAGCTTTATTTGGTTTATTTTTTATTTATGTTAGTTTATTTTATTTTTATTTTAATTTAAGCTTATTTTTTATTTTGTTCAGTTTATTTATTTTAAGTTTCTTTATTTTAGTTTAGATTTTTTTACTTTATTAGTTTATTTATTATGTTTAGGTTTAGGTTTAGGTTTATTTTCCAGTAGAGTTTTATTTTTATTTTATTTTTTAAGTTTAGGTTTTATTTTATATTTTTAGGCTTAGGTTTAGGTTTCTATTTTTTCATTTTAGGTTTAGGATTTAGGTTTTTATTTTAGGCTTACTTTTTGGTTTTATTTTTTAGTTTAGGTTTAGGTTTTTCTTTGTTTTTTTAATGTAGTTTTAGTTTAGGTTTAGGTTTTATTTATTTTAGTTTAGTTTATTTTAGTTTAGGTTTAAGTTTATTTTATTTGTTTTATTTTAATTTTAGGTTTAAGTATTTTTATAGTTTAGGGTTTAGGTTTTATTTTTTATTCATTTTTAGAATTTATTTCAAGGTTTGTTTTTTATGTTTAGGCTTTTATTTTCGTTTTATTTTATTTTATTTTAGGTTTATTTTATTTTTATTTTACATTTACTTTTTATTTTCTTAGGTTTTTTATTCTTAGGTTTATTTTATTTTTTAGTTTAGTTTAGATTTTTATTTATTTTATCTTAGTTTATTTTATTTTATTTTTAGGTTTAGGTTTAGGTTTTAGTTTAGATTTTTATTTTATTTAGGTTCAGGTTTTTCTATTTATTTTATTTTTAGGTTTAGGTTTTTAGGTTTTTAGGGTTTAAGGTTTAGGGTTTAGGGTTTAAGATTTAAGGTTTTAAGGTTTAAGGTCTCAGAGTCTAACGTTTAGGGTTAAGGTTTAGTGTTTAGGGTTTAGGGTTTAGTGTTTAAGCTTTAGGGTTTATAGCTTTTAGGGTTTAGGGTTTAGGTTAGCTTAGGGTATAGGGTTATTTTAGGGATTAGGATTTAGGGTTAGTCTTTAGGGTTTTGGGCTTTTAGGGATTAGGATTTAGGGTTTAGGATTAGTTTAGGGTTTAAAGTTTAATGTTTTAGGGATTAGGGTTTATAGTTTAAGGTTTAGGGTTAGGGTTAGGGTTTAAGGTTTTGTGTTTTTGATTTAGGGTTTAGGGTTTAGGGTTTATAGTTTAGGGTTTAGGATTTAAGGTTTAGGGTTTAAGGTTTAAGGTTTTTTAGGATTTGGCATTTTAGGTTTAGGGTTTAGAGTTTACGGTTAGTTTTAAGGTTTAAAGTTTAGGATTTAGGGTTTAGAGTTTTGGGTTTAGGGTTTAGGATTTTTTTTTAATTAAGTAAGATCGTAGGTTTAGTTTTATTTAGTTCAATTTTTATTTATTTTAGTTTATCTTATTTATTTTATTTTTATTTATGTTTATTTTTATTATTATATAGTTTAGTTTATTTATTTTAAGTTTTATTATTTTAGGTTAGGTTTTTTTTAATTTTTTTAGGTTTTGGTTTAGGTTTATGTTTATTTTTATTTTATTTTTTAGATTTTGGTTTTATTTTTTATTTCTAGGTTTAGGTTTTTATTTTATTTTTTTTAGGTTTAGGTTTTAGGTTTTTATTTTAGGTTTTTTTTAGGTTTATTGTTAGTTTAGGTTTAGGTTTATTTTTAGTTTATTTTATTTTATTTAATATAGGGTTTAGGTTATATTTATCTTAATTTAGTTTATTTTATTTTTTTTTTTAGTTTAAGGTTTAGGTTTTTTTTATTGATTTTCTGTTTTAATTTTTGGTTTATTTTTTAGGTTTAAGTTTTTATTTAGTTTTTAGGTTTATTTTATTTTTATTTTATGTTTAATTTTTATTTTATTTAGGTTTTTTTATTTGTTTTTATTTTAGATACCAAATAAGGTGAAACATGTATGTATAAGTTAGCCAACCAAAGAGATAGGAGAAGTAAAGACATAGTTCAAGTGAGGAGTATTAAGGATGAAAATAATAAAGTACTTTTCTTAGAAAAGATATTGAAAATAGGTGCATGAGGTATTTTGATAAACTTTTCAATGAAGGATCCAAAGTAATGATTGATTTTAGCAACCTTAATACTAAACAAAAATAGAGAATTTCATTTTATCATATTAGTAAATCAAGAAGCTTTAAAGAAAATGAAATGTGGAAAAGCAAGAGGACCGGATAATATTCCAATAGAAGTGTGGAAATGTTTAGAGATCAAGGAATTTCTTGGCTTACAAATCTTTTAATGTTATTTTAAAGACTAAAAAGATGCGATGAGTGTACAAAGAGTTTGTTGGTTCCTATATTTAAGAATAAAGGTGATGCACGAGAGTGTGCAAATTATAGAGGAATTAAGTTAATGTGCCATACATTAAAATTATGGGAGAGTAATTGAGCATAGGTTACGATGTGATACGTAAGTTTCACAATCCTTTGGTTTCATACCAGGTAGATCTACTATGGATGCTATACATTTGTTAAGAGGTTTGATGGAGAAGCATAGAGAAAGTAAGAAGGATCTATATATGATATTTATTGATTTAGAGAAAGCTTATGATAAAGTCTTAAGAGATTTTCTTTGAAGAGTTGTAGAATAGAAAGGAGTTAATATTGGTTATATTCAAGTCATTAAGGATATGTATACTAGAGCTATTACTTATGTCTAAACGCAAGGAGGATTGACAAAATATTTTCCTATTTCAGTTGGATTACATCAAGGATCAACATTAAGCCCTTATCTTTTTTACTTTAGTTATGGATGTTCTTACGAGGCATTTACAAGAAGATGTACCTTGGTGTATGGTTTTTGCTAATGACATTCTTCTTGTTGATAAGATGAGAGAGAGAGTCCAATAGAAACTTGAATTATGGAGGTCAACTTTAGAGTCTAAAGGTTTTCATTTAAGTAGATCTAAAATTGAATATATGGATTGTAATTTTAGTTGTAGAAGTTTTAGTGGTAGTGTTGTGACTTTAGGTGATCAAGTCATTAATAAGAGTGAGCCATTTATATTTAGGCTCTATTGTTCAAAATGATGGTGAAATAGATGGAGATGTTATTAGTAGAATTCAAGGTGGATGGTTGAAGTGGAGGAATGCATTTGGCCTATTATGTGATAGAAAAGTTCCACTTAAACCTATGGGAAAATTTTATAAGAGGGTGGTAAGACCTTGACTTATAGTGGAATGTTGGCCAATAAAAGAGAAGCATAAGACTAAGTTAAGTATGAGATGAGGATGCTCGTAGATGAGTGGCTTTACTCTTAGAGATAGAATGCAAAATGAGTATGTTGGGGAAAAAGTTGGAGTTGCTCCAGTGGTAGATAAGATTAGGGAGAGTCGCCTTGGATGGTTTGGCCACATAAAGCGCCGTCCGATGACCATTAGGAGAGTAGATACATTAGATTTGCCTTTATGTTAAGAAAGGTAGAGGCGACCTAAAAGACTTGATTAAGATGTATAAAAATGATCTTAGTATACTTGAATTAAATGAGAATTTGATACATAATAGGACACAATGGAGATGAAGGATTCATGTAGCCTACTCCATCTAGTGGGATTAAGGCTTGTTGTTGTTGTTGTTGTTGTTATTGTTATTGTTTAGGTTTAAGTTTAGGTTTTATTTTTTTTATTTTTTATTTTATTTAGGTTTAAGTTTATTTATTTATTTTATTTTTAGGTTTTATTTAGTTTAGGTTTAGGTTTTTAGGTTTTTAGCATTTAGGGTTTAGGGTTTAGAGTTTTGGTTTAGGGTTTAGGGTTTACGGTTTAGGATTTAGGGTTTAGAGTTGTAGGTTTCAGGGTTTAGGGTTTAGGTTTTAGGTTTAAGGTTTAGGTTTTAATTTAGGGTTTAGAGTTTTTTTTGGTTTTTTTTCTTATTTTAATAGACAGTAAATTCAGATTCAACATTTCTTCTTTCTATTTTATTAACCAAGTAACAAACCAATGAAGTGATGCAATCAAATGACCTCCTTAGGGCTAGGTGAAGCCTCGTGTTCCTAGATGTCTAGACTATATACCCATTGCCATTCAATCTTATATAAATCAACACATGAATAACAGAAAGAGAACTCAACATTCATACGCTTAAGCTATATGCACATGCATTTCTTATGTACTTATAACTGGCATCATAACAAACTATTATTCATTTATAAGCTTTTGAAAAATACATTTGGATTTAATAGTGATTATAGCCATGCATTAATTAAATTTAATCAACAAATGTAAGCTTACATAAAGGAAATCTATTTTATTTTACTTGATTTTGAAAAGATGGATGCATGGATTCAAATGACATACCAAATTTAACATGATTGGAAAGAAGACAATTAAATATTACCATGTGATTCATTCAAACAAACTAGTTCTTAAAGACAATCAAATTAAATAAGATTATTTAAAGAAAACCAAAGCTTTTTTTATTAATTAAGTTTTGGATTTGATTTGATTTAAAGAGGAGAAGAGAAATCATCCCTTGTTGTTTTAAACCCATTCCCATATTAGTGATTTGATTTAATTTAAAAAAATGTAATTAAGTTGATTATATGGGTTAATTAAGTTGAACCCTTAATTAGATGAATTAATTACCCTTACCTATGCCACCATAAAGTAATTAACTAAATAATTATGAGCCAACATGATATGCATGGAAAATAAATTTGCAATGATCTTAGGAAATAAAAGGGGCCTAATGCAATTGGCTCATGATTAATAGTTAACTAGATTAAAGGACTTAATTAATTACCCTTATGATTTTCCCACACATGTAGACTAACCATAATTTCATTAAACTCCATTAGGTTATTAAACACCTAAATATCTACCACATGATTTAATTAATTAGGTCTGATGTGATAATGATTTTAATTTGATTAAGTGATTTAATTAATTAGTTAAATCTTAATTAATTTTATTTTAAAAAAGGTGAAATGAACATAAGGAAATGGGTCCTAACCCTATTCCTTAGTTCACTTACTATTGAATAATAATTAATAAACTTAATTGAGGAATTTATTAATGCTCATGGGATTAATTAATCATTAATTAACTTAAAAGAGTAGTTAAGGCTTAATTAGTCAATTTTCCTAATTGGGTGAGCAATAAATCCCATGAAAATTATGGGAGACAGAGGTCATCCCACTAAATTAACCCATAATATTTAGGAATAATTGCTCAAGTAATTAAGGAGTAATTAAGCTAATAAATTTTATAATTAAATGTTAACTACTATTCAAAATTAGTTAATATCATTTTTAATTAATTATCCTCTAAAATATCTTTAAAATGAGTATTTATTTACATTTTTTTATTTCACTATGATTATTTATGATTTTTAGAAGTTTCAGACATTAAAAATAATTAATTAAGCCTAATTAAAGCTTAATCCTGTTGACACAATGCACACGGTGGCACGCTTTCCACATAGTGTCGTGGGATTGGGTACTTAAACCTTACCCGACTCTGTGCCTACATAGAGATGAAGCCCTGTTGAGTAGCTATTGGACCAATTCCTTGATGTTCTCTCGAAAGGCCATGAAATGATGATTCGGAGCTCAGCTTTGATCGAAGTCCCACCTCTGATGCTAGGGAAGTTTGGAAGATGATTTGTTCTTGATCGACGCAGCATAGGAAAGGTGCGTGCATAGTTAATTTGAGTTTGATGGAGAAATGGGGAAGTTAGGTCAAAAATGGGAGTTGCTTATTTCAGGATGGGCGAGAATGGCATTTTCTGATCGAGGAATGAACTTGGGAGCTTAGGGAATGGCTCTAGTAGCTCATCTTGGGTAGCTAAGGCTCTGAGGAAAGATTTGTGTGTGTGTTTGAGTGGAAATGAGGGGGTGTATACCCTCTTCATCTTGATCGGATGGTGGGATTTGTTTTGGCATCTAGTGGCTGTCCGGCCATCCTAAGGAGTCTTGGGTAGCAGGGACGAGGTGAGTTGGCTCAGCTTGGTTGGTTGAAGGTGTGGAGGTGGCTGCCAAGGAGAAATCATGGGTGTCCTATGAGCTTCAAATGTTCCAACCAACCCAACCACCCCTTGGGTCAGGTTGGGCAGTGTCCTAGGTGCTTAGGTGGACCATTGGGAGAGTACCAAGTGATCAAAGAATGGAAATGACCACTTACATGGGTGATTTGTCTCATGTGATGCCCTTGACCTAAGTGTAGAACAATCATTTAGCATTGAATTTGATTTGGGTAGATCTGAAATGAGCCAAAAGTGGGTTAGCCCAAATTTAAAGTCAATTAGAGTTAATTTGGTTAGGTTTGGCTCAATTTGACTCATTTAGGTCAAATTAGTTAAGTTGAGTTAGCCATCAATTGGTCAAAATGGGGTCAAACCAAAGATTGGTCAAGTTCATATGATCATTTGGGATATTTTGAGTTGGCTTAGATTTGATTTTGGCTAATTTGAATTCATTTGGGTCAAATGGTTAAGTGACCAATTTGACCAAATCGCCAAATTAAAGGTTGTGTTGGTTTGGGCTTGGTTATTTTAAGATGATTGTAGGCTTCTGTTTCAATTAATTAGATTTAGTTTTCATCTAGGCTAACTTGAACCTTTAGGCCAATTTAGGCTAAGTAGGTCAATTGGGTTCAATTGGATCCAATCATGGCTTTGGTCAAGTTCAACAATCAATTCAGAATGAACTTGAGCCATTGGTTGCAATCAATTTTATTTATATTTTGATTTGAAACCATTTGGTCTTTTGGGTCAATTTGGTTCAACTTGGGTCAAGAGGGCTAATTGGATTTGGTTTGACTCAATTGAAGGTCAAATCATATTCAAATATCAATTTTATATGGTATGAATCAGTAGTTTTAAGGGATTTATCTTAGGTTGTAAATTGGCTAGTTTGGGTTCATATGGGTTAAGGGGTTAACTTGGTCAAATGACCAAGTTGACATAGTTTGACCCAATTTGTGACAATTGATCAACCTAGGGTGATGAACAATCATGATGTGAGTTTTTGATGGGCTTGGTTCAATCTAATTTAGGTAGGATTAGAACTTGGCTCAAATAAGTCAAATTAGCCACTTTGGGTCAAGTGGACCAATTGGATTTAGTTAGCTTGATTTTGGGTTGTGTTTAATTTAGTTAAGTTTATATATGTATTTGGAATTGATATGTAAATTCAATTGCAATTGGCTTGAGTTCAAATGGGTTTTGGTTCATTTGAACATTTTCAAGTCAAAAGGGTTAAGTTGGGTTTGACTTGGGTTGATTTTGGTTTGGCTTGATGATTATAGATTTCATTTATATTTGTGAATATGATTGAAGGTATGATTGATTCATGAGAAAATCAATTTAATTTTGGTTTTGGAATGAAGGAAGTTGGCTAAGTCCATGCAGTTGGGTCATGTTGCTTAGGTTTGGATTTTGATTTGATTTGATTTAGTTTTGATAATTTAAATGTATATTTCATTTAAATTTGTGAAGATGATTGAAAATATGATTGATTTGTAAGAAAATCAATTGAGCTTGAATTGATTTGGATTATTATTTGGCTAAGTCTATGGGATAGGTCATATGGCTTAAGAAAGATTTTGATTTAATTTGATTTAGTTTGATTTAGCTTGATCATTTGAATGTAGATTTGACTTATATTTAGGAAGATGATGGAAGATATAAATTTATTATGAGAAAATCAATTGATTTTGGATTGATTTGGATTAAGATTTAGCTAAGTCCATGGGATAGGTCATATGGCTTAGGAAGGGTTTCAAGTTTGGATTTGATCATGGGCATCAATAATTTTGTTTTGGAATTTGGGTTTTAATTTGGATTTGAATTTAATATTTGAATTGAACTTGAGGTTTGGTTTGAGAAGGTGAACATGGATTTGATTTGGGTTGTAGGGTAGGTGGATTATCCTAATCCCTAAGGCATAACCAAATCCTATGGTTAACCATTCTAAGTCATTAGGATTAGGTTAAGTGTTTACCAAATTATTAGAAGTGTCTTATGAATAAGTTAGTCTTTGTGTCTAGAAGACTCCTATGTCTAAGATGAAAGAGATTTCACTCCAAAAGAGGTCAACAGTCCTTAGGCTCTTTAGTGTTGCCCTTGGAGATAGATGATTAGAAGATCGAAACCAAGTTTTACATTATAGAGTCAGAAATCTTTCAATGCTTCGCTTGGGAGACCATGAATACATGAGAACAATATAGTTCCATCCTCTCTACATCAATGTATGAAGTTTATGAGAGGTTGAATCATCTACTATGTCAAATGAGATCTCAAGCCATTTACAATTCATGTGGTCAGCATATATGAAGATGTGGCTTAAAACCTCCCTCAAAATCAACAAGTCTATTCTCGTGAACTTGGCCAAAGTTTAAAAATAAAAATAATAAGAAAAAGAATAGAAGAGAAAAAGAAAAAGAAAGGGAAAGAGAAAATGAAAAAGAAAATAAATTGGAGCGAAATAGACTTGGAGGAGGAAGTAGAGCCTGACCTTAGATTTCACCCACAGTTTGTTACTCCATTCAAATATATTGGTAGGAAGACCATCTCTTTGACTTGAGAGTAATTTTAGAATAGTTAAGACAATTTAACCTCAAAATGAACCCCTTGAAGTGTGCATTCGGAGTAGCTTCAAAAAAATTTCTTGGGTTTATTATTCAACACCAGGGAATCAAAATCGATCAGGAGAAGATCAAGGCAATATTAGAAATGCCACCCCTTAAAAGTTTAACTCAACTGAGATCATTCCAAGGGTGGTTGGCATATCTAAGATGCTTTATATCCAACTTATCGGGAAGATGTCAGCCATCCTCAGCACTTTTTAACAAGGATACTAAGTTCAAGTGGGATGACAAGTGTGAGCATGCCTTCAAAGCCATCAAGTATTACCTGATGACATTGTCAGTTCTAGTAGCCTCTACTGGGCAAGGCACTCAAACTTTACACTGCTATGTTAAACAACTCCATTGGTGCTTTGTTTTCCCAAGCCAATGATGAAGGGAAGGAAAATGCACTCTACTATCTCAACTGTCATCTAATCCCATATCCACCCATTGAGAATTGCTAGCTTTAATATTTGCATCCAAAATGCTACACCACTACATGCTTCCTCATAAAGTGAACTTAATCTCTAGGATCTATCCACTATAGTATCTCATGACATGATCGATGTTATCCGGACGGTTGGCATGATGGTCACAATTTGACATTACCCTTCCCCACCATGCGGTGAAAGGACAAGCTAATGGATTTCTTAGGCACCCCCTAGGACTCTCTACTTAGTGATGATCTCCCTGATGAATAAATCATGAACTTGTAGGATACTAGCATTCACCACTTGGAGATGTAATTTGATGGTGCGACTTCTTTTAAATAAGAGAAGAATCACAATCTACTATTCCAAGAAAGGTAGGCGTAGGAATAATTCTCTTAACTCTGGACATCGATGTGATGAGAATCTCATATCATCTATCCAATCATTGCACCAACAACGAAGCCCAATATGAGGCTCTGATTGTTGATGCGGGTTACATTACATTAAGCATCCAGAACATCAATATCTTCAAGGATTCTCATCTAGTTATCAACCAAATCGCTAGTTCCTATAAGGTTATAAAGCTCAAGCTCCATCTCTACCACAAGTACACCATGGAGTTATTGGCCCAAATCTTAGAGGTTATCATTTATAAGATTCCTCGAGGAGAGAATGCCATAGTATATGCTTTAGCCTAGATTGCCAAGGAGATGGCATGTCCAGAAGATGAGTCCATATCAATAAAGGTCCTAAATAGACAATCTTATCCCTTATTAATATTGAACTCATCAAAAAGTGCTCTTTTGAAGGGAAGGTTGCCATTGCCAAGAAGGACGAGGAGTTAGATTGGAGGCAGCCATTAATGGATTACCTAAATAAAGGAAAACTACCTCAATAGAAGTCCCAAGCCCATCAGATGAAGTAGTGAACTCTTTCCTATGCTCTTATCAATGGTGTCTTGTACTTATAGTATTTTGATCATATGTGATTACATTGTTTAGAAATGCACAAAGCCCATAAGATCGACCAAAAACACTCGGGATGTGGAGCAACTAATTTGGTGAAGAAGATGAAGATCGAGACTAGGATACAACTGGCCATCGATGATCAAAGATTGCATGGATATGATTAGACGATGCTACCAATGTCAAATACACTGTGTGGTCCTACACCAACCATCCAACATTCTACATCCTACATTGGCATCATGGCCATTCGAGTATTGGGGTACCAACATAGTGGGTCTGCTTGATCCTCCTTCTTCCATGGGTCATCGTGTCATCTTTGCTATTACTGATTACTTTTTCAAATGGGTGAAGATGATTCAGCTCAGAGAGGTCATAGCTTAGCATGCCCTCCAATTTTTTAGGAACCATATCGTATATAGGTTCGGAGTGCCTCGATGAATTATATCTGATAATGGTACTACATTCAAGTTCATCGAGATCAACAACTTTTCCCAGAGACACAACATAGAATGGAGATATTCTACCACCAGCTACTAGAGGAAAAATGGCTTAGCAGAAGACTTCAACAAAACTCTCTTCCAAATACTAAAGATGACACTTAAAAATAAAAAGCAATAGTGGCATGAGCAATTAGTTGAATCCTTGTGCTCCTACCGCACCACATAGAGAACTCCAACTTAGTCTACTCCTTTCTCCTTAGTGTATGGGTCCAAAGTCGTTCTACCATTAGAAGTCCAACTCCCATCATGAAGGATAGCTGTGGATAGCAAGATCACAATAGAGCATAACACCAAGTTGTGGTTAGAAGAGCTTGAAGGTTTGGAGAAGATACGCCTGCGGGCATGCCAAAATCTTGAGTTGTAGAAAGCTAAAATGATTCAACCTCACAACAAGTTGGTTCATCCTAGAGCTTTTCAAGTAGGAGAGCTTATTTTAGTTCTAAGGAGACTAATTGTTGCTCATTGTAAGATGGGAGGTAAGTTTGAACCAACTTGGGAAGGCCCTTTTTTCATAGAGAAGGCCTACCAAGGAGGATATTAATAGCTTATTAATCATCAGGGAGAGAGGCCAATGCTTCCAACCAGCGGACTCTACTTAAAGAAATATTATAAATAATGTTTTAGAATAATAATCATCAATGAAAATTCCATTTTGAATTCAATCTCTTCCATGTTGAAAGTATTCTTATTTGTGAATCCACCATGATGTGTTTAGGGTAGGTGTAAGGAACCCAAGTGGCATCCTATCCTTCATGGACACAACACAAAAATAAACTACACATAAACATATAAAATAAACACATATCTTTTGTCTTGGGCTACTCTGAGTTGAGATAACGCCCCCAGAGGCATTCACTTAGTAGCTGCTCTAGGTTGGGCATATGTGCTACCTTGCTAGTGTGTCACCCCAGTGTACTTCTTTCTTTGGAGGATGTAAGTCTGCTATGCTTTCCTTCCTTGCCACTACGATGAGCACTTATTAGTTTGGTAGGCCTTACTATGTGGCAGGTAAGCTACCTCATGTTGTCTTTATTTAAGAGGATGTGAGTGTACTATGCTTTTTTTCTTGGATTAGCCTTCATGTAGTGACTGGGTCGAGTATATTTGAGGTTTATGATAAGTTCCCTAGTGGTTCTTTTCCTCCTAACTACTTCTAGTCTAGGTCCAGTCCTTCCTCGGGGTTCCCTGCTTAATAGTCGCTCAAGGTCAGATAACATCTATCCCACCAAGGTTAAACTATCATGATGGTCAATTCTACTTGGAAAGTTGTAATCCTACATGCTTTCTTTCTAGATTGATCATTGCACATCGACGGGCACCTTAGGTTGGTTGGTTCTCACTATGCTGTCGGATACACCACTCATGCTGATGGATACACCTTAAGTTGGTTGGTTCTCCCACCTTAGGAAACACCACTCATGGAAGATGTATGTGCTTTCTCTCCTTGAGTTATGCATTACACTATAAACTACTTATAGGCTCAAGATAACACCCCTAACAGCATCTCCCCTGTGGGCACTATATTTGGATTACGTCCTTTGTAACCCCATTTAGACACTACTTAGGTTACTATCAGATTGGATAGTCCCCTTTTCTAGTAACCACCCTTGTGGTTGGAGAATACATCCTATAGATGTGCAGATTCCCCCTAAGTTTAGTAAATCTAAGCTAGGTCAAAGCTGACATAGCCCCTTCTTAGTGTGGTCCCTCGCACACCAATAAGGTCCATGCAAACATATAAATAAAATATATATTCACTTGTGGATTAGGAGGACACCCCTATCGGTACCTTTTCTCAAGCAGGTATCCTATCTTTAAGGTAGTGTCAACAAAACTCCCTATAGGAATCGTCTGACTACTCTTGAGTTGATATAAGTCCCCAGCATTCACTCAGCAGTCACGCGTAAGTCAGGTTTTATTTTTTATGCTACCAATAGGTCACCCCAATGGTTGTTCCCTACTTTAGAAGATGAAAGTTGGCTATGCCTTCTTCCTAGAACAGGCATTGCACACAGAAAGGAAACCCCTTAGGTTGGCTAGCTCAACCCCACGGCCAGTAGACTATCCTTTTGGATTTGTAAATTTGAGATAGGACAAGTCTGATATAGCCCCTTCTTCGTGGGTTCATCCCACACCGACCTGGTCCATAAATTAATACTATCAAATTTGACTAAGCTCACATCCTTAGTGGATATGCCCTCAATTAGAAATCAAACTAAACCAAACAAAAAATATCAAATCACATGAAGTTAAGATAAAATTATTCCTAAATATTTTTGTGTTGACATAAGTCCCCAGGGGCATTCACTCAATAGTCGCCCTAGGTCAGGTTCAATATGTTGTGCATCCAATAAGTCACCCCAGCGGTTGTTCCTCGCTTTGGAAGATGTAAGTTTGTTTGCTACACCTTCTTCTTAGCATAGCTGTTGCACACTAAAAGGCAACCCCGTAGGTTGGCTAGCTCTACCCCATAGCCAATAGACTATCCTTTTAAATTTGTAAACTTGAGGTAGGTCAAGGCTGATATAGCCCCTTCTCAGTGGGATAATCACACACCAACATGGACCATACATTAACTCAGATTTAATTAAGCCCATCTGATTTTCCCCAGTGGAGTTAAATCAAACTCTTCTTTCCAATGGAGCCCCGAATCATATATAAACAAGTTAAGCAAACAAATCAAATTCAAAACCAACCTCTCAGTGAGCAAACCAACTCCCTGGTAAAATCAAATCAAAGAAATCCAAACAAATTCTTATCCCCAGCGTATATATCCCTAAATAAATCTAGGAAATCAAACTCAAATTTGAATCCCCAGTAGATAGCATGAACCTAGCTTTCTTAGTGGAAGGTTCATATACCCAATCCCCAGTGGACTCGAGCCCATATCTCTAGCAGATATGTCTCCACATTAATTAAAACAAAACAAATTAAAGTCAATTCGATCTTAATCCCTAGTGGATTATAGATTTTTATGCCCAACGGATCTTTTTTCCACAAATCAAATTCAAACCTTATCACCAACAAATTTTCCTTTTTTATGCCCTCAACATAGACCCCTCACATGTCATGTCCAATGCATGTTTCATCCCCTAGCAGATCTCCCTCTATGTCCTTGACATGTAGTTCTCAACAAATCTTATTTTTTCTCTTATGCACACCTTTAATACTTGAACCAAAATCCTAACAATGTATTCATTTGAATTACATCATCTTAACATTGTAATTGAAATTTTATGATTGGTGATGGTGCAATCTCAAACTAACTATGCAATATCATGCTAATCATATTATAACGTGAATTAACACTATATTATATTATAATATATGATGTAATATTATAATTTGATATAATATAAACATTACACCTCATTAGAATCACTTAAAAGGAACAAATAACAAAATTTTCTCAAAATTTGAATAATGTTCATTTTGGATGTAAAGTTATTAATTTTCTATTAGAAATGGTACAAAATAGCATAATTTTGGTGTTGCTTCTTAGTGTGTGCAATGAATTTGGCCAAATCCTTCCATCTCAACCTTAAAATTAACATTTTTGTGAGTTTTGACCCAATATATTATAACAAAAGTAAAACATACTAAAATGTACAATAACATTTAGTAACACACCACCACATTCATATATATATGAAGTTATATTGTTATGTACATTATATTTTAATAAGCTTTCATATAATATATTATCTTACATTACACCTTAAAATGAATCACTTTAAGAAAAAATTTATACAATTTGGTTGAAAAATGAACATTTATTTTGGATGCAAAATTCCATTCTTTTGATTAAATGACACACCATAGCACACCCCAGTGATGTTTCCTAAAGCTTACCTTAAATTTGGTCAAATCCCATCATCTCAGCCTATAAATCAATATTTTAATAAATTATACCAGTACAAACTCAACTACATCTTACTATAACAAACTAAAACATGCTAAACAATAAGTAGTAATACACAATAGTATGCTATAATGCATGATGCTACACTATGTTATGGCATCCTATATTATAATACACTATACATATTATATTATATTATATTGCATATCACGGATTACTTATGATAAAATCATAAAATTAGTCTAAACAATAAAAAACTATATATTTTTTATATCCTTACATATTTTAAATTGAAATAATATATTATGATGCCATGCTCTACCTATTATGAATTTGGCCAAATTCCACCATTTTAAGTCTAAATCAATATTTTTATAAATAATGCTATGTGTAGGTTTGATTGTAAAATAATAAAGAATTTAAAATGTTGAACAATATATTATGATATATGATGTTATACTATGCTACAACATATAATATTTATTTTGAACATAAAATCTTACATTTTAGACTACATATGGCGTAGCACACCTTTGGTACTACAACCTAATTCCAACTTCACATAAAATAAATTTCATCATTTGATTTATTAAATCAATATTTTTCTGATTTATACTAATATATACTATAGGGCACAATACCATAATATATTAAAACATTTCAAAATAGCTTATAACCTCCAAAAACATCACTACATGCTCAAATATATGATGCTACATTATGCTATAATATATGGTATTATAATATGATTTAGGGTTAGAGTTTTGGGTATTAAAATCTCTTATAGTCAAGGAAAAGTCTCTTGAAGAGATTTTCCTTAGCTACCATAACTATGTTAGGATTAGGTCTTTTTCTAGATCTACTCCTAATGACATCTTTATTCAAGATTTAAGGTTTAGGTTTTAAAGTTAGTTTAGGGTTTAAGGTTTAAGATTGGGGTTTAGGGTTTAGGGTTTAGGGTTGTAGGTTTTAGGGTTTAAAGTTTATGATTTTAGGGTTTAAGGTTTAGGGTTTAGGGTTTAGGGTTTAAAGGTTTAAGATTTGGGGTTTAGGGTTTAGGGTTTATAATTAAGGGTATAGGGTATAAGATTTAGGGTTTATAGTTTAGGGTTTAAGATTTAGGGTTTTGGGTTTAGTGTTTAGGGTTTAGGGTTTAAGGTTTAGATTTTAGGTCTATGATTTAAGTTTTAGTTTAGGATTTAAGGTTTAGGGTTAAAGGTTTAAGGTTTAAGTTTTTTTTAACAGAGAACAAATTCAAATTCAACATTTCTTCTTTTTGATTTCATCAACCAAGTAGCACCCCATGTTTTCTAAGACATATGCGATGACATTGATCAGAAATGAACACCCATAGAATAAATAAAAACTCCCAGATAAGTAAAACCATCTTTCCTATAAAGACACAGTTCCATAAGTAGTAGATCGAATCGACTATTCTTTAATTTCTCCAATTCCCATCAGAACCTCCCCCGCCTATTGAGTAGCGGGATCTGCCATCATATCCATGATCTCTCCCTCGGCCACCACCATAGTTTTAGCCTTCATCGCTCCTCCCGCCTTCATAACTACTACAGCTCTAACAATTAGCTCCATATCCACCAACACCTCCAGATTCCCCACCACCACTGTGATAACCAGCCTCTTCACCTCCTTTGCCGGATCTAGGCCAGTACAGTGATGTTCTATCATCAAGGTTCTACCCATTCGTAGGCTTTAGGGTTAGTTTAGGGTCTAGGGTTTAGAGTTAGTTTAAAGTTTAGGGTTTAGAGTTTAGGGTTTGGGGTTTAATGTTTAGAATTGTAGGGTTTAGGGTTTAGGGTTTTTTTAGAGAACCCCATGTAGGGGAATTTTATTACCATAAAAAGGGGGGGTTACAATATCCTTAAGAGGGGATAAACTCAAGAACTACTACTCAAAGAGCTTATAATTAGCTAGAGTGAATCCCTTATCTAAGTATAACCAAAATAAAGGAAAAAGAAAAGCAAAAGAAAAATAGTAAGAGATACAAAAGTAGCAAAAAAGAAAAGCTAGAGGACAACAAAAGCTTGAGAAGATGAGAGAAGTATTTGCCACCTCCATAGAAGGAACCTAAAGGAACAGAACCTACACCTAGAGGAAGGAATTAGCACAAGTAAAGAGATACAAACAAAATTAATTGAAAAAATAAATGAAAGTGTGAGAAATTTAGAGAAGCGTGTGAAGGAAAGCTTAGGCTAGGTCACAGCAGAATGGGGCAGCCGCAAACATGAGCATCTAAACTTCAAAGGAAGGGTTACATCACAAGTGCTACTACCAATCAAATTATAACTGAAATCATCCCATCCATCATAGCTTACATACTTGGGGGAAGGCAGCTGCCACTAGATGAAAATCATATTATCTTTAATACCTGCATATCAAGCAATAGAAAAATACACTCTAGAATGAAAGGAAACACTATTCAGTATGGCAAAGGGATGCCACCAATCCCTTATAAGAGAAGCAGCACCTAAGTATTCCACCATAGCATGAGAATGAATAGCTAACAAAAAACCCTTACCTAGATGAAACATCAAGGCAAGGAAAACACCCCCATAGTGATGAAAGCCAATCAGGAGTACATACACCTATTAATAGCCAGATCCTAATAGTAATTTTATAAGTCTAATAGAGCCAAGAGTAACCTTGTCCAATATGAATAGCCAAGGGTTTAGGGTTTATGGTTTAGGGTTTAGGGTTTAGAGTTTAGGGTTTAGGGTTTAGGGTTTAGGGTTTAGGGTTTAGAGTTTAGGGTGTAGGGTTTAGGGTTTAGGGTTTAGGGTTTAGGATTTAAGGTTTAGAATTTTTTTTAAATTAAGTAAACCGGTAGGTGAGGTTTGTTTAGTTAATTTTTCATTTATTTGTATTAATTGAATTTTTTTCTTATTTACTTTTATTTTTTATTTTTACTTAGTTTAGTTTATTAATTATAGGTTTATTTATTTTAGTTTGGGTTTTATTTTAGTTTATTTTTAAGTTTAGGTTTATTTTTTGTTGAGTTTATTTTTATTTTATTTTTTAGGTTTAGGTTTTATTTTTATTTTTAGGTTTAGGTTTAGGTTTTCTTTTTTATTTTTTAGGTTTACATTTTTTATTTTAGGTTTATTTTAGGTTTATTTTTTTAATTTAGGTTTAGGTTTATTTATTTTAGTTTATTTTATTATATTTAGTTTAGGTTTAGGTTTATGTTTACTTTATTTTAGGTTAAGGTTTAGGTTTTATTTATTTTAGTTTAGTTTATTTTAGTTTAGTTTTAGTTTATTTTATTCTTATTTTAAGTTTAGGTTTTTTTGTTTAGGGTTTAGGTATTATTTTTATTTATTTTTAAGTTTAGGTTTTTATTTAGTTTTTATTTTATTTTATTTTATGTTTATTTTTTATTTTAGATTTAGTTTTTATTTTTTTAGGTTTTTTATTTTTTAGTTTAGTTTAAGTTTTTATTTCTTTTATTTTAGTTCAGTTTTTATTTTTTATTTTATTTTCTTTTTAGGTTTAGGTTTAGGTTTATGTTTTAGTTTATGTTTTTATTTTATTTTATTATTTTATTTTATTTTAGTTTAGGTTTTTTAATATATTTTATTTTTAGGTTTTATTTAGTTTAGGTTTAGGGTTTTAGCTTTTTAAGGTTTAGGGTTTAGTGTTTAGGGTTAGTTTAGGGTTTAGGGTTTGGGGTTTATGATTTAAGATTTAGGGTTTAGGGTTTTGGTTTTAGGTTTAGGGTTTAAGTTTTAGTTTAGGGTTTAAGGTTTTTTTTAATAGAGAACAAATTCAAATTCAACATTTCTTCTTTTTTCTTTCATCAACCAAGTAGCACCCAGGTTTTCTATGACACAGGAGGCGACATAGATAAAAATGAGCATGCATAGAAAAAATTAAGACCCCTAGATAATTAGAATCATCTCTACTATAAAGACAAAATTCCATAAGCATCAGATTGGATCGACCATTCTTCAATTTCTCCAGTTCCCATCAGAACCACACCGGCCTCTCGAGTAGCGGGATCCTCCATCATATTCCCGATCTCTCCCTCCACCACCACTATGGCTATGACCTTCATCACTCCTCCGCCTCCATAATCACCATTGCTTCGACCACCACCTCAATAACCACCGCCTCCACCTTCGCCTCCATCGTCAGACCTAGTCTGAGCTTGGTTGATGGTAATGTTCCTACCGTCAAGGTTCTGACCATTTTTATGGTTTAGGTTTATGGTTTAAGTTTATTTTTTAATTTATTTAATTACTTTAGGTTTAGGTTTAGTGGTTAGGGTTTAGGGTTAGGGTTTAGGGTTTAGGGTTTAAGGTTTGGGGTTTTGGGCTTTATGGTTTATGCTTTTAGGGCTTAGAGTTTAGGGTTTAGGGATTTAGGGTTTTATAGTTTAGGGTTTAGGGTCACGGTTTAGGGTTTAGGGTTTAGGATTTAGGTTTTAGGGTTTAGTGTTTAGGGTTTAGGGCTTAGGGTTTTTTTTTAAAAAAAATTTAAGTAAACCAATAGGTTTAAGTTAAATTATTTTATTTTTTATTTATTTTAATTTATTTTTTTTATTTAAGTTTATTTTTGTATTTTTATTTAGTTTAGTTGGTTTATTTTATTTTTATTTATTTTAGTTTATGTTTTTTCTTTTAGTTTATTTTTTATGTTTAGTTTTAGGTTTATGCTTATTTTTTAGTTTAATTTTATTTTCACATTATCTTTAAGGTTTAGATTTTATTTTTTATTTTTAGTTAATGTTTAGGTTTTTATTTTATTTTTTTAGGTTTAGGTTTTAGGTTTTTATTTTATTTTTTTAGGTTTAGGTTTTAGGTTTTTATTTTAGGTTTATTTATAGTTTATTTTATTTCATTTAGTTTAGGGTTTAGGTTTAGTTTATTTTAGGTTTATGTTAAGGTTTTATTTATTTTAGATTAGTTTATTTTTGTTTAGGTTTAGGTTTATTTTATTTTGTTTATTTTAGTTTTAGGTTTCTTTTTTTAGTTTAGGGTTTAGGATTTATTTTTTGTTTTATTTTTAAGTTTATTTTTTCGGTTTAGATTTTTATTTAGTTTTTATTTTATTTTATTTTAGGTTTATTTTATTTTTATTTTACAATTAGTATTAATTATATTTAGGTTTTTTTGGCTTATTTTATTTTTTTAGTTTAGTTTAGGTTTTATTTATTTTATTTTAGTTATTTTTTTATTTTTTTTATTTTATTTTATTTCACATTTAGGTGGTTTAGGTTTGATTTAAGTTTAGGTATGTTAGATTTTGTTTAGGTTTTTTACTATTTTATTTTAAGATTTAGTTTAGGTTTAGTTTTGGTTTTAGCATTTATGATGGTGGGTGGTTTAGGGTTTAGGACCAGATTGGAGGTTTAGGGTTTAGGCTTTATATGATAGGGGTTTAACCAGGCACAGGTATGGAGGATCAGGGTTTAGTTGGATGGTAGGGTTATGTAGTAGGGTTTTAGGGTTTGGAGGGAGGTTTTAAAAAAACAAAAGGTTATTTAGTTTATTTAGTTTATTTTTTATTTAGTTTTATTTTAATTTTAATTTTATTAGGATTATTTTATTTTTATTTAGTTTAGTTTATTTATTTTAGTTTATTTATTTGGGTTTTTTATTTAGTTTATTTATTTGGTTTAGGGTTTAAGTTTATTTTCAATTTAGTTTTATTTTTATTTTTTTTCTATGTTTAGGTTTTATTTTTAATTTTTTTAGGTTTTATTTTATGTTTTATTTATTTTTTTAGGTTCATGTATTAGGTTTATTTAGGTTTTTTTGTGGTTTATTTTTAGTTTAGCTTTAAGTTTTATTTTTAGTTTATTAATTTTATTTTGGGGTTTAGGTTTAGTTTATTTAATTTATTTTAGGTTTAGTTTAGGTTTTATTTTATTTTAGTTTTATTTTTAGTTTAAGTTCAGTTTATTTTAATTTTATTTTAGGTTTAGATTCTTTTAGTTTTTTTTAAGTTATTTTTTTATTTATTTTTTAGGTTTTATTTTTAGTTTATTTTTTTATGTTTAGCTTTTTATTTCAGTTTATTTTATTTTATTCAGTTTAGTTTATTTTTATTTTAGGTTTAGTTTATATTTTAGGTTTTTTATTTTTTTTAGTTTAGGTTTGTATTTATTTTATTTTAATTTAGTTTTTTTTTTTTATTTTCTTTTAGGTTTAAGTTTAGGTTTAGCTTAGGTTTTAGATTAGGCATTTATTTATTTTATTTATTTTACATTGGTTGTTTATTTATTTAATTTATTTTAGGTTTATTTAGTTTAGATTTAGGCTTTGGCTTTGGCTTAAGGTTTAGGGTTTAAGTTTAGTTGGGGTTTAGGGTAGGGTTTGGGGATTAGGGTGGTTTAAGGATTTAGGGTTTGTGGCTGTTTTGGGAGTTTAGGGGGTTTAGGGTTTAGGGTTTAGGTTTTAGGTCAATGGTTTAGGGTTTTAGTTTAGGGTTTGGGATTTTTGGTATTTTTTTTAATAGTGAACAAATTCATATTCAACATTTCTTCTTTTCAATTTCATCAACCAAGTAACACACCAAGTTTTCTACGACACAAGCGACGACATTGATAAAAAATGAGCACGCATTGAGCAAATCAAAAAAGGCTAGATAACTAGAACCATCTCTACTGTAAAGATATAGTAATCTCGGATATGATATTCTTAAGTTTCTTTATTTCCCATCAGAACCACTCTGTCCTCTCGAGTAGTAGGATCCACCATCATATCCCTAATCTCTACCTTTGCCACCACCACAATAGTAACCTTCATTTCTCCTCCTGCCTCCATAACCACCACCTCCAAATCCACCAGCACATCTAGATCCCCCACCACCACTGTGATAACTGATGCCTCCACCTTTCCCACCACATCTAAACCGAGCCCTGGATATGAGATGTCCGCCACAAACCAAAAGTCATTCTTGGGTTTAGGCTTATTAATTTATTTTAATTACTTAAGCTAGTTAGGGAAGGTTTGTGGCCTAGGTGAGTTTTGTGGTTTAGGTTTAGGGTTTATACACAGGGTTAGGCTGGGGCCAGGGGTTTTGTTGGGGTGTGTGGGTTTTGTGGTTTTTGTAATAGTCTTAGGTAGGGTTTTATGGTGGGTTTATTTTGGGTGGTAGGGTTAGTAGTTTTAGGGTTTGTATTTAGGGTTATGGTTTGTGTATTAGGTTTTTTTTAAATTAACAACTAAGTTTAGGTTTATTTATCTTTATTTATTTTATTTGATTTTTTTTATTTTTATTTTTTTAAATTTAGTTTATTTATTTTTCATTTATTTTTAATTTGGGATTTTTATTTTAGTTTATTTTTTAGGTTTAGTTTATTCTTTATTTTTAGTTTAGTTTTATTTTATTTTAATTAAGGTTTTATTTATTTTTTAAGTTTTAGGTTTATGTTTTAATTATATTTTTTAGGTTTTTAAGTTTTATTTAGTTTAGGCTTTATTATTTAGGAAAGTTTATTTTAGTTTATTTTATTTTATTTAGAGTAGGTTTAGGGAATATTTATTTTAGTGTTTAGATTTAGGGTTTATATAGCCAGTTTAGTTCTTTATTTTCTATTTTATTTTAATTTATTTTAGTTTAGGGTTTAGGTTATATTTCTTTGACTTGATTTTTTTTATTTCTTTTAGGTTTTTTTAGGTTTGTTTTTATTTAGTTTTATGTTTTATTTATTATTTTATTTTATTTTAAGTTTAGGTTTTATTTATTATTTTTATTTTTATTTCATTTTTTTTAGTTTAGTTTAGGATTTTATTTTATTTATTTTAGTTTAGTTATTTTTTATTTTATGTTATTTTTATATTTAGTGGTAGGTTTAATTTTAGGTTTAGGTTCATTTTGGTTTTATTTTATATATTTTTATTTTATTTAGGGTTTTTTATTTTATCCCAGAGGTTTATTTAGTCTTAGTTTATTTTTTTTTAGGTTTAGGGTTAGGCAGGGATGGGAAATTTTGTGGCCTTATATTCAGGGTTTATGGGTTTATGGAGGCCTGTGTTTTGTGGTTTTCATTTGTGGTTTAAGATTAATCGTTTAGGCGAGGTAATTCTTAAAAAAAAAAAAGTAAAGTCACTGCTTATTTAGTTTATTTTTATTTATTAGTTTATTTTGTTTTATTATTTTATTTAGGTTTATTTTCTATTTTAGTTTATTTATATTAATATTTTATTTTATTCTCTTTATGATTAGTTCTTTTTAAATTAGTTTTAAATTATTTTATTTTCATGCCAGCTTTATATTTGGTCTCACTTTTTTAGGTTTGGTTATTTTATGTTTAGTTTAGGTTCATTATTGGTTTATTCTAGTTTTATTTTTAGTTTTTAGGTTTCTTTTAGTTTATTTTATTTTTTTTTTAGGGTTTAGGTTTTACTTAATTTAGTTTAGTTTATTTAGGTTCTTTATTTTATTTTATTTTACTTTAGGTCATTGGTTCAGTTTTAAGCTTAAGTTTTATTTTTAATTTATTTTTAGGTCCTTCTTTTTTTCTTTAGTTTAGGTTTTTATTTAGTTTGTATCTTATTTTATTATATCATTTTTTGTTTTATCTAAGTTTAGCTCTATTTATTTTAGGTTTTTATTCTTTTTAGTTTAATCTATTTATTTTATTTTAGTTGCTTTTTTTTCGGTTTTATTTAAGTTTAGTTTTAGTAAGGTTTATTTTTTAGCTTAGTTTAGGCTGGCTTTTAGTGTAGGTTTATTATATTATATTTTATTATTCCTTAGTTTAGTTTTAGTCTATTTATTTATTTATTTTTAGGTTTTATTTAGTTTAGGCTTTTAGCCTTAGGTTTAGGGTTTAGGGTTTGGGGCCTGGGTTTAGGGTTTATGGTTTAGGATTTTGTGTTTAGGGTTTAAGGTTTGGAGTTTCGGGTTTAGTTTAAGGTCAGGTTATGGTTTTAGCTTTAGGTTTTGTTTCTTTTTCAAGGAACAAATTCAAATTCAATATTTCTTCTTTTGATTTCACCAACCAAGTAACACTAAGTTTTCTAAGACACGTTTATGACATAAATAAAAAATTATATGCTTGGAAATTAAAAGTTAGATAAGTAGAACCATCTCTACCGTAAAGACATAGTTCCATAAGCAGCAGATCAGATCGGTCATTCTTCAGTTTCTCTAGTTCTTATCAGAACCACCATGGCCTCTTGAGTTACGGGATCCACCATCATATCCCCCATCTCTCCCCTCCGTCACCAACATGGTTTTAACCTCTATCATTCCTCTCGCCACCATAATCACCACTGCTTCGACCACCACCTCCATATCCAACAACACCTCCAGATCCACCACCACACTCGTTGAGCCACCTCCACCGCTTCCCCACCACTGCACTGACTTAATAGTGATGTCTGCCATCATTCTCCCATTCTGGTTTAGTTAAGTTTTAGGTTTAGTTTTTTTAATTTATTTTATTACTTTAGTTTAGATTTTGGGGGGTTAGGGTGGTGGTTTATGCTTTTAGGGTTTAGGATTAGGGTTTAGGTTTAGGTTTAGGGTGGGGGGTCATGATTTAGGTTAGGGAGTGGTTTAGGGTTTAGGTTTTAGGTTTATGGTTTAGGGTTTAAGGTTTAGGTTTAGATTTAGGGTCAGGGTTTAGGGTTTAGTTTTTGTGTATTTAGGGCTCAGTTTGTAGTTTGTGGTGCAGGTCAGGGTTAATTAGGATTTAGGGTTTAGGGTGGTTAGGATCCAGGGTTTATGGCTCAGTTTTAGGGTTTTAAAAAAAATTAAAAAACCCGATTTAGTTTATTTAGTTTATCCATTTACTTTATTTATTTAGTTTTATTTATTTATATTTAGGATTTTATTTTATTTAGTTTAGTTTATTATTTTGTTTTATTTGTTAGGTTTTAATTTTAGTTTATTTTAAGTTTAGGTTTAGTTTATGTTTATATTTTAGTTTAGTTTTATTTTATTTAATTTTAGTTTAGGTTTAGTTTTCAATTTTTGTTTAGGTTTTAGGTTTATATTGTTTATTTTAGGTTTTATTTTAGTTTAGGTTTAGTTTTAGTTTATTTATTTTATTTAGTTTAGTTTGTTTAGGTTTAGGTTTAGGTTTAGATTTTATTTTAGTTTAGTTTAGTTTATTTTAGTTTAGGTTTAGTTTATTTATTTGTTTATTTTAGGTTTTTATTTTAGTTTAGGTTTTAGTTTTTATTTTTAGTTAATTTTAGGTTTATTTTATTTTATTTTACATTTAGTTTTTTATTTTATTTAGGTTTTTTATTTTAGGTTTATTTTATTTTTAAATTTAGTTTGTTTTATTTATATTATTTTTATTTTATTTTATTTTATTTTATTTTTATAGTTTAGGTTTAGGTTAGTTTAGGCTTTTTATTTTATTTTTATTTTATTTTATTTAGGTTTAAGTTTTATTTTATTTATTTAGGTTTTATTTAGTTTAGTTTAGTTTTTTTTTGTGAGCTATGGTTTAAGGTGTGGGTTTATAGTCTAGTTAGTTTTTAGGTTTATCATTTTTTTTTAAATTTTTCATTGATTTTTATTATTTTTTCAATTAAGTAAATTAGAAGGTCCAGTTTATTCATTTATTTATTTTATTTATTTTTTATTTTATTTTTATTTATTTATTTATTTTATGTTTATTTATTTTAATTTATGTTTTATTTTAGTTTATTTTTTACATAGGTTTATTTTTAGATTAGTTTTTTTTGGTTTAGTTTAGGTTTAGTTTAGTTTTAGGTTTTATTTTATTTTTTTTTTTAGGTTTTAGGTTTTATTTTTAGTTTAGGTTTTTTAGTTTATTTTATTTTATTTAGTTTAGGTTTAGGTTTAGTTTATTAGGTTTAGGTTTATTTTTATTTATTTTAGTTTATTATTAGTTTTAGTTTAATTTAATTTATTTTTTTAGTTTACATTTTTTAGTAGGGTTTAGGTTTTATTTATTTTTGGTTTAACTTTTAGGTTTATTTTTAGGTAGGTTTTTATTTAGTTTTTATTTTATTTAATTTTAGGTTTATTTTATTTTATTTTATGTTTAGTTTATTTATTTTAGTTTTATTTTAGTTTAGTTTATTTATTTATTTATTTTATTTAGTTTTATTTTATTTTATTTTATTGGTTTGGTTTGGTTTAGGTAAGTAGGTTTAGTTTAAGTTTATTTTATTATTTTATTTTATTTATGTTTAGAATTTTATTTATTTTATTTTCCATTATTTAGTATGTTTAGGTTTAGGTTTGGAGTGGCTAGTTAGGCCCAGGGTCAGGTATAGGAGTGGTCAGGGTAGGTTTGTGGTAGGTTCATGGCCTAGGGTCTCATGTAGGGCTCATGATTAATTTTATGGTTTGGGTTGTGAAGGTAGTCAGTGGTTTAGGGTCAGGATAAGTTTGTTATTTATTTATTTAAGCAAAGTCATAGTTTATTTAGTTTATTTTATGATTTTAATTTATTATATGTATTTATATTTTATTTTTTTAGTTTATTTTATTTTAGTATTTATTTATTTAGCTTTTATCTTTTAGTTATTTTTTTAGGTTTAGTTTATTTATTTTGTTTAGTTTTATTTTTTTATTTTTATTTTCATGTTTAGGTTTTATGTTTTATATAAGTTTTATTTAAGTTTTATTTTATTTTAGGTTTAAGTTTAGTTTATTTTAGGTTATTTTTTTGTAGATTTATTTATTTTTAATTTTTATTTTATTTAGTTTATTTATATTTATTTAGTTTAGTTTAGTTTATATTTTTATTTAGTTTATTTTATTTATTTTGGGGTTTATGTTATTTTTAGGTTTAGTTTGTAATTTAATTTATTTTATTTTATTTATTTAGTTTTAATTTTTTTAGGTTTTATTTTTAGGTTAGTTTAGGTTTTATTTATTTTATTTTAGTTTTTATTTATTTTATTTTTTTAATTTTAGGTTTAGGTTTTAGATTAGGTTTTATTTTATTTTATGTTTTATTTTATTTTAGTTTAGGTTTTTTTATTTATTTTATTTTTGGTTTTATTTAGTTTATGTTTAGGTTTTTAGGTTTTTAGGGTTTAGGGTTTAGGGTTTTGGGTTTTGGTTTAGTTGAGGGTTTAAGGTTTAGGGTTTAAGATTTAGGGTTTAGGGTTTAGGGTAAAGGTTTAGGTTTGAGGTTTAGGGTTTAGGTTTTAGTTTAAGGTTTTGGATTTTTTGGTTTTTTTAATAGAGAATAAATTCAGATTCAATATTTTTTCTTCTCGATTTCATCAACCAAGTAGCACACCATGTTTTCTAAGACACAATAGATGGGATAAAAAATGAGCACATAAAGAGCAAATCAAAAATCCTAGAAAACCAGAACTATCTCTCAGATAAAGACACGCCCATAAGCAAATTGGATCTGTCATCCTTCAATTTCTCCAGGTCCCATCAGAACCACCCCAGCATCTTGAGTAATAGGATCCACCATCATGTCCCCGATCTCTCACTCTGCCACCACCATGGCTATAACCTCCATCTCCCCTCCCGCTTCCATAACCACCACTGGTCTGACCACCACCTCTATATCCACCAACACCTCTAGATCCCCCACCACTATTGTGATAACCGCCACCTCCACCTTCACCTCCACCGCCAGATCTAGACTGAGGTTGGTTGACCGTGAGGTTCCTACTGTCAAGGTTCTGCCCATTCTTAGGGTTTAGGTTTAGTTTTAGGTTTATTTTTTTAATTATTTATTTATTTTTAAATTTAGGTTTGGGGTTTATGGTTTATGTAGGTTGGGTTTAAGATTTTAGGTTTAGATTTTTTTAAAAAAAATTAAGTAACCGATAGTTTATTTAATTTATTTTATTTATTTTAGTTTACTTTATTTTTTTATTTTATTTATGTATCTTTTATTTTAATTTAGTTTTTTTATTTTATGTTTATTTTTAGTTTAGTTTAGGTTTTAGGTTTATTTTAATTTAGTTTTATTTTGTTTTATTTTTTTTTTTTAGGTTTAGATTTAGGTTTTATTTTATTTTTTAGTTTTTATTTTTAGGTTTTTTTTTTAGATTTTTGTTTTAGTTTAGGTTTAGGTTTATTTAGTTTATTTTATTTTATTTTGTTTAGGGTTTAGGATTAGTTTATTTAGGTTTAGGTTTTATTTATTTTAGTTTAGTTTAGGTTTATTTTTTATTTTATTTTAGGTTTATTTTTAGTTTAGGGTTTAGGTTTTATTTTTTTATTTATTTAGGTTTATTTTTTTATTTAGGTTTTTTTATTTTATTTTTTTTTATTGTATTTATTTTATTTTAAATTTATGTTTAGTTTTTTAGGTTTATTTTATATTTTAGTTTAGTTTAGGTTTTATTTATTTTATTTAGTTTTTATTTTATTTTATTTTATTTTAGGTTGTTTTTATTTAGGTATTAGTTTATTTTTTTATTTTTTTCATTTTATTTTGTTTAGTTTTATTTATTTTATTTTTTTATTTTATTTTTTAGTTTAGTTTAGTTTTCAGTTTTAGTGGTGTGGTTTGCTTTAGGTTTTATTTTAGGTTTATTTTAGGTCTTATTTATTTTTTTAGTTTAGTTTAGTTTAGTTTATTTTATTTTGTTTTATTTTATTTTAGTTTATTTTAGTTTTAGTTTATTTTATTTTTTTTATTTTATTTTATATTAGGTTTAGGTTTTATTTAGTTTTTTATTTTATTTTATTTTAGATTTATTTTATTTTTATTTTACCTCTTTTTTTATTTTATTTAGGTTTTTATTCTTAGATTTATTTTATTTTTAGTTTAGTTCACGCTTCATTTATTTTATTTTAATTTTTTTTATTTTATTTTAGGAGAGGGTTAGGTTTTAGTTCATTTTATTTTATTTCTTTAGTCTTTGTATTTATTTTATTTTAGGCATAATTTACTTTGCCTAGTTTTGATCTTAGGCTTTAGGATTTTGGCTAGTGGCCCAGTTTAGGGCCCAGGTCTTGTGTAGGCTCAGTGTCAGTGGCAGGGCCTGTATCAGTGGCTCATGCTTTAGGGTCAGAGAGCTCACCACTCAGTGTAGGTCATCTCAGCCCAGGGGGTCAGCCATGTGCTCAGCCTGGGCTCTGCCTGCCTGGGCCAGTCAGTCTAGGTCAGTCTAGTCACCAGGATCAGGTCAGGGTCAGGGCCAGGGTCAGGGCCCAGGGCAGCCTAGGGCTAGCCATGGTCTTGGGCTATGTCCCAGGGCTCAGGTCTTAGGGCTCAGCTGGCCTAGGTTTAGATGCAGTACTAGGCCTATGCATAAGGTTTATGGTTTTTTTTAATAAGCAAACCGATAGGTTTATTTATTTTGTTATTTATTTTATTTATTTTAGTTTATTTTATTTTATTTATTTAGTTTATCTTATTTATTTTAGGTTTATTCATTTTAGTTTAGGTTTTTTATTCTAGTTTACTTTTTAGGTTTAGGTTTAAGTTTATATTTATTTTTTAGTTTAGTTTTTTTTTAGGTTTAGGTATAGGTTTTTATTTTATTTTTTAGGTTTAAATTTTAGGTTTTTTTTCTTTGGTTTATTTTTAGGTTTTATTTTTTAATTTAGGTTTAGGTTTATTTTTAATTTATTTTATTTCATTTAATTTAGGGTTTATGTTTAGTTTATTTTAGGTTTCAGTTTTATTTATTTTAGTTTAGTTTATTTTAGTTTAGGTTTAGGTTTATTTTATTTTGTTTATTTTAGGTTTAGGTTTCTTTTAGTTTATGATTAAGTTTTATATTTTATTTTATGTATTATTTTATGTTTATTTTATAGGTTTAGTTTTATTTATTTTATTTTATTTTATTTTGGGTTTATTTTAAGTTTATTTTATTTTATTTTATGTAGTTTTTATTTAGGTTTTATTCTAGGTTTATTTTATTTTATTTACATTAGGTTTTATTTATTTTATTTTATTTATTTTATTTTATTTTATTTTAGGTTTAGGTTTTAGTTTAGGTTTTATTTTATTTTATTTTGTATATTTTATTTTAGTTTAGGTTTTTTATTTATTATTTTTTTAGGTTTTATTTTATTTAGTTTGAGGAGGTTTAGGGTTTGTAGATTTAGATTAGGGTTCAAGGTTTAGGGTTTAGGGTTTTACAGTTTAAGGTTTAAGGTTTAGGGTTTATGGTTTAGGGTTTAGGGTTTAGGGTTTTAGGGTTTTAGGGTTTAGGGTTTTTTGTTAGGGAAATTAGGAAAATTTTATTAACACAAAGAAAAAGTGCAATGTCTTTAGAGGGGTAAATCTCTATGCTAATGCTCAAAGAGGTACAATAAATCCTAAAGAGATAAACCCCCTAACTATTACAATAATGAAGGATAGAAAGAAAATAAAACCAAAAAATCAACAGTAGAAATCCATGTGAGCAGCAGCAAACTTCATTTGGTCCATCTTATACCAAGATCCACCTACAAGACTCTCCCAACCTATAAAAGAAATCAGAACATACTTTTGAAAGGATGAGTACATTAAGAAGCATAAAAAGTAAGACCAAACAAAAGGAGTAAAGTAAAGAAAAGGCTCAGGCTCAATTACAATCATCTCACGGAGCAACACTATATGTAAGCATCTAAACTTCAAGAGAAGGGTTACAATTACATATAGCACTGCCAGCCAAAAGAAGAAAGGGTGGGAAACATCAAGGCCATCATAGACAACATACCTCGTGTAGTCCATCATTCAAAGTCCATCATCCAGTAAGGCTACAAAATCCTCCAAATAGCAAACATAAAAGCCAACCACCATGCCATTAGAACAACCAAGCCCAATAAGGATAATCAACAAACCATCTGGGATAGCAAATATAGTAGGAGCACCACCAAAGCCACCACCAAAAAAAAGAATAACAAAATCAAAAGGAGAAAGCATCAGGGTAACAACACAAACCAGAGACAAACAAGAGCAAAAAAGAAAAACACAACTGCTCATATCCTCCACCAATAAAGCTGAAAAAAGAGCTAGTAAAAACAACTAGCCTAACTGCAAAAGGGGTGGACAGCAAGGCTGCCACCCAAACAGGAAAAATGGGGTCCGTTGCAGCCAAGAGAGAAAAAATAAAGCAAAAGGAAACTAGAAATATAGGTCATAGAAGACCAAGAGTTCCCATACACCAAAAAGGAGCAGAAAAATTGGCCAAAATAATCCACCCCACCAACCAACCAAACTAATACCAACATAACCCTAGCCAACAACCACCACCATAATAGTAGAAAACCCAAGTTAGTTTAAAGACCAACAACAGTCATCAAGACAAAATCACCCAAGATAGCCAGGGAATAGGTAGAAGCAGATAGCAGTCACCAAACCCAACCAAGGCAAAAGAAAATCTGATCTAGGTAAGTAGAATAGCCAACCAAAGAAAAAAGGTACAAAGCCCAATAAGATAGACTACAAGCCAGCCAATAGGAACAAAACAATAATGGCACCCAACCAAGCCACCAGCCTCTGACGCCAACTAACAACCAAAAAATAGCCTTCAACCAGCCAATCTAGAAAAATACCCAAACACAAAGCCCCTGCAGCTAAGAGAGGAAGGCCAATACAATAACCAAAAGAAATAGAACAAAAATCAAAAAAACCAACCACAAAGCCCTAGTCAAGAAAATAGAGAAAATAACAGACAACCAATCACCTCCACCATGCCAGAATCAAGCCAGAGATAAACTACCAACACCCCTCAGATCAGTCACCAACAGAAAATGAAAACATAGCCAAAATAGCCAGCCATCCAACAAACCCAACCAGCCAACAAAGCCACCCAACCACCACAAGTGATCCAACTGGGTAAGGCAAGCCTTAAAAGAGGCAAAACCCACACAGAAAGAAAAAGCTACAACATCCATAGCCACAAACCCAAAGGAGGATATAAAAAATAGCCAAGGGAAAATTATGGTAAACACCCAGATAGATAGATAGAAGCCACCAAGCTGAAAAAACAAAAACAACATAGGCCACACTTACAATAACCACTAGGTAACAAAAACCAAGCCAATCTAAAAGTAAGAGATCAAAAACATAACCCAGCTCAGACCAAAGAGAGCAAATAAGTTGATAACCATAACCCAAAGAGGGCTTAATAAGGCGTAACCGAAAGAAAAATATCATCAAAAACCAAGCTAAGAATTTATAATCTGAGATAAGACAATCCAATATTATCCAGATTAACCAAACCTTTTAATAGTTTAGGCAGAAATTGGTTGTCAAATAAAGTGAGCTCAGTTAAGTTGGCACCAAAGTTAGCCAAGTAATCAGCATAAGCATTACCTTCATAAAAGATGTGGGAAATTTTAAAACAAACTTGATAAAGAATATTTTCAGTATGATTAAGAAGATAAAATAATTCAACATTCCAATTCTATTGGAATTAAGCATGTCAAGAAGCAGAGAGCATCAACTTCAATCCAGATGTTGAGGAAACCTCTATTCAAACAAATTTCAATAGCTTTATTAAGTCATAAGCTCAAAAAATAGAATATGCTTTGAGAGGATAGGCAAAAGCACAAATGATAGCTTTAGAATCCCTAAGGATACCACCACCATATTTATTAGAAGCAATAGAACCATCAGTGTTCACTTTAATCAAATTGTCTTTAGGATTGAACCAATGAATAATCCTAGAACTTTTATAAGAGTCAAACTCAGGCATAATGATACCTAATTTTTTAGCCACAAATTTATAACCTCTAAAATGAATATTACTAATAAGATTGGCATTAAAAAGAGCATGAATTTTTTCTTTAGTTCTATCCAGGACCCTTTTATGGTTCATAGGTGTACCACAATATTTAGCATCATTTCTATCCATCCAGATGAACCAAATAAGGGTAATAGCAATTAAAACTTTGATATGACCTTTCACTATATTTTTGAAGCAGACTTCAAGAAGTTGATAAAAAGAAAGAGAACCCTGAAAATAGTTGGTATTAAATAAATCATCATATTGAAACCATAATTTAGAAGCAATAGCACCATTGACAAAAACATGATTTACATTTTCAATATGAAAGCAACAATAGCACTTTGAAGGTAAGTAAAACCCTTTAGTCCAAAGCAAAGAGTCCATAGGAATAAAGTTATTCAAAATCCTCCAAGCTAAAATTGAATAGGAAATGGGAATGATATTGTTCCAAAGTTTAATAAAAACATTAGAGGGGTTTTGTTTATCTCTAATAAAATTCCAAACCTCTTTAAGAACAAAGTCACCATTATAAGAAAGCTTAAAAAGAATTTGGTCATGTTTCTTAGAAGAATGGGGATATTTCTAAAGTTGTCAAAAAAATATAGGATATAATTCTCAAGTTTACTTTCATTCCAATTGTTATTAAGCAAAAGAATTAACTTTGAGAACAAGTGGGTAGATCAAAGAGTGTCAATAGAGCCATTGCCAATCTAATTGTCTTGACAAAGAAGGAAGAACGAATACCCCAAGATATTAATGATTTGACAACCCATTTAATGGAGCAAAGCCTTTTCCAAACTGAGAGTCACCAACTTTTATAATGTTAAGGGGTGTTTACCTTGGTAATATTTTTCCATCATAAAAATAGCCCAAAGTCTATCATTCTTTCTAAAATTCCACTAGAGCTTATGAGAGAAGGCAATGATAGCTTCACGAATAGGCTTGCAACCAAGAGCACCTTCTCCCAAAGGACCACAACATTTATGCCAAGATGTCCAATGCATTCTTTTGGTGGAATTATTGGAGCCCCAAAAAAATTTGTTAAGCAAATGATCAATTCTAATAAGTGTAGCATTAGTGGGGATAATAGTTTGAATCAAATAAAGAGGCATTGAGTTAAGAGAGCTTTTAAGAATAGCAAGTCTACCACCAAAGGAAAGTAAATGGAATTCCCAAACTGAAATTTTAGTTGAAATTTTTTGAATTAACTCGTCAAAGAAATGGGAATATTTTGGGTCTTTAAAGAGCCGAGCATCCAAGTACTTAAGTGGTAAGTGTTGGTGTTTAAAATTAATGACATGTAGGATTTGATTGATTTTATTATTGGAGATACTAGAAGAAGTGATAAAATATTTTTTGTTATCATTGATAGAAAGGCCACTTTCTCTACCAAATTTAAAAGACTTGAGATGCTTGATGTGATAAGTAGAAGCATTGCAAAAAATAATGAAATCATATGCAAACCTTAAATGGGAAATAGGAAGACCATCAAGTGTTTTGTAGTACATACTATGATTGTTTAAGAATAAATCATTGATGCTCCAAGATAAGTACTCATAATAATAATAAATAAAGCAAGAGATAAAGGATCCCCTAGTGGTAATCCATGGGAACAAGGAAAGAAACCCAAGGCTTCCCCATTAAGAAAAATCGAAAACCAAGCATTATTAATATAGTTATCTATAAGAAAATAAATTTATCAGAAAACCCAAATAAATTCATAATATGGAAAAGGAAATCCTAAGAGATGTTATCAAAAGCTTTGGTAATATCTAATTTGAAAAGGATGTTGCCTCATCTAGTCTTGGCATCAAGATCATGAATTAATTCTTAGGCAAGTAAAATATTATCAAAATAGATCTACCTCAACAAAAGTTTGGTTGAGAGAGATAATTCTATTAAGTAGAGGACTAAGTCTATTGGTAAGAACTTTGTAATTCAACTTATTAAAGAAGGTGCAAAGACTAATAGGTTTGAAATCACTTCAATAGTCCAGATTATCTTTCTTAAGTATGAGAATAATAGAAGTACTAGAAAAATATCTAAGAAAAGGATTACCTTCAAAACAAAATCAATCACACCCTCAATCAAATCATTTTTAATGATAAATCAACATTTTTGAACAAATTGAGTAGTGAAACCCTCCGGACCAGCAACAAAATCTATGTTCATGCTATTTAGAACTTTGAAAATTTCATCTTCATTAAGCACAATGGTAAGTAAATCATTATCATCATTAGTAATAATAGAAGGAATCCACTACGATTGATAAATAGTTTCATAAGAGCAATTCTTGTTAAGCATATTTCTAAAGTAATTAATAAGTGATTCCTTAATATCATTATTCTCCATAATCTAATCTCCATTATCATTTTAATGTTTTGAATATTATTTAATGCTATCTTTTTATTAACCAAAGCATGGAAATACCTAGTATTCTTGTCACCATCAGCAATATGTTTACTAGCAGCTTTTTGGCACCAATAGGTCACTTCCATATTTTGGAAGTTAACAAGTTTATCTTTTGCTTCAATCAAGTCTGTAATCTTAGAAGGATTACGACAGAGACTTCAAGATCCCAAACCAATTTTTCATATCTTTAATATTAGCAAAAAAAGGTTTTAAAATAATGCCTGTTCCACCAGCCTAAATTTTGTTTAGGTCTTTTAAGTTTAAACCAAAGTGTATTCATCCCCATAATCGAATTATTAGGATGTAAAGGAGCTTTCCAATTAATAGCCACAACATTAAAAAAATCAATATGCTGAATCCACATGTTTTGAAATCTAAAAGGAGTGGGGTTTTTTTAGTCTATTTAAATTTTCTTTAATAGAAACCATAATTGGTGCATGATCTAACAAGGTTCTGCTTAATTGATCAATAGAAGTAATAGGCCATTGAGTAATCCAATGAGTATTAAAAAGAATATGGTCCAACCTTTGCCAAATTCTAGAGTTTTGCCTAGTATAATTAGTGCTCTTAAAGCCAATATCAATCAAATTACAATCAAGGATCATATTGGATAAATCTTCCATGGAATGAATATTAAGAGAGCAACCACCACTTCATTCAAAAGAGATTAAAATGGTGTTGAAATCACCACCAACAAACCAAGGTTTATTGATAGAGGTAGCAAAATTCCTTAAATTATCCTAAAGAAGATTTCCACCAGATCTATAACAAGATGCATAAACAAAAGAGCCCAAAACACAATAATCACCATAAGAGATTTGAGCATTGACAACTTGATGAAAGTAATTAAGAATAGAAACCTCAACAAAATTATTCCAAAAATACCAAATCTTATTACTAACATTAGAGAAAATTTATTGAAACGATCATTCTAGCAACATGGTTAATTTTATTAGCTAAGAGGCTCTAGAATAAGAAGAGAAATATTATGAATGCAAAAGATTTCTATTATGATTATGAATAGAAAGGGTATCGATCCTCTAACATTCCAAATAAGAAAATTAACCATAAGGAAAATAAAAAAAAGGGGGTTAAGCAAAGGTTAATTAAGAGAGAGTGAGAGGTCGTGAGAGGTTGTGCATCTAGTGTTTTGGATAATTTGGGAGGAAATTTTAACATTTTTTTTCTTTTAGCATGATAAGTTTGGAAGCCATTTTCTTTTCCCCAGAGTCATCATAGTAAGATTTAGTAACATTGGTCATAGATTTAGGAGAAATCTCCAAGTGTTTGGAGGGAGTTTACCTTCTTCCAAATCCATATTTAGTTGAAAAGTAGGATTAACATGAATATCAAGATTAGAAATGAGAGATGGTGATGATTTAGAGCCATTTAAAGCACAAGTAGTAAAATAGATCAAAATGTTTTCATGCTCAACATCATTTTAATCCTCATTAAAAGCTTTATTTTCATCAATCAAAGCAAGCATAGATCGAGGAAATAGAATCATTTTCTAATAACTTAGAGAATTTATTATTCTCACATTAGAAATATTCAAATTCAAAGAAGGAATAAGAGGTAAAACATCCTTCCCATTTTGAATATCGGTCATCCCTACCAACATTAGAAGCCGAAACACGCTCAACAAGATTAACCCTAATATCCAAGGAATCAACCTCAATAACAACCATCATACCATCCTTAGGATCTGAGGCCAATTTCTAAACATAAGTAGGAATTAACTTATGGGTAGAAACAACATTTTCCTTAGGAGAATAAAATAATTTGAATTGTCATGACTGTGTATTTTACAGTGGGAACAAAAAATAGAAAGGTTCTCCAATTCAATATTTTGCAAATACCCATAATTTTTAGAGCCAATCCAAACTTCCTTAGGGTATTTTTTAGTTATGTCTAATTCCATGATGATCCGAGCCATTAAAGGGTGAGATTGCTCGGTCGAGTCAGTTACAAAGGCGACAAAATAAAGCCGAAGCAAAAAAGCACATGATAGGTACAAAATGACTACACATATTAGGAAGAGATAACCACAAGATAAGATTGCTCCTTAATGTCAAAAGGTGACCACTTCTACAAACACTTTTGAGAATTAAATATGAAATAAGAATGATGCTAAAACATGAATAATCAGATCATTAGAAAGTTTAATCAGATATGATGGTCAATAAGACCAATCAGAAGGCACCAAGCTTGAGATTATGGAAAAAAAAGTGAATCTTATCCAAATGAAGCAAATTTACCAATAAGAAAAAATTCAAAGGGTTTTGTCAACTTTTCAACATCCACATCAGAGCACATTATGACTGGGAAACCTCTAAAAGATGTCAAAATGAGATTAACCAAATAAATAGAGGGAGAAATCTTACCAGATAGTGCCTCCTTAAAAGATTTAGTAGATGATGCAGCATTAGGGCCGCCAATCCCCAACATGTCGGATGCCCTAGATGAAACATCCATATGTTGAGGTGGAGCCCAATGAATCGAACTCACCATAGCCATGGTCAATAATAAAACATCACCCAAATAGTCAGATGTTGTTCAAGCTTTTGTAATCGGTCAATAAGCCAAACCCACAAAATCCCATGGGGTGTGCCAAGAAGGATTCAAAAATCACCAGAGAATGAGAGAGCACTTGGGGGAGGAGGGTTATGGGTTTAGGTGTTAGAGTTTAGGGTTGTAGGTTTAGGGTTTAGGTTTTTTTTATTTATTTTTATTTGTTTTTATTTTTTTATTTTTTTAAATTAAGTAAACTAGTAGGTTAAGGTTTATTTAGTTTATTTTTATTTATTTTAGTTTATTTTATTTTTTATTTTTATTTAGGTTTATTTTTTATTTTTTTTTAGTTTAGTTTATTTATTTTAGGTTTATTTATTTTAGTTTTATTTTGGTTTAGGTTTATTTTTAGTTTAGTTTTATTTTTATCTTATTTTTTAGGTCTAGGTTTTATTTTTATTTTTTAGGTTTAGGTTTAGGTTTTTATTTTATTTTTTTTGGGTTTAGGTTTTAGGTTTTATTTTAGGTTTATTTTTAGGTATTCTTTTTTAGTTTAGGTTTAGGTTTATTTTTAGTTTATTTTATTTTATTTAGTTTTGGTTTAGGTTTAGTTTATTTTAGGTTTAGGTTTAGGTTTTATTTAGTTTAGTTTAGTTCATCTTAGTTTAAGCTTAGGTTTATTTTATTTTTATTTTAGGTCAAGGTTTTATTTTTAGTTTAGGGTCTAGGTTTTATTTTTTATTTATTTTTTAGGTTTTATTTTTTAAGTTTATTTTTTAGGTTTAGGTTTTTATTTAGTTTTTATTTTATTTTATTTTAGGTTTACTTTATTTTTTATCTTAGGTTTAGTTTTATTTTATTTAGGTTTTTTTTATTTTTTAGTTTAGTTTAGGTTTTATTTATTTTATTTTAGTTTTTTTATTTTTTTATTTTATTTTCTTTTAGGTTTAGGTTTAGGTTTTAATTTATGTTTTATTTTATTTTATTAGTCATTTAATTTTTCCTTAACTTTTTTTATTTATTTTATTTTGGGGTTTTATTTAGCTTAGTTTTAGGTTTTTAGCTTTTTAAGGTTTAGGGTTTAGGGTTTAGGTTTTAGGTTTTTATTTTAGGTTTATTTTTAGTTTTTATTTTTTTAGTTTTTATTTTTATTTTAGGTTTAGGTTTAGGTTTTTTTTGTTGGTTTAGGTTTTATGTTTATATTTTAGGTATTATTTTTTAGTTTAGGTTTAGGTTCTTTTTTAGTTTATTTTATTTTAATTAGGGTTTAGGTTTTAGCTATTTTAGTTTAGTTTATTTTAGTTTAGGTTTTTTTTAGGGTTTTGGTTTTATTTTTTATTTATTTTTTGATTATATTTTTAGGTTTATTTTTTAGTTTTGGTTTTTTATTTAGTTTTTATTTTATTTTATTTAAGGTTTACTTTATTTAGGTTTTTTATTTTTTACTTTAATTTAGATTTTCCTTATTTTATTTTAGTTTAGTTTTGGTTTAGGTTTAGGTTTTAGTTTAGGTTTTTATTTTATTTTATTATTTTATTTTAGTTTGGTTTAGTTTTTTTTTAGCTTTTCTATAGTTTAGGTTTAGGTTTTTAGCTTTTTAGGGTTTAGGGTTTAGGGTTTAGGATTTAGGGTTTGGGGTTTATGGTTTAGGGTTTATGGTTTAGGGCTTAGGTTTTATGGTTTAGGTTTTAGGCTTTAGGGTTTAGGATTTAGGGTTTTAGGGTTTAGGGTTTAGGGTTTAGGTTTTATAGGTTCAGTTTTTTGGTTTTTTTAACAAAGAACAAATTCATATTCAATTTCTTCTTTTGATTTCATTAACCAAGTAACACACCAAGTTTTCTAAGACACGTGACAATAGATAAAATGAGCATGATAAATTGAAAAACCCTAGATTACTAGAACCATCTGCTAAAGACATGTTTCATAAGCAGATCGATCGGTCTTCTTTTTAGTTCCCATTAAACCACTCTCTTGAGTGGCGGGATCCAACATCATATCCCCGATATCTCCTCACCACCACCATGTAACCTCAGCTTCTCCGCCTCCATAACCACCTGCTCACCACCACCTCATATCCAGCACCTAGAACACCATATCACCACCACCTCATATCCATAGCATCTAGAACCCCCACCACCCTGCACCTCCACCTTGCCTCCACCGAGAGTGAGCCTAGTTGACATTGATGTTCCTATCATCAAAGTTATGCCCATTCTTAGGGTTTAGGTTTAGGTTTATTTATTAGGTTTATTTTAATTTATTTAGTTACTTTAGGATTAGGTTTAAGGTTTGGGGTGTAGGGTTTAGGGTTTAGGGTTTGGGTTTATGTTTATGATTTAGGGTTAGGTTTAGTTTGGTTTAGGGTTGAGGTTTAGGGTTTAGGGTTTTAGGGTTTAAGGTTTTAGGTTTATGCTTTAGGAGGGTTAGGATTGGTTTAGGGGTTTAGGGGTTTAGGGTTTGGGTTTAGGGTTAGGGTTAGTTTTAGGGTTTAGGGTTTTAGGTTTAGGATTTAGGGTTTAGGTTTTAAATAAAAGTAAATCATTAGGTTTAGTTTATTTATTTAGTTTAGGGTTTAGGGTTTTAGGATTTAGGATTTAGGGCTTAGGTTTAGGTTTTTTAGGGTTTAGGATTTAGGATTTAGGGTTTAGTATTTTTTAATTAAGTAAATTATATGTTTAGTTTTATTTTGTTTATTTACTTTATGTTTTTATTTATTTTAGTTTTCTTTATTTTTAATTTTTTTAATTTTTGTTATTTAGTTTAATTTATTTATTTTAGTTTAGGTTTTTCATTTTAGTTAATTTTTTAGGTTTAGGTTTAGGTTTAGGTTTATTTTTTAGTTGAGTTTTCTTTTTATTTTATTTTTTAGGTTTAGGTTTTAGTTTTTTTTTAAGTTTAGGTTTAGGATTTTATTTTATTTTTTTAAGTTTAGGTTTTAGGTTTTTATTTTAAATTTATTTTTTGGTTTCATTTTATATTATTTAGTTTAGGGTTAGGTTTAGGTTTTATTTATTTTAGTTTAGTTTATTTTAGTTTAGGTTTAGGTTTATTTTATTTTGTTTATTTTATTTTTATATTAGGTTTAGGTTTTTTAGTTTAGGGTTTAGGTATAATTTTTTATTTTTAGGTTTATTTTTTAGGTTTAAGTTTTTATTTGGTTTTTATTTTAGGTTTATTTTAGGTTTATTGTATTTTTATTTTACATTTAATTTTTTTTTATTTAAGTTTTTTATTCTTAGGTTTATTTTACTTTTAGTTTAGTTTTTATTTTTATTTATTTTATTTTAGTTTATTTTATTAGATTATTTTATTTTATTTTTTTTTTTAGGTTTAGGTTTAAGTTTAGGTTTTTATTTTATTGTAAACTCAAATCATCGATGAACTAATTCATCATCAAGCCAAGTGCTATGATGATGATCTCGTGGTAAAAAGTATATAAAAGGATGACCATCTCTTTAACTTGAGAGCAGTTTTCTAATAGTTAAGACAATTTAACCTCAAAATAAACCCCCTGAAGTGTGCATTATGAGTGGCTTCAGGGAGATTCCTGTGGTTTGTTGTCCGACACCAAGGAATCAAAATCGATCTAGAGAAGATCAAGGCGATATTAGAAATTCCACCCCCTAAAGTTTAACTCAACTCAGATCATTTCAAGGGTGGTTGACGTATCTAAGATGATTTATATCCAACATATAGGGAAGATGTCAGCCATTCTCAACACTTGTCGAAAAGGCTGCCAAGTTCAAGTGGGATGATGAGTGTGAGCATGCCTTTGAAGACATACCTGATGATGTCGTTGATTCTAGCAGCCCTTATCTCGGGCAAGTCGCTCATACTTTACACTATTGTGTTAGATGACTCCCTTCATTTTTTATTAGCCCAAGCCAACGATGAAGGGAAGGAAAATTCACTCTACTACCTCAACCATCGCCTAATCCCTAATGAGGCTAATTATCCAACCATTGAGAAGTATTTCCTAGCTTTAAACTTTGCATCCAAAAAGTTACAACACTACATGCTTCCTCATAAAGTGAACTTAATCTTTAGTGTCAATCCACTATAGTAACTCATGACATGGCTGACATTATCCTAATAATTTGCATGACGGTCCATGATCCTCTCACAGTTTGATATTACCTTCGTACCCCTCCATCCGGTGAAAGGACAAACACTAGCTGATTTCTTAGCACACCCACTTCTTGCTGACTCTTCTCTTAGTGATGATCTCCAGATGAACAAATCATGAACTTAGGGATACTAGCATTCACCCCAGGAGATGTACTTTGATGGTGGCTTCCTCTCAAAGAGGAGAAAACCATAATCTACTATTCCGAATGTAAGGGTAGGAATAGTTCTTTTAACTCCGTGATGTGATGAGATTGTCATATCATCTCCAATCCTTGCACCAAATGAAAGCGAATATGAGGCTCTAATTGTAGGTGCAGTTATCCATTACTCTAAGCATCTGAACATCAACATCTTTGGGATTCTCGTTATCAACCAAATTCTAGGTCCTATAAGGTTATAAAGCCCAAGCTCCATCACTACCACAAGTACACCATGGAGTCATTGGCCCAAATCCCAGAGGTTACCATTTATAAGATTCCTCGAGGAGAGAATGTCATAGTGTATACTTTAGCCAAGCTTGCGAAGGAGTTGGCATGTCCGGAGGATGAGTCCTTATCAATAAAGGTCCAAAATAGACAAGTCTTATCCCTTATTGATATTGAACTCATCAAAAAGTACTCTCTTGAAGGGGAGGTTGCCATTGCCAAAAAGGATGAGGAGTTAGATTGGAGGCAACCATTCATAGATTACCTAAATAAAGGCAAACTACCTCAAGAGAAGTCCCAAGCCCATCAGATGAAGCAGAGAGCACTTTCCTACACTTTTGTGGATGGTGTCTTGTATCGATGATCTTTCGATCATATGTGGTTATATTGTTTAGACAATCATGAAACCCATAAGATCATTAAGTACACTCGTGATGATGGAGCCAACTAATCTAATCTGAAGATGAAAGCCAAGATCAAGAGACTAGGATACTACTAACCTTCGATGATCAAATATTACATGGATATGGCTAGCGAGGCCACCAATGTCAAATACATGTGGTCCTACACCCACCCAATATTCTACATCTACATTGCCCTCATGTCCATTCGAGTGTTGGTGATATAGTGGGTTTTGATCCTCCTTCTTCCAAGGGTCATTGATACATCTTAGCTACTACTAACTACTTTTCCAACTAGGCGAAGGCAATTCTGGTTAGAGAGGTCACAGCTCATCATGTGCTCCAATTTTTTAAAAATCATATCGTATATAGGTTAGGAGTGCCTCGATGAATTATATCTGATAATGGTATATTCAGAGAAACCGATCAACAACTTTTCACGAGACACACATAGATTGGAGATATTCTACCATCAACTACCGAGGAAAAATAGCTTAGAAGTCTTCAACAAACTACCATCCAAATACTAAAGAAGACACAACAATAATGATAGTGGCATGAAAATAGTTGAGTTGGCCAGTTAAATGATTCGCTCACAACATTAGTCCCCATCTTGGTAGCAAGCACATAAAGGGGAGAGCTTATTTTGTTGGAGGATTATTATGAGGCATAAGATGGGAGCAAGTTTGAACCTACTTGGGAATGCCCTTTTTTTCCAGATGAAATCCTACTAAGGAGGACCTAGCTTATTAATCATAAGGAGAGTCAATGCTTCTAATCAATGGGCTCTACTTAAAAAAATATTATAAATCATGTTTAAAAATAATTATCATCAATGAAAATTCCATTTTGAATTCAATCTCTTCCATGTTGAAAGTATTCTTGTTTAGAATCTACCATGATATGTTTAGGGTAGGTGTAAAGAACAGTGGCGTCTATCCTTCATCGACACACACAAACTACACAAACATAGAAAACAAACACATATCTTTTGTCTTGGGCTACTGAGTTAATATAACATGGTACTCACTCATAGCTCAGGTCGGTGACATGCTACCCTGTAGTGTGTCTAGTGGTCTTCTTGCTTTGGAGGATGTAAGTCTATGCTTTCCTTCCTTACTTGGCCACTTGCACATAATGAGCACCTTGTTAGTTTTGGTAGGCCTTATTGCATGGCCGATAAGCTACCTCATGTTGGCTTCATTTAAGAGGATGTGAGTCTACTATGCTTTCTTCTTGGATTAGCCTTTGTACCTAGGGTCGAGTATATTTGAGGTTTAGGATAAGTCCCCTAGCTCCTTTCCTCGACTACTTCAAGTCAGGGTCAGAACTCCCTTGGGCTCCCAAGTAGTCACTCAAGGTCAAATAGTATCTGTCCTGCTGATGATAGACTATCCCGATGATCAATTTCACTTGGAAAGTTGTACACCTACCTGCTTTATTTCTAGGTTGATCGTTGCACACCAACGGGCACCTTAGGTTTCTTGGTTCTCACTATACTGATGGATACACCACTCATGCTTATAGATACACCTTAGGTTGGTTGGTTCTCACACCTCAAGATACACCACTCATAGCAGATTTAAGTCTATGCTTTCTCCTTGAGTTGGCCACACCTTATCTATAGGCTTTCTTTTCTAGGGCTCAGATAATGCTAGTAGCACCTCCCTTGGGTACTATATTTGGATCACGTGCTTTGACCCCATTTAGAAACTACGGTTACTATTGTTTGGACGTTCCCTTTCCTAGTAACCACCCTGTGGTTGAGATTCATCTTGTGGATGTATTGATTCTCTCTAGTAAATCGAGATAAAGGTCATAGCCCTTTTCAATGTGGTCACCACAGGTCCATGAAATTATATAAACAAAATATATATTCACTTGTGGATTAGGAGACACCCTAGTGGTACCTTTTCCCAAGAAAGTATCTTATCTTTAGGCGTGTCAAAAAAACTCCCTATAGGAATCTGACTACTCTTGAGTTGATATAAGTCCCTAGTAATTCACTCTTAGTCGCTAAGTCGAGTTTGATTTGTTGTGCTACCAATAGTCAAAGTTGTTCCCTAATTTAGAAGATGTAAGTCTACGCCTTCTTCCTAGCACACCATTGCACATTGAAAGGCAACCCTAAGGTTAGCTCTACCCCATGCAGAGGCTATCCCTTTAGATTTGTAAATCTGAGATAGGACAAGTTCGATTTAGCCCCTTCTCAGTGGGTCCATCGCACACTAACATGGTCCATAAATTAAATCTATCAAATTTGACTGAGCCCACATCCCCAGCAGATACGCCCTCAATTTTAAATCAAACTAAGCCAAACAAACCATATCAAATCACATAAAATTAAGATAAAATTAATCTTCACTACTTTTGAGTTCACATAAGTCCCTAGCATTCACTCATAGTCTCCCAAGGTTAGGTTTGATTTATTGTGCAACAGTCATGATGGTTGTTCCTCAATTTGGAAGATGTAGGTGTGCTGCCTTCTTCCTAGCATAATTTACAGAAAGGCAACCCCATAGGTTGGCTAGCTTTACCCCACAATCGGTAGACTATCCCTTTGGATTTGTAAACCTATGGTTGGTCAAGGATGGTATAGCCGCTTCTCAGTGGGTCCATCGCACACCTACACGGTCCATACATTAACTCAAATTAAATTAAACCCATTCGATTTTCCCTGGAGTTAAATCACACTCTTCTCTCCAATGGAACCCTAAATCAATCAACAAGTCAAGCAAACAATCAAATTCAAAACCAACTTCCCAGTGGAGCCAAATTAAACCAACTCCAGTAGAGTCTAAATCAAAGAAATCCAACCAAAGTCTTATCCCTAGTGGGTACATCTCCAAACAAATTGATGAAATCAAACTCAAATCCTAATCCCTAACAGATAGCCTGAACCTGCTTCCCTAGTGGAAGGTTCATATACCCGATCCCCAAGGACTCTAGCACAAATCTCTAGTAGATATGCCTCGACATCAATTAAAATAAAATAAATTAAAGTCAATTCGATCTTAATCCTAGGTGGATTATAGATTCTTATCCCTAACAGAACTTCTTTCCACAAATCAAATCAAACTCAAACCTTATCCCCAGCAGATTTGCTTCTTCTATGCCCTCGACATAGACCCCTCACATGTCATTTCCAATGCATGTGTGATCCCAGCTCCCTCCATGTCCTTGACATGGAATTCTCATCAAATCTTATTTCTTCTCTTATGCACACCTTTAATACTTCAACCAAAAGCCTAATAATGTATTCATTCAAATTACATCATCTTAACATTGTAATAAACATTTTATGATGATTTGTGGTGCTCAAACTAAATATACAATATCATGCTAAACATATTAAAGTGTGAATTAACACACTATATTATATTATAATATATGATGTTATATTATAATTTTCTATAATATAATATATTATCTAACATTACACCTCATTAGAATCACTTAAAATAAACAAATAACAAAATTTTCTCAAAATATGAATAATGTTCATTTTGGAAGTAAAATTGTTATTTTTCTATTAGAAATGGTACAAAATAGCATAATTTTGGTGTTGCTTCTTGGTGTGTGCCATGAATTTGGCCAAATTCTTCTATCTCAACCTTCAATTTATCTTACATTACACCTTAAAATGAATCACTTTAAGCAAAAACTATAAAATTTGGTTGAAAAATGAAAATTTATTTTGGATGCAAAATTCCATTCTTTTGATTAAATGACACACCATAGCACACCCCCAATGATGTTCCCCTCAAGCTTACCTTAAATTTTGCCAAATCCCATCATCTCATCTATTTTATGAATTATACCGACAAACTCTACTACATCATACTATAACAAATAAAAATATGCTAAACAACAAGTAGTAATACACAATAGTATGCTATAATGCATTATGCTATACTAGGTTATGGCATCATATATTATAATACACTATAACATATTATATTATATTATGCTACATATCACATCATAAGGGATTTCTTAAGATAAAAAATCATAATATTAGTCTAAACAATAAAAAACTTTATATTTTAGTCATATTACTTACATATTTTAAATTGAAATAATATATTATGATGTCATGCTCTACCTATTATGAATTTAGCCAAATTCAACCATTTTAAAGTCTAAATCAACATTTTTATAAATAATGCTATCATAGGCTCGACTGCATGATTGTAAAATACTAAAAGATATTAAAATGCATAAAAACATATAATATTTATTTTGAACATAAAATCTTACTTTTTAGACTACAAGTGGCATAGCCACCTTCGGTTCTACAACCTAATTTCCACTTCAAATTTAACAAATTTCATCATCTGATTTATTAAATAAATATTTTATGATTTATATTAATATATACTATAGGGCAAAATACCATAATATACTAAAACATTTCAAAACATCTTATAACATCCAAAAATACATTACTACATGCTAAAATATATGATGCTACATTATACTATAATATATGGTATTATAATATGATTTAGGGTTTAGGGTATTCAAATCTCTAATAGTCAAGGAAAACTCTCTTGAAGACATTTTCTTTAGCTACCATAACTATGTTAGGATTAGGTCATTCTTTCAATCTACTCCTAATAACATCTTTATTCAAGGTTTAGGGTTTAGGGTTAGTTTAGGGTTTAGGTTTAGGTTTAGGGTTTAAGGTTTAGGGTTTAGAGTTTAGGGTTGTATGTTTTAGGGTTTAGGGTGTATGGTTCTAGGGTTTAGAGTTTAGGGTGTAAGGTTTAGGGTTTAGGGTTTAGGGTTTTAGCATTTAGAGTTTATGGTTTAGGGTTTACAGTTTAGGGTTTAGGGTTTAGGGTTTATATTTAGTGTTTAAGGTCTAGGGTTTTTTGGGTTTAAGGTTTAGGGTTTAGGGTTTAGGGTTTAGGGTTTTGATTTTAGGTTAGGGTTTTAAGTTTTAATTTATAATTTAAGAATAAATTTAGATTCAATATTTCTTCTTTTGATTTCATCAACCAAGTAGCACCCCAAGTTTCTAAGATAAGTGATGACATAGATAAAAAATGAGCATAAACTAATCAAAAACCCTAGAGAAAGACATAGTTCCATAAAAGCAGTTTCGGCCATTCTTGGTTTCTCTAGGTCCCACCAAAAGTACCCTCGCCCCTTAAGTAGTGGGATCTACCATCATATCATCAGCACCACCATGACTGTAACCTCTATCGCTCCCCTCCACCACCACTACTCCACCACCACCTCAATATCCAGCACACCTCAGATCCCCACCACCCTTTGCCTCACTTTTGCCTCGACCCAGAGACTTGGATTGAGCTAGTTGATGATGTTCTACCATCAAGGTTACGCCCATTCTTAGGGTTTAGGGTTAGTTTAGGGTTTAGGGTTTAGGTTTAGGGTTTAGGGTTGTAGGCTTAGGGTTTAGGGTTTAGGGTTTAGGGTTTAGGATTTAGGGTTAGTTTAGGTTTTACGGTTTAGGATTTAGGGATTATGGTTGTAGGTTTAGCTTTTAGGATTTAGGGTTTAGGGTTTAGAATTTATGGTTTAGGGTTTTGGGTTTAGGCTTAAGGATTTATGGTTTAAGGTTTAGGGTTTAGGATTTTTTTTTTAAATTAAGTAAATTGGGAGGTTTAGGTTTATTTAGTTTATTTTTTTATTTTAGTTTATTTTATTTATCTATACTTAGGTTTATTTTTTATTTTTATTTAATTCAGTTTATTTATTTTAGTTTATTTTTTAGGCTTAAGCTTAGGTTTATGCTTATTTTTTTACTTTAGCTTTATTTTTATTTTATTTTTTAGGTTTAGGTTTTTTTTAGGTTTAGATTTAGGTTTTCATTTTATTTTTTTGGTTTAGGTTTTAGGTTTTTGTTTTTAGTTTAGATTTAGGTTCATTTTTAGTTTATTTTATTTTATTTAGTTTATGGTTTAGGTTTAGTTTATTTTAGGTTTGGCTTTATTTATTTTAGTTTAGTTTATTTTAGTTTAGGTTTAGGTTTATTTTATTTTGTTTATTTTAGTTTAGGTTTAGGTTTATTTTGTTTTTTTTATTTTAGGTTTAGGTTTTTTTAGTTAAAGGTTTAGGTTTTATTTTTATTTATTTTTAAGTTTTATTTTTATGTTTATTTTTTAGGTTTAGGTTTTTATTTATTTTTATTTTATTTTATTTTTGGTTTATTTTATTTTTATTTTATGTTTATTTTATTTAGGTTTTATTTAGGTTTTCTATTTTTTAGTTAGTTTAGATTTGTATTTTATTTTAGTTTAGTTTTTATTTTTTATTTTTATTTTATGTTTAGGTTTAAGTTTAGGTTTAGATTTTTTATTTTTTTATTTTAGGTTTTATTTAGTTTAGGTATAGGTTTTAGTGTTTAGTTTAGGGTTTAGGTTTAGGGTTTAGGGTTTAGTTTAGGTTTTAGGGTTTAGGGTTTAGGTTTTAGGGTTTAGGATTTTAGGGTTTCGGGTTTAAGGTTTAGGGTTTAGGGTTTTAAGGTTTTGGGTTTAGGGTTTAGGGTTATAGGTTTATGGTTCAGAGTTTAGGGTTAGTTTTAGGGTTTAGGTTATAAGGTTAAAGTTTTTTTTAATTTTTTAATTTTTTGATTTTTATTTATTTTTAAATTAACTAAACTCATAGGCTTATGTTTATTTAGTATATTTAGTTTATTTCTTATTTTTTTGGATTATTTTATTTTATTTAGGTTTATATTTATTTTTATTAAATGTAGTTTATTTATTTTAGGTTTATTTATTGTAGTTTGGTTTTTTTATTTTAGTTTATTTTATTTAGTTTATATTTCTTTTTATTTAATGTAGTATATTTATTTTAGGTTTATTTATTGTAGTTTAGGTTTTTTATTTTAGTTTATTTTTTTAGGTTTAGGTTTAAGTATTTTTTTGGTTTAGTTTATTTTTCTTTTTTTATTTTAGGTTTAGTTTTATTTTATTTTTTTTGGTTTAGGTTTTATTTTTTTTTTTTTTGTTTTTTTTTTTTTTTTTAGGTTTAGGTTTAGGTTTATTTTAGTTTATTTTAGGTTTATTTAGTTTAGGTTTAGGTTTATTTTAGTTTATTTTATTTTATTTAGGGTTTAGGTTTAGGTTTAGTTTATTTTGGTTTAGGTTTTAGTTTATTTGTTTTAGTTAGTTTATATAGTTTAGGTTTAGCTTTATTTTATTTTTATTTTAGGTTTAGGTTTTTTTAGTTTAGGTTTAAGTTTATTTTAATTTATTTTAGTTTATTCTTATTATTTTTTTAGGTTTAGGTTTTTTTTTAGTTTTTAGTTAATTTTATTTTAGGTTTATTTAATTTTATTTTAGGTTTAATTTTTATTATATTTAGGTTTTTTATTTTTTACTTTAGTTTAGGTTTTCATTTATTATTTTATTTTCTATTTAGGTTTAGTTTTAGGTTTAGATTTAGTTTAAGTTTTTATTTTATTTTATTTTTTAATTTTATTTTGGTTTAGGCTTTTTAATTTCTTTTATTTTAAGGTTTTAATTAGTTTAGGTTTAGGTTTTTAGCTTCTTAGGGTTTAGGATTTAGGGTTTAGTTAGTTAGGTTTAGGGTTAGGGTTTAGGGTTTAGGGTTTAGTTTAGGGTTAGGGTTTAGGTTTAGGTTTTTTAGGGTTTAGGGTTTAGGTTTAGGTTTTAGGTTTATGGTTTAGGGTTTAGGTTTTAGGTCTAGGTTGGGTTTTAGTTTAGGGTTTAAGGTTTTTGGTTTTTTAATAGAGAACAAATTCAAATTCTTTGCAGTTCTTCTTTTTGATTTCATCAACCATGTAACATACCAAGTTTTCTAAGACACATGGGACAATATAGATAAAAAATGAGCACATTTAAATCAAAAACCCTAGATAACTAGAACCATCTATACTATAAAGTCACAGTTCTATAAGCAACAGTTCAGATTGGCCATTCTTCAGTTTCTCCAATTCCCATCAAAACCACCCCCGCCTCTAGAGTAGCAGGATCCGCCCTCATATCCCCAATCCCTCCCTCGACCACCACCACTACTGTAACCTAGGTCATTCCTCTTGCCTCTGAAACCACCACTGCTCTGACCACCACCTCCATATCCACCAGCATCTCAAGATCCCCATCACCACAGCGACAACTGTCACCACCGCCTTCACCTCTAGTGCCCGATCTAGATTGAGCCTAGTTGATAATGATGTTCATGTCATAAAGGTTATGCCCATTCATAGGGTTTAGGGTTAGTTTAGGGTTTAGGATTTAATCTTATTTCTTAATTTATTTAGTTTCTTTAGGTTTAGGTTTTGGGTTAGGGTTTATGGTTTAGAGTTTAAGGTTTAGGGTTAATGGTTTAGGGTTTATGGTTTTAAGGTTTATGCCTTTAGGGTTTAGGGTTTAGGGTTAGGCTTTAGGGTTTAGAGATTGGAGTTTAGTGTTTAGGCATTAGGGTTTAGGGTTTTATGGGTCTAGGGTTATGGGTTTAGGGTTTTTTAGGGTTTAGGGTTTTTTAGGTTTAAGGTTGTAGGTTTTGGGTTTAGGGTTTAGGGTTAATTTTATGGTCTAGGGTTTAGGGTTTAAGGTTTAATATTTAGGGTTTAGGGTTTAAGGTTTTTATTTTAAAAAGATTAAGTAAACTAATAAGTTTAAGTTTATTTAGATTATATTTTATTTATTTTAGTTTATATAATTTTCTAATTTTACTTAGGTTTATTTTCTATTTTTATTTAATTTATTTTATTTACATTAGGTTTATTTATTTTAGTTTAAGTTTTTTATTTTAGCTTATTTTTTAGATTTAGGTTTAGGTTTATGCTTATTGTTTAGTTTAGTTTTATTTTTATATTATTTTTTAGGTTTAGGTTTTATTTTTTATTATTAGGTTTAGATATAGGTGTTTATTTTATTTTATTTTTTTGGTTTAGGTTTTTGGTTTTTATTTTAGGTTTATTTTTAGGTTTTATGTTTTTGTTTAGGTTTAGGTTTCTTTTTATTTTATTTTTTTATTTAGTTTAGGGTTTAGGATTAGTTTATTTTAGGTTTATTTAGGTTATTTATTTTATTTTAGTTTTAGTTTAGGTTTAAGTTTATTTTATTTTATTTTGTTTAGTTTAGGTTTAGGTTTCTTTTAGTTTAGGTTTAGGTTTTATTTTTATTTAATTTTAGGTTTTATTTTTTTGGTTTATTTTTTGGTTTTGGTTTTATTTAGTTTTTTTTTTTATTTTAGGTTTATTTTATTTTTATTTGACATTTAGTTTTATATTTAGGTTTTTATTTTTAGTTTAGTTTAGTTTTATTATTTTATTTTAGTTTAGTTTTATTTTTATTTTATTTTATTTTTACATTTAGGTTTAGGTTTTGGTTTTGGTTTAGGTTTAGGTTTATTTTTAGGTTTTGGTTTTAGTTTAGGTTTTTATTTTATTTTATTATTTTATTTTATTTAGGTTTAGGTTTTTTTATTTATTTTATTTTTAGATTTTATTTAATTTAGGTTTAGGTTTTTAGGCTTTCTAGGTTTTAGGGTTTAGGGTTTAGGGTTTAGGATTTGGGGTTTAGGGTTTCGAGTTTAGGGATTAGGGTTATAGTTTTTAGGGTTTAGGGATTAGGGTTTAGGGTTTAGGGATTAAGGTTTTAGGGTTTAGGGTTTAGGGTTTAGGGTTTAGGCTTTAGGCTTTAGGGTTTAGGGTTTTAAAGTTTAGGGTTTAGGGTTGTAGGTTTAGGGTTATAGGTTTAGAGTTCAGGGTTTAGGGTTTAGGGTTTAGGAGTAGGGTTTTTTTTATTTTTTCTAAATTTTGTTATTTTTATAAAAAAAATAAGTAAACTGGTATGTTTAGGTTTATTTAGTTTATTTGGTTTATTTTTATTTATTTTATTTTTTATTTAGGTTGATTTTTGTTTTTATTTAGTTAATTCATTTATTTTAGTTTTATTTATTTTAGTTTAGGCTTTTTATTTTAGTTTATTATTTAGGTTTAGGTTTATATATTTAGCTTAGTTTTATTTTTATTTTATTTTTTTTAGTTTTGGTATTATTTCTTATTTTTAGGTTTAGGTTTAGGTTTTTATTTTATTTTTTAGGTTTAGGTTTTAGGATTTTACTTTTGGTTTATTTTTAGGTTTTATTTTTTAGTTTAGGTTTAGGTTTAATTTTAGTTTATTTTAATTTATTCAGTGTTTAAGTTTAGGTTTAGGTTTTGTTTATTTTAAGTTTAGGTTTAGGATTTTTTATTTTAGTTTAATTTATTATAGTTTAGGTTTAGGTTAATTTTATTTTTATTTAGGTTTAGGTTTTTTTTTTAGTTTAGGGTTTAAGTTTTATTTTTAGATCTTATTTTTATGTTTGGATTTTTATTTGGTTTTAATTTTTTTATTTTATGTTTATTTTATTTTTATTATAGGTTTAGTTTTTATTTTATTAAGGTTTTTTTTCACTTTATTTTAAATTTTTCTTTATTTTATTTTACTTTTGTTTTTATTTTTTATTTTATTTTCTTTCTAGGTTTAGGTTTATGTTTAGGTTTTAGTTTAGATTTTTATTTTGTTTTATTTTATTATTTGATTTTAATTTAGGTTTTTTTATTTATTTTATTTTAATTTTATTTAGTTTAGGTTTAGGTTTTTAGCTTTTAGGGTTTAGGGTTTAAGGTTAATTGAGGGTTTAGGGTTTAGGGTTTAGGGTTTATGCTTTAGGTTTTAGGGTTAAGGGTTTTAAGGTTTAGGGTTTAGGATTTTTAGGGTTTAAGGTTTAGGGTTTAGGTTGTAGTTTTAGGGTTTAGGGTTTTTGGTTTTTTTTATAAGAGAATAAATTCATATTCAACATTTATTCTTTTCAATTTCATCAACCAAGTAACACACTAAGTTTTCTAAGGCAAAAGAGACAACATAGATAAAAACTGAGCATGCATAGAGCAATTCAAAAAATCTAGATAACTAGAATCATCTTTACTAGAAAGACATAATTCCATAAGCAGAAGATTAGATCGACCATTCTTCAATTTCTTCAATTCCAATCAAAGTTACCCCAACCTCTCGAGTAACAGGATCCTCCATCATATCCCAGATCTCTCCCTCTGCCGCCACCAAGGCTATAGCTATTGTCGCTCCTCCTCTTCCATAACAACCACTGCTCTGATAACCACCACCATATCCACCAGCACCTCCAGATCCCCCACCACCACTGCAATAAATGCTACCTCCACCTTTGCCTCCACCACTAGATCTAGACTAAGCCTGGTTGACAGTGATGTTCCTGCCAACAAGGTTGTGTCCATTCTTAGCTTTTAGATTTAGGTTTCGGTTTATTGGGTTTTTCAGTTTAGGTTTACTTTTTAATTTATTTAGTTACTTTAGGTTTAGGTTTAGAGTTTAGGGTTTAGGGTTTAGGTTTTAGTTATTTTAGTTTAGGTTTTGGTTTATTTTATTTTGTTTATTTTATTTTTATTTTAGGTTTAGTTTTTTTTTCATTTAGGGTTTGGGTTTTATTTTTTATTTATTTTTAGGTTTTATTTTTAGTTTTATTTTTTAGAGTTAGGTTTATATTTTGTTATTATTTTATTTTATTCTTTTATATTTAGTTTTTATTTTATTAAGGTTTTTTATTCTTAGTTTTGTCTTATATTTTAGATTTGTCTAGGTTTCTCTTTAACTTATTTTAGTTTATTTTTATTTTTAGATCTAAGTTTAGGTTTTAGTTTAGGTTTTTATTTTATTTTATCTTTTTTATATAGGTTTAGTTTTTTTTTTGTTCATTTTATTTTTAGGTTTTATTTAGTTTTGGTTTTTAGGTTTTTAGGGTTTATGGTTTAGGGTTTTAGTGTTTATGGTTTTAGGGTTTAGGGTTTAGGGTTTAGGGTTAAGGTTTACGGTTTAGAGTTTAGAGTTTAGTGTTTAGGCTTTAGGGTTTAGAGTTTTTAGGCTTTAGGGATTAGGGTTGAGGGCTTAGGGTTTAGGGTTTAGGGTTAGTTCAATGTTTTGGGTTTAGGGTTTGAGGTTTTTTAGGGTTGTAGGTTTAGGGTTAGGGTTTAGGGTTTAGATTTAGGGTTTAGTGTTTAGGTTTTAGGGTTTAGGGATTTTTTTAGAAAAAATTAAAGCAGTAGGTTTAGTTTAGTTTATTTAGTTTATCTTTTATTTATTTTAGGTTTATTTATTTTATTTTTTTTATGTTAGTTTAATTTTTAGGTTTAGGTTTTAAGTTTATGTTTATTTTTTAGTTTAGTTTTACTTTTATTTTATTTTTTAGGTTTAAGTTTTAATTTTAATTTTTAGGATTAGGTTTAGGTTTTTATCTCATTTTTTTAGTTTAACTTTTTGGTTTTTATTTTAGGTTTATTTTAGGTTTTATTTTTTAGTCTAAGTCTAGGTTTATTTTAAGTTTATTTTATTTTATTTAGTTTAGGGTTTAGGTTTAGTTCATTTTACATTTAGTTTTAGGTTTTTTTTATTTTACTTTAGTTTATTTTAGTTTAGGTTTAGGTTTATTTTATATTATTTATTTTAGGCTTAGGTTTTTTTTAGTTTAGGGTTTAGGTTTTATTTTTTTATTTTTAGGTTTATTTTTAGATTTATGTTTTTATTTAGTTTTTATTTTATTTTATTTATTTTATTTTACATTTAGTTTTTATTATATTTAGGTTTTTTAATTTTAGTTTATTTTAATTTTTACTTTTGTATAGGTTTTTATTTATTTTATTTTAGTTTTTTTTTAAGTTTTAGGTTTAGGTTTACATTTAGGTTTAGGTTTAGGTTTTATTTTACATTTTTATTCTATTTTATATTTTATTTTATTTAAGTTTAGGTTTTTTATTTATCTTATTTTTTATGTTTTATTTTGTTTAGGTTTTTAGGTTTTTAGGATTTAGGGTTTAGTGTTTAGGGTTTATAGTATAGGGTTTGGGGTTTAGAGTTTAGGGTTTAGGGTTGTAGATTTTAGGGATCAGGGTTTTAGGTTTAGGGTTTTAGGGTTTAGGGTTGTAGGTTTAGGGTTTAGGGTTTTCTTTATTTGTTTTCTTATTTTTTTATTTTTTTCATTTTTTTAAAATTAACTAATCAAGTAGGTTTAGGTTTATTTAGAATATTTTTTTATTTTTATTTAGGTTTATTTTTATTGTAATTTTGTTTAGTTTATTTATTTTAGGTTTATTTATTTTAGTTTATTTTTTAGGTTTAGGTTTAAGTTTATTTTTTAGCTTAGTTTTATTTTTATGTTATTTTTTAGGTTTAGGTTTTATATTTTATTTTTAGGTTTAGGTTTAGGTTTTTATTTTAAGTTTATTTTTAGGTATTACTTTTTAGTTTAGGTTTAGGTTTATTTTTAGTTTATTTTATTTTATTTAGTTTTGGTTTAGGTTTAGGTTTAGTTTATTTTTGGTTTAGGTTTAGGTTTTATTTATTTTAGTTTAGTTTATCTTAGTTTACATTTTGGTTTATTTTAGGTTTAGGTTTTTTTTTTTAGTTTAGGATTTTGGTTTAATTTTTTATTTAGTTTTAAGTTTATTTTTTAAGGTTATATTTTTATTCAGTTTTTTATTATTTTATTTTTGGTTTATTATATTTTTATTTTAGGTTTAGTTTTTATTTTATTTAGATTTTTAGTTTAGTTTAGGATTTTATTTATTTTATTTTAGTTTAGTTTTTATTTTTTATTTTATTTTATTTTAAGGTTTAGGTTTTAGTTTATGTTTTATTTTATTTTATTTTTTTCATTTTATTTTTGTTTAGGTTTTAATATTTATTTAGTTTTTGGGTTTTATTTAGTTTAGGTTTAGGTTTTTAGGTTTTTAGGGTTTAGGGTTTAGGGTTTAGGTTTTAGGTTTTTATTTTAGGTTTCTTTTTAGGTTTTTTTTTCAGGTTTATTTTATTTTGTTTAGTTTAATTTTTAGGTTTAGGTTTAATTTATTTTAGTTTAATTTATTTTAACTTAGGTTTAGGTTTATTTTATTTTATTTATTTTATTTTTGTTATAGGATTAGTTTTTATTTTTAATTTAGGGTTTGGGTTTTATTATTTTTATTATTTTTAGGTTTTAGTTTTAGGTTTTTATTTAATTTTTATTTTATTTTATATTAGGTTTACTTTATTTTTATTACGTTAAGTTTTTATTTTATTTGGGTTTTTTATTCTAAGGTTTATTTTATTTTTTAGTTTAGTTTAAGTTTTTATTTATTATATTGTAGTTTTTTTATTAGTTTATTTTATTTTATTTTTAGGATTAGTTTAGGATTTAGTTTAGGTTTTTATTTTATTTTATTTTTTTATTATATTTAGGTTTGGTATTTTTATTTATTTTATTTTATTATTTTATTTAGTTTAGGTTTAGGTTTTAGGTTTTAGGGTTTAAGGTTTAGGGTTTGGGGTTTAGGGTTTAGGATTTAGGGTTTTAGGGTTAGTGTTTTAGGGTTTAGGGTTAGAGTTTAGGGTTTTGGTTTAGGATTTAAAGTTTGCTTAGGGTTTATGGTTAGTTTAGGGTTTAGGCTTTAGGCTTTAGGGTTTAAGGTTTTATGGGTTTAGGTTTTTAAGGTTGGTGTTTAGGGTTTAGGGTTTAGGGTTAGGGTTAGGGTTTAGGGTTTAGGGTTTAGGGCTTAGGGTTTTTTAGGGTTTATTATTTAAGGTTGTAGGTTTAGGATTTAGGGTTTAGGCTATTTTTTCTTTAAAATTAGGTAAATTGCTAGGTTTTAGTTTATTTATTTATTTTATTTATTTATTTTATTTTTTATTTTTATTTAGGTTTATTTTTTTATTTAGTTTAGTTTATTTATTTTTGGTTAATTTATTTTAATTTAGGTTTCTAATTTTAGTTTTTTTGTTAGGTTTAGTTTTATTTTTTGTTTAGTTTTATTTATATTCTATTTTTTAGGTTTACGTTTTATTTTTTTTAGGTATATGTTTAGGTTTTTATTTTAGTTTTTTAGGTTTAGGGTTTAGATTTTTATTTAATGTTTTTTTTTAGGTTTATTTTTAGTTTATTTTATTCTATTTTGTTTAGGGATTAGGCTTATGTTTTATTTATTTTAGTTTTCTTTATTTTACTTTAGGCTTATGTTTAATTTATTTTATTTATTTTATGTTTAGGGTTTAGGCTTTATTTTTTATTTATTTTTAGGTTTATTTTTTGGGTTTGTATTTTATTTAGTTTTTATTTTATTTGGGGTTTG